>OZ026614.1:86465566-86885566 GCA_964020975.1 Hermodice carunculata | reverse complement strand
CCAGACATAGAGGTCATTTTAATTGCTTTTTAACATTGATTATTCTACAAAGTTTACTTTGTCCCTAGCTTCAATGTAATAAGTCAAATAACATTGACTGGTTTGTTTCCAAATATGGTGTGAATCTTAAATGAAATGTCGTGTCGAGAGTGTCTCCCATCCGTGTAACATAATAATGGTAATTATTAATTAATTCCGGTGTCGGGGGTTATGCGGGGTGAAAGCAGTAGCTTTTCCGTGAACATAGATTATGGGCGTATACCTTTTATCACATTGATTCGTATTAGATTTGTCCTAACACGATAAAAAACGTTGATGGTACTATTGTTTAATACAACACACAAACTGGATTCATAGACATGTATGTTACGCCGGAACAAAAGCTAAGAGAACCTGTGTCGAGCTCTAATTATCAATTAGTGGTGTTATATATTTACAGTATATTATGCCCTATTTCCACATCAGTATGTTTCCTATACCGATTACTTTATGCTAAGTCATAGACACATGCTGAAAGAGTATCACATTCTACATCAACCACAGCTTAACCTCCTGAGTGGACCGCTGTCCTGGTTTTCTTTGGTTTTCTTGAAGTGGGGATCGAGATATATGGAGCTGGCCAATTTAGCTGACAAACATCAGCTATGAAATGTAAAAAAACATGTTGTGCTGCAATTAGAAATACTTTTTGTGCAATTACGATCATGGGAATAGTAAGTCCTGCGCCAGACATTCGGACCGAGCAGATTTTTTTTTTTTAATTTCAAAATAAGCTCCCTCAAGAAATCTTGACTTTAGCCTTTTGTTATTTTACTGGGTAACAGACGTTTTTGTTTCCTTTTATTCCTCCATGTTCAAAGTGAGATCAACAGTTGATTCCAGCGTAATTGACAGCAATTGTTGCGTTTACCTAATTCATCTAGATATACATGCGGTGCACCCCCCCCCCCCCCAGCATCTTAGCAAACACATCAAGCTGTCAATGGCTGGAAACTTGGACAAATTTCATATGCTCTCTTGCTGTAGGTCATTAAAGAAACACATGTACACCTGGGGTTCATTCAATTTTATAAACAGTTGGAGCGTGACATAAGTGCTCGAAGAATTTGCTGAACCACGAAGCAACTGGACTATGTCAAAATACTCGGCGCTGCCAGTGTACATGGCTTAAACTCTGAATAAAGAATGCTGTAAAGACGTGTTTTCTGTCTTAACTAAGAGTCTAAATTCTTTCTTATATTTTATTTACTTTATACCATGACCTGGATAAGATGTCAGAAAAATTTACATTGCTTGCAAAGAAACTGTACAAAAGAATTTGGCTTGGAGATTAATAGAAAATAGTCACAGCAAATATGTTCCCAGCACAAAATAAATAATGGTTGTACAAAGTTGGTGGTTCACTTCACAGCTAGAATCTCCTTGCCGGTGCCAAGATATTACGTGAACCTGGATACTGGGAGCCTATACCAAACTTTCCATGATAAGTTAACCCTTTCAATACCAAAATTTGAACTGATTCAACAGCTTTTCTCGGCGTGCATTGGACGCAATGCTCCCAATGCACGTCGAGAAAAGCTGTTGACCTGGGATATTCTCTCTGGAACTATAGGCATATTGGTACTAGAATGAAAGTTCTTTTTACGAGGAATACGAATCTGAGATCCCAATAATAATTCAGACTAGTTTGACTTTAGTAGATCGACTTTAGACATGACTGGCACTGAAAGAGTTAATGCCGTAAAGTTTAGCTTTTGGGTGCTTGTATACGCAAATGGAGGAATTAAACGGCAAAGGAAATTATCAGACTCAGATATTTACATCTCACTGGTACGGAGGGATCTTACTTTTGCAAACACAACAATGCTTATAACACAGCTTGTTCGAAATAAGACCGCCATTGTCTAGTATGTTAAATTATATCGTTGCCAAGCAGTGTCAGTCAAATTTCATCTGCGAGTTCAGGATTGACTCGAAACGTAAATGACTAGCATTGATTGCTGAAGTTCCTTGCACTATATGACTAATGATACCCCTCCCCCTTCAGTTTACAAAATACATGTACATGTATGCTCAGCTCAGTTACTTCAGTACAATTTGAATCAAATTTTTCTATGGAGTCAAGGTAATATTTTCATTAAAATTTTCCCACATGCTTTTACAATGACCCTCCATATAAGATGAACCTGCCCCATGTTCTGGTACAGTTATCGCACTCCCCACTGAAGACTGGACCTGTCTCGTCGTTTATACAGCCTGGTTGTAGATCTGAAACAGAGTATCATGTAACACTTCCCTCATAGAGGGACTCGGTGAAATAGACGGTTTCCATTGCTGGTCAAATCACCCACATACTCTCAACAATAGGAGGTATTCATATTTAACTATATTAACCGCAGATCTGCTCTGGTCCCCTCAGTTGCAGGGCCGGGTTGCAAGGCAATGGAACAATGCCTCCGCCATAATGAAGGCACTTGTGCCAGTCATGTCACTTCATCATTCTGAAATAACACTTTTTGTACCACACAAATGCATTTTTCTGAATACGTATAGCATCTTGTTTGTTTAAAAACTAAGTGCATAGCTTTTTTTAAAGCTTGTGGCTTTCTCAAGGCGATGCGTTTATCATAGAAGCCCATTTGGGCCTGCTTACTACATGAGTCTGCCCTCCTTCTTGTCAAGTTCCTTGCTGCAGCCTAGGTGGCAGCACAGGATCCGAGTGAATATGAACACGTCCTATTGATTTCATAGTATATCTAGCATGTAAAGATAAACTTGGATGCGAAAAGTATATTCCCCATCTTGCATGTCTACGATGACTGCCTGAATGTATATATGCTGAGCCTTTGCAAACATACACGATACTGAACATCAAATCCATCCATAATAGTTTGAGGAGATAGGACAGTGACAACGACATAGAGCCATCATTGAAAATCTATATTCTGTCCATAATTTTTAATCCGTTGAGCAATATCACTTGTAGAGTCACAGTCTTGCAAAATTGTCTATGTCTTGGTGATATGATTTTGAGAAACAATGGTCACATCATACATGTTAAAGAGAACAGAGAAAGACCCTTACAAAACTGATTGTCTGGCGCACAACGTAGGAGTTTTTGAATACCAGACGAACACCATTGTGCAGGAAAAATTGTGTCCATCCTTAACGATTGTCATTGATAATGGTGGAAGTTGGTATCTCTGCAAATCCATGGAGCTATGTGGACTATGTTTCAATACAATATGGTCCAGTACAACAACAGATAGGTAAAGTGTGTCACAGCTTTTCAGTAACTTCCGTTTATACTCAGACCGTTTGCATTTTTTTATTTATAATATGTCCATTAAACCTGAGCCATTATTCTCCAGGATTCATTCGGTCGATTAAGAAATATTTGCTGACAGCACTAGCACAAAGTATTTTTATTTGTACCCTGGTAACTTACGTGTTAAATCATTTTGTTTGTAACCTTTTGGTGGACAATCAATTTAAGGTTGATGCTAATTTTAGGGTATAATAATAGTTTTACCTTAATAATGCAAAGGTTAGGTTGAGCTTTTGATAAAGTGAGACTGCATATTTAATAACACATACCGGTATTTAATCTGCATACTGCATTGCAGATTGGGGAAAATTGTCAGTCACGGGGCAAAGGGGTAATGTCTGGTTGTAGCGAAAAAACACAAGATCCTTTCAAAATTTTCATCTATTTTTAAACTGGATTCCTCTTACAAAAATTAGGAGACTATTTTCATGGTGGATTCTTGTGCGAAAATTATGACAGATCTCAGTTAAAATTCCATTTGCATAGATAAGAAAAAAGCCTCCAGTGATAGTTGCAAATAATCATCAAAATCAATACTTTCGTCACATAAAAAATAAATAAAAAAAAAAAAAGCATGGAAAGCAGCATTTGACCAAGACACACGAATGAATAAGATAAGAATATAATTACGAGCAGGAGTGGGTTCTTTTGTCAGAAGGAATAAGAAACCACAACGCACAAACGCTGGGTGATTTCTTATTCATGCTGAAACAAGAACCAGCCAAAAAGAACTGTCTTAAAAAACCATGCTGTTCTTGCATGATATCAAGAGAGTCACCTTCGCTTGTACTTTGCACTTTATGTTGTTCAACGATCTATGAAACCGCATTGAACTTCAATTTTTAACCACCGTTCCATTCCTTGTGGAACACCTTCTCTTTGGATGGACTAGTAGTCCGACCAATAAAAAGAGGTTGGGCAATTCCATCGAAAACGATGGTGTAATGGTTAAACCACTTCTCCAAAACAGTCCAGGTTCGAGTCCGGCTGGATTCCTTGCTTTTAACTTTTGTGACAAAGTGAAGTGAACATCTAAAATTTCCAAGTCCATTAACAAATAGTCCCACAGACAAGAAAATAAGCAGTGGTTTAAATGAAATCATTGAAGAACAAACCAGTGCTGAAAACAGCAGAAGAATGGTTTGAAATGAACGTCACGATCCTGTAGTTACTGGTGACAAGCTCGCGAAGCTATGTTGTCTTTTATCTATCCATGCAAAACTTTATTTGAGCCTGCCTGGTCAGCTAAGAATGAATGCACAATTTGGCTGTTCTTCAATAGAACCGTCAATAGTAATGCTCGTGCGAATGTCTGCAAAGGAACTCGGTGCGTAAGTTAGCTGTTTACAGACAAGCGCTATTACACCATCCAAGAGATCGCCGGGTTTTCTAAACCACAAAAAAGTATCTATATTTGCATCTTGCGAAGGCATATGATGCGGCCAAAATGCGGTAAGGAAAACTACTTGTGTTGGGCCGTTCTCTTCTTCTGTGACACAAAAGTGCATGCTCGTGCTTGAACGGAAGGTCTTTTGACGAGGAATTGAAATCTCAAATCGTTATAATAAAAATAATGACTAAGATGAACCCGACTTTCGTTTGTTATTGGTGCGTAAAGAGTTAAATTACATGCAACGTTGAGTCACGATTTAATCTCGGTGTGAGCTTCAGCCGGCTGATTAACCAAGCTGCACTATTAGAGAGACAGTACATCTGAACACATATACATATGGGCATATCAATCCTCTGAAACATATCTGGAAAACGATTTTTTTTTTTTTTTTGAAATTATATTTTTATAAACAGTGTCCTGGAATGGTGTTTAGTAATGTTTGGTTCAATAAAACATGAAAGAGTGCCACTTTGTTTTTCTATAAAGATGCAGGATCCTTGATGAAAGGATGTAATATATCTGATACAGCAGTAGTCCTATATTTTTATTTGCTCACCATAAAAATCTTACTATGGTCACTATGTTTTGAAACATGCATAATTTTAGTGCAAGCACTCCACAACAAGGAGTCACTATTAAGAATACTATCCTTATTTTGAAGCAATCTTAGAGTACCAATAAAGATCCTGCCTCCTTGATAATAAAGGTCGAATTTAATTAGTGGCAAACATCTCTTCTGCAATCTTTGAATCATATTATACATTTGTAATGCGAGATAATTTTTAGTTCATTTGTTTTAACTCTCTCTAGGCCTATGATAGTCAATGAATACAGTTCACAGGATAAGACTATTGTATTATACACCCCCCCCCACCCCCCAAAAAAAGCGATTACATGTCTGGCAATGTCTATTTTCTGTAATTTATGCTCCAATTTACGTGCATGATTCTAGATTATCTACGAAAGAATGCGGTATTGTCCTTGAACAATAACAAAGCCTATCTTATCCATGCCAAGCATTATTTCTATGCAGTAACCAGACATGCTTGTCCCTGTTGTGCCACAAATGGGATTGTCTCAGTGACAGAACTCTACTTAATTAATATGTTTGCAACATGTTATGTATTAATATCAAAACATGAACATACTGATATGCTGTTTCATACATCTTGTTCCTGCTCTAACTTGTAAGTGACGACAGGCTCGCCATTTCACTTGCTTACCTCTCGATAGCGAGCAGTAAATTCAAATATCTTCCTTTTTTCTCTTGAACCTGGTGCATTCACAAATTCTTTTAATGGGCAATCGAACATGAAACACGTAACGAGAATGGGCCTAAAATTTAACAGATTTTCCATGGCCGTTGAGAAAGCTGTTATAACTGAACACCATAATGTACCGGTCAAGCTTAAATATGTGATCACACCAATTTATATCACTAGTAATTTTTTTTTGGCGGCGTATGCTGCATTTCGGCGGCAGACAGCGGTCCACAGCGGCAGAGAGCGGTGGCCAGCGGCAGACAGCGTTAGCCAGCGGCAGAGAGCGGCGGTCGGTGGCAGGCCCGCCGACCGCTGCCGACCGCCGCTGTCTGCCGCTGAAACCCAATTGAGACTTCTGGGGCTCGGCGGCAGACAGTGGCGGACAGCGGCACATGGCGTTGGCCAGCGGCAGAGAGCCTTTCGCCGCTGTACGCCGCTGTATGACGCCAACCACCGCTATCTGCCGCTGGCTACCGCTCTGTCCTCACAACTGCATTATATTAAGTGTAAAATATGAATCCAAGTGAATAGGAAGGAAAGGAAACCATGTGTACCCATTCATTTATGGCTCATAACACTTCAGTTGCTTCATTGAGCGGTAGCCAGCGGCAGATAGCGGTGGTTGGCGTCATACAGCGGCGTACAGCGGCGAAAGGCTCCCTGCCGCTGGCCAACGCCATGTGCCGCTGTCCACCGCTGTCTGCCGCTGTCTGCCGCCGAGCCCAAGAAGTCTCAATTGGGTTTCAGCGGCAGACAGCGGCGGTCGGCGGGCCTGCCGCCGACCGCCGCTCTCTGCCGCTGGCTAACGCTGTCTGCCGCTGTCTGCCGCTGGCCACCGCTCTCTGCCGCTGTGTACCGCTCTCTGCCGCCCAAAATGCAGCATACGCCGCCAAAAAAATTTACTAGTGTATGTATATATATATATATATATATATATATATATATATATATGTATACATATATATATGTATGTATATATATATGTATATTCGTTTTGAAGAGTATGGATTGAATGGGGGGGGGGGGGGTCAGGATGTTCTCAGTACGCTGATACAGGTAATAATTAATAATGTTGCCCGAGTTCAAGGTACGGAAAAAGAGAAAAGTTAGGAACAAAGGCTAGTACAAAGTACCGAACATAAAGGGGGCTTCCAATATGCAAGTACGGTAAATAAAAATGTCCAAATGTCAGTACGGCAAACCCCTTTAAACCCTTCCTCCATACCCTGCCTGGGTGAGCTTTAGTTCATGGGCATTCGGAGTGTAAATTTCTGAACTAATTAATGTTGCAGAGTAAACAGTTTTCTGCAGTAGTATATGACCTGCCATGTGTATAGTTCTGCAGAAGCGATCAAATATCCTGTTATATTATGATTTATGTTGTCATGGTAATGTTACAAATGATTCGACAGGAAAAAGCAAAATCCAACAAACATTTTTCTAAACTATAGCGGTCTGTCCGGGGTAAACATGCTCGGATAAAGAGGAACCACGCAGTGGTAAATATATTTTCTAGATGCAAACTTTTCAAGTTACTATAAACCTGTTCGCCGACCCACATATAAAGACACGTAACCCAATCGTTTGATTACGATGAGCCTCAACTGCATTTTCCCACAACTTCTGTGTGTTTTGTGTCATTTTACTGACTTGATGAATTGTACATTTTCTACATGTTAAACAAATTGTGAATAAAATATAATTCATGCTGGCACAATTTGTTTCAAATATTCGCGATGAAGTGATGTAATAGCACGACAGAGTGGTGTCTGACCGTCCAATCCTTCTGTCGCTGCTGCATCATGTTATGTTGTCCGAGGACCGATGGTTTTGATCGCCCACAGTAGACTCTTTTTTTATTCATGATATCACCAGTCAAAATTGAAACCTGCATTTCACATCATCATTTTAGACAGAAAACCCATCGTCCAGCCTGTTTGCTTGCAACATTATCTCCATCAACATTAGGCAAATGATACTGTCAAAGAGATTGTTCATTTTGTTCTGATGGTCGGAACATAACTAACTGGACGTGCATTTCTGACCGCTTGTCACTTACTGCTCTTTTTTATTACAGACAGTTTACTTTCATTTCCCAAAACATATTAGTTTGTGTGGTGATAAGATTAGTCACGACACCCGTTAAATCATCGCTTTTTTTAAGCATGTGGTACATATCCGTCCACAAACTGTACAGTTTTAAAACAACACAGATAACAGAATGAAAGAGGGCCACACAATACCATTCGTCGTGGAAGTGTACGTAAAAAACCTTTATATTTGGTCAAACTGATCAAATACTTCGTGTTTTAAGCTGAATACAGCTACCTGTGAACACATTGTAGTATTTTATTCATGAAAAGAACCTTTCTGCGCCCAACTTCAGAAAGTTTTCGCGAACTGAACCCGAATATTCTATCCTTTTTCAAACTTCCCACGGATCTACATCATGATTTTGATTGAAGTGAGAGAGAACTTAAATAACTTACCGGTGGATCCCTTGGTATTGCAGAGCACTAGTGGACAGCGCCGCTTCCAACAGCTAATGGCCGACTCCAGGCTCCAACATCTGCTTAAATACGCCGCCCATCAAGAGCGCGGTCATCTCATTTTCCATGTAATTTCTGGGTCATTAATGAACATTTTAGAACGCCCATTGAAACATCCGGAAATGATAGTGGTAGGGCTGTTATGCTTATATCAAGCTAATATTCGTAAATTATTTAATATACCCATGGTTTTATTGTCAAATCTTCTCTTTGAAGTTAATTTGTGAACAAAAGAAAAAGGACTAAAAGAGAACAAAGGAAAGAAAAAGGGGAAGCGAGAGAGAGAGAGAAAGAGAGAGAGAGAAAGAGAGAGAGAGAGAGAGAGAGAGAGAGAGAGAGAGAGAGAGAGAGAGAGAGAGAGAGAGAGAGAGAGAGAGAGAGAGAGCGAGCGAGCAAGCCACTGTATTGGTATGAATCAAGGCTGTTTTTAAGTCAACAATAAATTACACAAAGCACAAAAAAAAACTGCTTTGCGCCATGAATACGAATAGATGTCTACATCATGAACTATTTGATTAATCTCCATCAATTGCCGCATCCACTTTGTCTTTTTCTTGTTTTGTTTGTTTGTTTGTTTGTTTTTTTTTTTGGGGGGGGGGTTTGTTGGGGTTTTGGTGGTGGTGTCAGCTTTAGTCGTCTCATTGCACAATCGGACAATTCACACTCTAATCATATTTTTCTGCTGTTTAATTTTGAACCTTCGTGTAATACCTTCTCATTCTTTACACAAGGGATCCAAAGAAGAACAAAGTGCATTTCTTCATTGTTGCACTTATTTGCAATGGGAATGTCATTTTACCTTCACCTTTACCAAAATTCCAATCATTTATTAATACAAACCAGTGCTTTCGCCTTTACACAATATTCCTTGTGTCTCACGTGTATACAAACTCATCATTGTATTGCCACATTACAAACAAAAAATTTTTAAAAAGTAATAAATCTTCTTTGAGAGGAAGCACAAATAGTCAAGGTTTACACTTGTCAGGATTAATCAATTTATTTTTGTTTTCGGTGGTATATCCTGATGTATATATAAAATCAATTTATTGATATCAAAGATTGCCTCCTATTTCTTGGTATCAACGAATGGGAGGAATTTCCTGTTATCAATGAATACATTTTCATATATCAATTATTCCATTTCTTGATGCTAAAAAACCTTATTGATATCAACAAATGATTTTTGGTATCAATAAAGCAATCGATATCAATAAATAAATAAATAAATAAATAAATATATTATTAATGTTAATAAAGAAGGTATAGTAAAGGGGCAACCCATAGATGTTTAAAGATCTTTAAATATGAAATATAACATCCATAAATGGTTTGGGTATAACTGTATACTCCTTGGCCTGGATTCAGCATCGTTAACTTTGGCCCCAATGCCACTTACAAAGTTAGATATATAATTGTACATATCTTTCTAAGATTCACGGGGAAATTTGGTATACTCTGTGTGGCTTGCTGTCTAGATTCTGCTTGCTTATAATATGTTGCCGTACATCATGCATCTTTTGTGATATTCCATCCTAGACACGGACCGACCTACCTTCGTTGGCCCTTTCATTGTAGTCCCCGGATTTAACCACCATGGTCTCGCCAAAAGTTAACAGGGAGCAGCAAGTTTCATTTAATAATGACATCATCTTTTAAAGATCCCTAGATATCTAAAATTAAGCCATCTTTTTAAACATGAAAAAATGAATCTTAGATACCTAATAATAAAGTTAGTATAAATATGAAAAAAACCCCGAATTTTAGGTACCTAAAATGAAGTTATAACAAATATGGTTTAATGAATTTTATGAATCTAAAATGATTTTGCATATTTAAAATTCATTTTTAAATATTTCAAACTGTTTACAATTTACAGATATATAAAATTATTTATAGATATAAGAAATTTGAATCACACATATGTATAATTCTGATCAAATGTTAAAATGGCTTATAAATTGGGACAAATTATTGAAAGTTACTAGCATTAGGTCCTCAATTTGCATGTAATGGAGAATTAAAAAGTCACAAAAAATCATTTTATTTGTCCACACAACTGTCGTATAACAATTTTAAACGCGTACAGACGAGCATTATTTGCACTTTTGTAAGTTTTTCTTGATAGGGTAGGTCTCAAATGCATACACAGAAACAGACAGACAGACACAGGTACGATTTTAAGATATTAGATAATCAGAAATAAGATGAATTTCATTTTCCCCATGTTTCCTTCTTATTCTTTCGGAAACATCTTTAGTACCTTACATTATAACATATAATTCATGCAAAATAATACATGTTCAATTCAATGCCCCGGATGTATTAATCTTAACTTCAAATGAAATCTGACATGGAATATTTAGTTGCAATATATTCACTCCACAGAATTGAGGTGTAAATCTGCACAAGATTTTGTTCAAGCCTAGTTGTTCCATGCCGAGCTGGTGCATGGCTGTACATATGGTCTCTTTCACACATTTGAAGATTACAAAAGTGCCCTCCTACAACGCACAGTGAGCAGGTTGCATTTGGCAGTTTTAAATTAAATGGAGGAGCTTACCGCATTCAACTTCTGTAAATAAGTTCAGGTTTAAAGCAATCTGGTGGGATACAGATGTGTATTTTGTTTGCACTTTATGGTCGCTTTTTGTACAACCTTACCACGAGAAGCTTTGTGTTTCTATATACACTTTTTCAAGTGATTTTGTTACAAATTGTATTTCTGTGTACGGGTTTTCAAACTATTTTGTTGCAAATTACAATGAAAAATAATAGAAAGACACAATCCTAATTGTCTGGATTTCCGGAACTTCAGTGCATGTATATGGTCCCCCAAATCTTCTATAAGAAGGTCGTGCATACGTCCCTGCTTTTCCAAACAACCCTTTTCGGCAATATCCGCAATCGCTTCTACTCCGCGGGTACTCATACATACTGCTTTTCCCAGTTAATCAACCGGTGCACAGAAGTTGCCAGACAAACTGCAGACATTTCGATGCTAAAGCAGGACTTCGCCAAATGTGAGCACCAGATCGCAGTACCCTTCATGGTGGATGGTGCTGATAGTAACGGGCAATGTTCTTCTTGAAGCTTGACACCTGCGGCTTTAGAATATTTTGGTGTCGGTGAGGTAATGGCAATATGGCCTACCAAAGTCTAGGTTGTTAGCGGCCTCCTCTACAAAGTGTCCGCTGAAGCATGACAGAGTGAAAGTAGGAGAGAGGGGACGTGTTTCTTGGTTGGAAAAGCATAACAAAAATTGATTTATGGTACATATGAGTAACTATCTATATGTAGCTGACCAAGTCATATAAGAAATACAACGTAGTATTTTACATGATATACATGGATTTTCAAGCCAAAGTCTCATTTTGTGTTGGTGAAATAGATGTTGATTTTGACGCTGTAGAATACTCTATTGCCTCACAACAACATATTGGCGCACCCAGGTGCATATGTGCCGCCTCGCTCTGCTTCTGCTTGACTACATTCACAGACACCTTGGTTTTGGAGCCTCAAGGGTATCCCCAGGAGCCTGCAGTGCCAGCAACGTAGACGTGTGCTATTTGTTATTGCTGCTACAACATTAAAGCCTTAGGTCGTACTTACCAAAGAGAAGACGGCTTTGTGAAACACATATTCTGTGTAATTGAGCAAGGATGTGGAAAAGAGCACTGGATGTGTATGAACTCAAACACCGTCTTCTGTAGAAGTTATTTGATTGTTGCAACAAGATACTCGAACACAAGACTAAACCATGCCGTCCCCTTTGCGGGGTATAAAATAGAAATGTTGCTGGTTGAAGGGATGGTGTACTAGATAAAGCTGTAACGCAAGATGACCGACCAAATTTTCGTGATGACGGAGTCGTATCTGTTTATTCTGGTATTTTATGACTTTCATATAAATTGAAATTCTATATGGATATTTGAGTTAATGTATATACTTAGACGATTGGACCTATTTCTTGTTTAGAAATGCGTCTAAGCTGGGAAAACACATATTGGTATAATTTGGCAAGAGCAGCTTTCATTCAGTTGGTGAAGATGTTCACTTTGCTATCCACGATCAAGTTTCAAATAGCTCTTTCACGTATGTACCAGACTAAAATTTATCCTTCTGGGAAAATTGCATAGGTACCATTAATTAAAAGTGCTGTTTTAATTGAATACATGTGTACGTTCACTAGGCCTGAAAAGGTATACTTTTGGTATATTTCTCCACCCTAAAGTGTCCTCTGAACATAACATTACATGGTTGATTTTGTGGACACACACACACACACACACACACACACACACACACACACACACACACACACACACACGCACACACACACACACACACACAATTTTTTCAAAGGGCAATTACCAAGGCCCTAGCTTAAATTTTTTCTCTAGTTATCAACAGAGCAGTAAAAATCCAAAAAATCCAGGTTACCCACCTGTAAACTTAACCTAGTAAATTTTGCAATATAAAGTTCTTGGTAAGTATTGTTTTGGGCTTATCATCCTGAAACGAAATTCTTCAAAGTTATCCTGTGACCTTGACAATCAGACAAAGGCATCCATATGTATACCCTCGTAGCCCTATAATGTACCATTATTCTGTCCTATTTCCAAGTCTCATTTCAAATAGATATTGAGCTATCACTAAAAATTTCGAATTACTTAAAGTTGCTCTTTGGTCATGGACATGAGATCAAGGTCAAAGCAAATCAAGAACTGGAGGATTCACGATGTGTCCCTGCATAAGAAAAACGAGTCCTGGAATATTTTGACAGGAAAACATTTCCTTTGATATGCACTTGGACTATTAATTTCAAGATAATCTTTTCTCCCCCGGAAGCCTGATCACTTTTACACCGGCAAGGTATCACAGCAGGGAGAAAGTCTGGCTGATTAAAGTGAAAGGAGTTACATACAGTGTGAAAAGATTACAACCTTAGTATCAGGGAATTAGCACATAGGTAGTCCTAAGTAGCAGACGTAGATTTTAGACAATAGTGAAGGTTGCTAGACACAGAGAAAACTAGATGAAGAGTTCAGCATGTATGTCACTTGAAAGTGATTGGTTTGTTATAAGTGGTTTAAGAGAAAACACCCACTTAACCCCCCACCCCCCCAAAAAATCAACAAAAAACAAAAACAAAAAGAAAAAATCACAAAAACAAAAACAAACAAAAAACAAAAACAAAAAAAAAAAACAAAAAAAAACAAAAAAACAAAAAAAAACCCCCACAAAAAACCAACAAAAAACAAAAAAAAGAGAGAGATAAAAAACAGATTAGCTAAAGCATAACCTACAGAATATGCATGTATTCGCACCATTAGGCCAACACTAATGATGTCAATATGTACGCTTATTCATCGTTAAGGAATTTAACAAATACCATGCAAGGCACTTAATACCCGTCGAAGCTCTCAGTCCGCGAATGTGTAATCTAGAAATTAATGCCCACTGACTGATTTTACCTTTCAATGACACTGAAGGTCATATGTGACGGCGCCAACTGAAAGAGCTTGATTCATGTTCATCTCCTATTCGTGTTTAACAGTAAGAATGGTCCATATAAGGCAATTCCCAGTGTTATGTCCCTAACCCTGATTTGACCTTTAAATGTTATTCAAGATCAAACGTGGCACCTCCAAATGAAAGCACATGTGTTATTTTCTGTTCATGTGCAGTAGTTGCCATGGTCCCAAAATAAGCCGTCTTCCAGGCATCATACAACATAGTGCCCCTGACCTTGATTTGGCCCTTAAATGTCATTAAATGTCAAATTAAATAGCCCAAAATGAAAGCCAATGTCATTTCCAATTTATATTTGATAATCATCATGGCCCTAAGATACGCCTTTTTCCAGATATAAGCCAATGTTATCCCTTGACCTTGATTTGACCTTGGTCCATCAGGGTCGAATGTATCAACCCCAAATGACAGCATATGTCTAATTTTCTAGTCATTTTCAATGACAATAATGGTTCTAGAATGTACCATTTTCTAGAAAAAAAATCCAGTATTGCTTCACAAGATATGATCAGTGACCCTTGACCTCTGAAAAAAAAAACGAGTTAAATATAGAGATATAACCTTGGGTTTGGATTGGATATTAAGACACGCACAGATACTTGAGCCATGCAAAATTCAAATGCCCAGCTGCATTTGTTCAACAGGTAACGTCGTTTTTCACGTTGCCCTTAGGACAATGGGTCGAATATAGATATGACCTTGATCTTGAATAGGCTTCTGAAACATTACAAAATGTTTGGCTCCTGTGAAATGAAAATGGCCGGCTGCTTCTATAGAAAAGTTAGAGAGTTAACAAGTGATGGACTTACAGACAGACGGCGCAGGTAATGATACCTTTTAGCCTCGCAGACCGATAGTTCTGTCACAACCTTCGCCGTCTGTTTTATCCAATTGTATAAATGGTACCTCCCGCATAAGTTTGAAAAGAATTTACCAAGCAGGTTTTTTCAGCACACTACATTCATATGTATTTACACCAGCATCGTTGTACTAAACATGCCGACGTGTGCATTTATTGATCTGTAAATTGAGGAAAACAGCTGTTAGTGAACACACATAGAACAGGCAAAGCCAAGCAGCATTCCTAGCAAGTTTCAAAGAGAATCAAGATTACATTTGGGGGGAAAATGGAAAATTGTAAAAGCACAAAATATTCATTAAAATACAAGAAAATGGATTACCTTCTGCTCAACAAATTGGAATGCTGAGTTGTCCAGATAGGTTCTTTTGAAATTATGAAGTAATTAGCCGAGCCGTTTCAGAGATTTAAAAAAAAATGACCCAAAAGGATTCCCTCAAACACCGTCATAAAAACCCCACTATATCACTGATGCACGCAACATTGAACAAGCTTGGTGGAACAAGATACATCCCCACCAAGCTTGAGGGGATTCATGCCGTATTAGTTTTAGGATTCGAAAACATAAATTGTTGTCAGAAAGAAGATGTACAATAGATGATGGACTGTCACATAATTTCAGCTGACTGGTAAGTTAGTTTTTAGTTTAAAGATATTTATTTAATCTGGATAGCCCTGTAGTACACCAAGATGACTTATACATGGCTTCTCCCCAATATAGACAAGCATAGTAAGTATGTACAAGACACGCAGGACAATGCAATTGTTACCAATGTACAATATCATTGAAAACTCAGTACAAATATCAAGACTTCATTATATTTAAGATCATACAAGTTAAACCGTATGAAGTTGAGTTCAATATTAACCCAATGTGGAAAAAAAGTGTGATGCAAATACATTTTCATGGTCCAAACCAATGATCATTACAGTAATCGAAACATTTAGTCGTTAAAGCGTTTGGTATCAATAATGTACAGCTGAAGTGCTTCACAGATCTTGATATTTAGGCAGCCAGAAAGCTCGTTACTGCCACGGAGAAATATTTAAACTAACGTATCACTACCAATATATAATATATAAGGTGGCTCACCCCCAGACCGATCAAAGGAATAACAGTATTAGAAATTTGTTTCTCTGAACGATGTAATTGGGACAGAAGAGAAAAAAAAATGCTTGAACTCTTCAGTGGGATAAGAACAATTTAAAGCGTAACTGCGTATGCCAAATATCAGCAAATCTGTCACCATTGTCTGTGGCTAAGAGAGTAGTTTTAAGTTTCGATTTGAATATTTGTAGGGAAAGCGAATCTCTTATGTCGAAAAGGAGGTTATTCGAGTGTTTGATGGCATCTGGGAGAATAGAGTTACCCAGACGCGCTGTTGTACATCTAATGGGGAATACTGACATTGAATGTCAGAAGACAGGACCAACGGGAGGATAGGGTACTAGATTAAAGAGATATGAAGGAGTTTGTGGTACATTTTGTAAACGAGGACAAGCTTGAAGTATTTGTAATGTCTGTCTGCAAGAGTTGACCACCCAAGTTCACAGAGTAAGTTAACATGTGAGGTTTGTTCTAAGGCAATACGACCAATTTTAGCGGCGTTATGCTGAATCGATTCCAAGCGATCAGACAGCACCTTACCACAGTTGTCGAGCAACACACAACCGTACTCAAGAATTGGACGGGTCATAGAACAATACAGTTTGACTAGGGATTTGCGTAATAGTTTATACGTAAACCTCTGGAGCAAGGAAATTCTTTGACCAGCTTTACTGGTAATCCGTGTGACATGGGCACGCCAAGATAAGTCAGGACTCAAGGAGATACCGAGATGTGTATGACTATCTGCCTCAGGGATCGGAGACCCACTTCAGAAAACACGAGAGTGATGAGGTTTCACGCGTTTCACAGAAAGTGATAGTGATTTGATGGCATTCAATAACACTCGCCATAGCCTGCCGCAGTAATGTATTAAAGACAGATTGGTGCTCAAATGGCGTGAAGATTGTACAGAGTTATTGACAATTTCGAGTATGCTAGTATCATCAGCGAACAATTTCACTTCACATGCGAGATTGTCAACAAGGTTATTTACATAAACCGATAATAGGAGGGGCCCGAGGATAGAGCCCTGAGGCAACACAGCCTGAATGGGAAGCCAGGCAGAAGATTGTGCATGAATAGTGACTCTTTGGAGGCGATTAGAAAGATAGCTTTCGACAGGAGTAACCAATGATCGGACATGCCAAGCTGCTTAAATTTGAAAAGGAGTCCCGGATGCCATACCTTGTCGAAAGCCTGGGAGATGTCAAGAAATGCCATTCTGGCTTCTTTTGATAGCTTTAGAGCCTTGTAGATAATATGAAGTAGATGAACGAGTTGATCGATTGTTGAGTTGCCATTGAGCTTTGTCTTTGACGCAGCGGGGCGCCTGGCACTCAGCCAATTACTGACCCTAATTTTATTGCCTCAGGGCGACTTCTACGTCTGGTACCAGATACTATTTCTGGGGCCTACAACTGGTCACTGTTTGTCGTTGTATTTACATTTTCAGGTAATGCTCACACTGGAAAAGTCCCACTATATATTGTACATTGTATTCATTTGACAAATTAACCTTCCCTTAACACTAATCACACATATATTGTGGACGCTACCTCTTCAAAATATCCAATCAACCTGGCTGCTATTGTGGAAATAATGAGTTCCGCACCCAGTGCCGTTGGTTTGTGAATAAGCATTGGGATGATCTTGCTGAGTGGGGGTGGGAAGAGGTTGCAATTATTTCAGAGCAATTATAATGATACATCATATACATATATATATATATATATATATATATATATATATATATATATATATATATATATATGTATACATATATATATATATATATATATGTGTATATATATATATATATACATATATATATATATATATATATATATATATATATATATATATATATATATATATATCAAGTGTACTTTTGTGAGACTGGCCAGCAATTAATGTATTAATTGCGGAATGTTGTAAATGGTGTTCGAGCGTGCCGTGTCGCATTTGGATTTGTAACTAACGATGATTACTGCTTCAGACACAACCGAGCGGGCAGATTAAAATTAAGAGTGCAAGTCATGTTTTAAAAGTACTATAACCACTGTTTGCCCTGGTAACTCGGAGAACAGACACCTGGAACCGTGCTCAAAACACGTGACAACGATTCGCGGAGATTTTCCTTTCCCACAATGCATTGCGCCATGTTTAAATGGGTGTTCAATGTGCATACGTTATGCATACGCCTTCGTGTTGCATTTGGATTTATAACTAACGATGATAACTGCTTCAGACACAACTGAGCGGGCAGATTACAGATTAGATTGTAAGTCATCTTTTAAAAATACGTTGACGACGTTACAGGCCAATTTGTCTGACATTTCATATGAAAAGTATTACACGTAGAAACTCCAAACTTGGCACAGTTATAATTCTATAGATGAAATCTCGCCTTCTTATAATGAGAGCTCATGCTTTTCAAAATTATGCAATAAGGGCTAATTAAAGTATTAAATCTTGAATATCTTATATACTATAGTAGAAGTGGTTCCGAGTGAATAGGAATTCGATCATAGCAAGGCAAAGTTCATCTCAAATGTCAAGGTCATATCAAGGTTAAAGGTCATGTCAAGGTCAAAGGTCAGTTTTATGTCAAAATGTAATTTTAAAGGTCAAGGTTCACTTCAGGTAAAGGTCATCTCAAGGTCAAGGCCATTTTCGATGGTGACTTTCTTCTAGCCATAACTTGGTGTGTAAGGACTAACTTGCAGACATACAGAATTGATACCGGATGTACAAGTACGCAGGGAATTCCACCAGAATGCGTCATTTGACGCAAGGAATGGCAGAACGATAAAAATGCCTGCTTTAGTAGATGCTATAGCTAATAACACACAGGGATTTGCATCAGAAAAATAAAAGTGTGTCAATATCAATTATCGTTGTTGGTCTTGCTCTCTGATCGAGGGCGCCGGACTGAGGGCGCGAGTCACTTTAGTGACGAGAAGGGGACAAACGAGATATGCCGCCTCCGCGCATCTTTTCCCGATTAAATCGCTTTTGTCCGCTGCATACATATAATCTTTACCTCCAGTTGTTCCTAAGAACCTACTTCGTCGATTGCAACGCAACAATCGCTCCACTAGCAACAACGTACCGGTTTTTTTTCACCTTTATTCTCAACTCTTCAAATAAGTCAGTCTTCATTGTACAGAAATGACCTTTGACCGACCCCAAACGGCACTTCGAGGATTACTGGCCTCTCATTTGCCAAGCTATTCCCGGTAAATTAAATTAATATATTGTTCAGTCAAGACATTTATGTTTTACTTATATGTCAAACTGCTTTAATAATATTGCAAGAATTTATCTGTAAAATGCTTTATGAGCGGAGATGTGTTGCATTATTTTTTGCATAGTTTTGTTATAATTCCAAACACAAGTCTGTGACTTCACGCAAAGTGAAACTTGGCGGTATTTTTAACCTGACGGCAGGGAAGTCGAATGAATGCAGAAGTAGCACCACTATGGGTGGAGAATATGCTACAAACTGGTTAGTAGGCCTATTTACTCAATGTCAACGAATGATTAGAAACCACTGTGGAAAGAAAACTACAATATCATACATTGATCTTTCAAAGAAAATAAATATGAAAAAATTGAACAGAAATTGGGGAATGCTGTATTGTGGACTGTCAATCAAGATATTGGGAGCTATAACTTATAAGCTGCGATTTACCTTAACATTAGCACTTTCATTCTTTAAACATAAATGTCTTGACTGAACAATATATTAATTTAATTTACCGGGAATAGCTTGGCAAATGAGAGGCCAATAATCCTCGAAGTGCCGTTTGGGGTCGGTCAAAGGTCATTTCCGTACAATGAAGACTGACTTATTTGAAGAGTTGAGAATAAAGGTGAAAAAAACCGGTACGTTGTTGCTAGTGGAGCGATTGTTGCGTTGCAATCGACGAAGTAGGTTCTTAGGAACAACTGGAGGTAAAGATTATATGTATGCAGCGGACAAAAGCGATTTAATCGGGAAAAGATGCGCGGAGGCGGCATATCTCGTTTGTCCCCTTCTCGTCACTAAATTGACTCACGCCCTCAGTCCGGCGCCCTCGATCAGAGAGCAAGACAAACAACGATAATTTATATTGACACACTTTTATTTTTCTGATGCAAATCCCTGTGTAATAACACATGCTTCGAGAATGTTTGCCTATTGGCAACCACTATAGCACAGGATCTAATCACGTTTCATTGCTATCATCAATTGGTCACGAAGATATTGTTTTGGATTATTATATCAATAGACAATAAGCGCGCCAGCTTAAAAAAGCAATTCGGAAACTTGAGTTATGGTTGGACTGAAACAATCTTAACATTACGAAATAACGTCACAGTTGATGTATAATATATATATTTATGCTCAGATCTGTTGGTTGGTACCAAACTCCATATATAGCTGATCAGCTACATCTAGATTCTTCAAAATACATTCAATCGCAAAGACGCCCTTCTTCATCTTTCCCAATTTTATAATTTTCCATTTTGTCTCTTGTATGCTTTACTGTTCCCACGTGCACGAAACATTTTAATTAAATGTTACATTAGTGATTTTCATACAAGATTTTTAAGTGTGGTCCTTGGAGTTCCAGTAGGCACTAGCTTAGCGATATACCTCACAGTATCCTATCCCTATAATAGAGAGAGGGGGGAGAGAGAGAGAGAGAGAGAGAGAGAGAGAGAGAGAGAGAGAGAGAGAGAGAGAGAGAGAGAGAGAGAGAGAGAGAGAGAGAGAGAGAGAGAGAGAGAGAGAGAGAGAGAGAGAGAGAGAGAGAGAGAGAGAGAGAGAGAGATTATCGCTGTGTTGAATGGGATGCGGCAGTATGAACATATGCATCTGTGGTATTGTAAATTTTCGACCAGGAAATGGTTAGTTTTGTGCGGGGTGCTTACTGCAGCAGCTAAGCACCCAATTTGGGCTGAATCGTTACTTTTGTGACAACAGCACAAAATTTGGTGGAAATGTAGTTTACAACATACATTTTCAATTAAAGATAGGAGCCAAAAAAACCGTTCAGTTCCTTCACTAAAATATGCTATTTTTTAAAAGTTTTTGTGGGTTTTGTTTTGTGTTTTTGCCCTTATTCCCATGATGTTGCTTTGATTTGCTCCAAAATTTATCAAAACATATTTTGTGGGAGTCTGTATTGAATTATGAATGAGGTAATATTTCAGGCATTTCCGCATTTTTGGGATTGTTTAAACCTCATTTAACGATGTATTAGAATTAAATACAAGACTATGAGAGGACATAAGGCAAAACAAGCATCATGTTATGCATCCCTCTGTAAGACTTCAATGCTTCCATATATATTAGAATTCATATCTTATTTGTATGTCCCAAAACCCCAAATATATACATTTCGGATAAGAGCAATTTTTTTTATCGGGATCAAAATATTTGTCTTTCTTGTAAGATCTAATGCGCCATCATAACATATAAATGAACTAGACCAGGCTGATTTTCCAACAGAAAGTCAAATGTCTTCCCTTTGCGCCCCTACCAGTTGTCATTCCACAAAATTTCAACCTCCTAAGATCCTTCTGGAGTCATTGCATTCGCTAACTATGTCGAGGAAATGCTTGCGTGACCTTTAAAATAGATCAACATCATCATCCATAATCTTAATAAAATCTCAACGTAGCTCTTATACTGATACATAATCACACAATTTGAAGCTGCTACCTTAAGTCTTTCTTGTCTTATCGCTTCCTCAACTTCAAGGAAGTGCTTGTGACCTTGAAACATAGGCCAAGGTCAAACATCTGCAATCGCAAGGAAGGTCTTATAAAAGTCTTATATAGAAACATAATCACAAAATTTCATGTCTTTAGTCAAATCCTTCTCAGGTGCGTGTGCAAAGAGTTTTAAAAAGTGGTCATGTGACCTTGAAAATAGGTCATGATCACCCATCTTCAATCTTGACCTAGTTTGTATTATAGAAAATAATCATGCAAAATTTCAAACTCCTAAATCAAATCCTTGCGGCGTTATCGTGTTCGCGTCGATTTTTTATTGAAACGCCCATGTGACCTTGAAAAATAGGTCAAGGTCACCAATTTACAATCTGAAGCAAGGTCTTATATAGGAACATATTCACAAAAAAAAAATCAACATTCCAAGTCAAATCTTTCTTGAGTTATTGTTTTCGCAACAATGTGTTGAAGAAGAAGAAGAAGAAGAAGAAGAAGAAAAAGGAGAAGAAGAAGAAGAAGAAGAAGAAGAAGAAGAAGAAGAAGAAGAAGAAGAAGAAGAAGAAGAAGAAGAAGAAGAAGAAGAAGAAGAAGAAGAAGAGGAAGAAGAAGAAAATATGTCCCCCAGTTGCACGGAGAGGCATAATTATTCCAGTTTCTTGCAGAAAAACTTGCAGACATAGATGTTGACAAGAAACAGCTTTACACTACCTCTGCTAACAATTTTCGTACAGCCGACTAAAGTGACTCTACTTCACGCAACGAGCTTGATCCTTGTAATCATGAAGAAGCAGACATCAGGATGTTACTGCATGCATGCACTGCATACCAGCAAACAGGGCCACAAGAAGTTGTGCTTGCAGTGGTCTGTGCACAATACATCAATGCATCTGAAATATTGGTTACATTTGGGGTAGGCAAACGTTATCGCTGCCAGCCTGATCCTGTAATCCCGGGGCAACCCCAAGCGGAAGCCGCGACCTTTGTCTAAAAATAGATTGTGTTTTGTTTCGCCACAAACGAAGTACAGAACGCATATTTTCATGAGAAGGCGATTAAGTTTCACTTGTTTTAATATTTTACGTCCCGCGGAGAAACAGATATACATGTAGTATATAATACGTTATTCTACACAACCGACATTACATCTATGTAGGTGATGAAACTGGATGCAATGAAATAAGAAGCCATGGGAAACATTCGAGTTTCGTGAAATGTGTATGTCTGTTTGTACTTATTGACAAGATGTTGACACGGCTGCGTGTCACAACGCTGATGAATTATTGATGACGAATTTAAAGCTAAATAACTTATCCTGGTTGCTTTCAGTAAGGCCTGTTGATTGTTACAAAAATGTGGAAAAAGTGGGTTTGCAACGTGTTTTTTTGTTAATTTCCTGTCAAGTGACGTCCACGATCTTGTCCTTCCCCGTCGTGGCTTGTACTTGGCATGCAAAGTACATCTGAAATAATGCAGTGGAACAGGTCAGACGAAGTACCAGCCACGACAGTGAGGGACGAGCCATGATATATCATAAGTATTATGAAAACAGCACGAAAGAATTCTTTTCAGTGGAAACATTGGGTGTATTGCATTATTTCATATTCGTATGTTCTTGTGCATATAAATGCAGACTAGGTAAAAGTGTTGGGAGAAAATTACATTAATGTACCATGTTTTGTCCTGTTTTGCCGCACCCACAGATGTAAGCGCACGGGAAGAAGCAATTTCAAGCCGTTTAAATGATTTGCATCCGCAGTATTAACTCATTACATTGTGCTTCGTCGAATGTGATATGTATCACTTTTACTATTGTTCTAAGAATATATAAAATGACGAAAATCCTCATCCTGCACGGTCCTTGGGTCGTTCAGTGCTTCGTCTGTGGCGAGACCAAACATAATCTACATTTAGCCAAAGGTCTTGGTTTGCGCTCGGGATTGCCCCGTGTACATAATTGAGTCAAAGTTAGGTCCTGAAAAGTCATCTGCACTTTTTCCATACCTTCAGTGGATCCGGGTGTGACGCAACATCAGCTTTTGCTGGGAGAGGAAAAAAGCTTCATGGAAAGTTTGGAAAGTAGGCCTAACCCCCAGGGTCACAAAGGCCTTTACTCCCCTTGCTAAATGGCCCACTGAGGTATCTGACAGCACTCTTCAAACATTTGAACGTTTTGTAGTTTTGATGTATTCCAAACACCTGCTGCAAACCATGTCAATCAGGCTCGGCAAGAATTGTTTGGCAAAGGTGCACGGGCCTCAGAGAACATACCACCAATACAGGGAGCGCTGATACTCCATTCAAGAAAACTGCTTTCCAAGCAGGGTTTCTGTGGGGTCAGACATTAGTTGAAATGCCACAACTTCCTTTCCCTTGTGACTGGGTTGGAAGACTGGAGAGCAAGGGTGGAGCAACCTAAATGGGCAGACTAAAATGAGGCCAGCAAAGCTTGTGAGCTTATCCATTGTGGCTGCAATGCAACTTGTCGAGGAATGTGCAAATGCTTCCAATTAAATCTTAAATGCACAGCTCTTGATGCTTGTGATGGACAATGCAGCAGACTGGAGATATGAGAGTTTTAATTTCATATTTGCCAGTATACAGTGTCTGTCATTTGACAAATAACATACAGATATCAGGTTCTTAATTTGCTGTGTTGTTCTCTATCCTTATCCAGAATTTCTTTGTTTGTCATAACAGAAGACTCATTCAGACAACTGACCTGGCGAAATAATGGACTGTCTGAACATAACATATAGACAAAATTACCCGAGCCGTTAATCTATCAAAAATAAATCTCCCGAGTTGTTTGCCTGCCTGCCTGCCCTCCTGAACAACCAAGCGCAAAGCGCGAGAGTGATCAGGCGCGAAAGCAGGCAAAAAAACGAGGGGTGGTTTGGTTTGGACAGGTTAATGACGAGGGTTATTTTGTATTTATCTCCCACGGTCCATTGAGAAAGAAAAAAGACAATTTATATCACTTGTACCATTTTATTTCAGTACATTGCAGCGGACTTTGCCACGTTCATGTCTCGCGTATAAATATAAAATTTAAACAACAAAGAGCAGCGGTCCTTCATAGGCCTAACGGCGGAATTTTTTGAACGGCCGTCGCTTCAGCCCAAAATCTCGACGAAAAGTCACTTTTTTTATTATTTCTATATGCAATTAATTTGGTGAAGAGATTAATTAGTAAGCAACGTTGCCTTGGCATGTTGTACCAGCAAACATTCCACAATATGCAACCGTGGAGCTCAACTGACTGAGGGCCTTCGGATTGGCCCCATCACTGACGGCAGCATTGCGAGCATTGTCCTGAGGGAACGGGGCGATGGTTACCTGCAACGTCAACCGGGACAAACGATGAAGACAGTCAGGGGAGTGTTTTGGACTGATGTTAGAGGTCTCTGAAAAGAAGAATTTCCCTGGAGAATACTGCACATGGCCTGCTGTTGATTTCTGCTTGCTGTTGCAAAATTGTTCACGGATTGCATTTACCTTGCAAAATATTTCAAGGTCACTCATGTTTTATGGTAGCCACCAGACGTAAATGTGATAATGTCCAATACATTTAAGGACAGCTAAGACACCAAAAACAATTCTCACTTTAATCGATCATAGCTGAAAATGTATTTGATGTTCATTGTTGAATAAACAATCGAAAGTTTACCGCAAACCATCGACCTTATAACTGTCGCAATAACTACACTTGCATATTAATCCCGACATATTGGCAACATAAACTGACCTGCGATTTTTTATGTTTGGCTTAGTTTTTCTGTTATCCATCCATAAAGTTTCACATTTCAAATTTTCCTTTGATTTCCAGGATGTTTGTTTTCTTCATTTCAGAGAAAAAGAACAAAGCATAATTTTGAGAATCGCGGAATCGCGGAATCGCTTTTGCAGTTTAGGCATTACAAAGTCGAAGGCCGTTTAGCGGATTAAATTTCGCCATGCCGTTTTCTAGGAATAACCATTCCTCGGAGGGGTTTTTGATTGTATTATCCTTTCTGGGAAAACGACCTTTAAAGGCTTTTGATGTTGATCATTTGACTCTAACAATACCGTTTGCTGAAGTTGAGCTGATATTTGCACAGAACGGAGTAAACATCGTCCATGAACATTTGATGTTGTCAATATCGGTACTATGGTAGCACTGTCAAATTTTCAGGACACATCAATTGACGCAGTTACATACTGACCTTATTTGATGTATCACACAACCATGTTCGTTTATGCATATATCTGTTATCTTTTACCAGAACATGTTTTTTCGGTAATGCCTAAAAACATGGTTTTGGCCGAGCGAATTAAGTCCATATACATAGACAGGCCTACAATAACCCTTTCCTCGTTGGTGGTGGTGCCACTGCTGCTGCATAGATGTGGGATTGCTGTTCAACTTGCTAAATAAAACGATATCTTCTGTCAGTTTGATTATAAAAACGAGTTCTGTGTAATATGTCTTTCAATTGATATTAACTGTGCACTATTGTAGTAATGCAACTGTCTACTCTTATGCAAACAAGATATACTAGGTCAGATTAGGGAAAACTGACAAAATATTGTTTCAAAGGGTCTGACACATAGGTAAAAAGATGGTGTTTCTTAATCATCTGGATACAAGCAGACAATGAGATAAAGTCTATGCAAATCCAAGGTCAGTTTTTCTTAATGGGGTTTTGATTTGTCAGTTCACCTTTTTTCATGTTGCAAAATTTGACATCAAAGTAACATTGCTGCTAGGTCCACTCAGAAAAACCAGAATATTGTTTTGATAATGCACCTGGTAAATTGGAACCATTATCACGTTTGGAACTATTCCCACAACATGCTATTTGGCCACTGCAATAGTACCATGTAATGGCTTCTTACTACTTGTAAAATTGATTTTAAAAATGAAAAAAAAACAAAAAAACTGCAACATACATTTGGTGAGTAACTATAATACAAACTCCAATAAGGAATATTTTGACAAAGTTTGAAAAGTAAATCAAAGGACCAATTTGGGAGAAAAAAGCAAAGATATTAAAAAAGTACAAAATTTTTTAAAAAGTGAATAACATGAAGGATATTAAGAATTTTTGGTGGCTTCTATCCTTAAATAAAAACATGTAATGAACTAAATTTCTGGTTAATTTGGTGCTTTTATCACAGAAGTAACTATTTACACTGTTATAGCCTAGCGGATAGACTAGCTGAAGCTGCTCGGTTATATCTTACGGCCTACGTGCTAAAAATGATTCAAGATGTTTGCCATCCATTCATCCGTCATTGCGGAACATTGGCCTTCTCCGCACATTCATCTCCCTGTCATATTCTCATCGTATAAACAAGAAATTCAGCGGAAAGCATAGTCCTGTTCCCGTACTGTCTTCAAAACATGTTCGGACTAGTGTGAAGGACTACCGTAGTTTAACACCCGAGATGGTTTTTTTGCAGCTGCGCCTGCTCTACTTTTTTGATGCGTTGTATTGAAAGAAAAATATGAGAGAATATTTGCTTAGCAGTACGTATATCTGAGTGTATGCAAAGTAAAAGTAGCTGCAAGTTGGAATGTCATCTCTTATCTACTTACTATACAGTGAAGGGTACACAAGATTTAAAATTGGATTTGTCCTTATTGCTATAATATAAATCGCAATAAATTTTGTTCAATATTCACAAGATGTGAAATGAGCAGTAGCATGTATATAGAAATTAGAATGACATCTCTGTCTTCTATTATTTGACAATATTGAAGAAATAAAAGTTAAAATCCATTTATTAGCATAATCTAAAATGCTATAAATCAATATTGTGTGTACAAATATGATCTCTATTAAACTTTTAAAGATAGCAAAAATTTGAAATGTCCCTGATTGGCGTAAATTTAAACAAATTCTTTTTCACACACATTATATGCTACATGCACAATTGTCAATGTTATCTGTGTGGAAGTCCGACTGATATCTCTATTGCACTTTCAAATATATTAACAATTATTTCAACCGCCAGAACTTTAGCTAAATATTGTTTAAGATGTGCAATGGGCAATAACATAGACATAGAACTTAGAATGCATTTCCTATTTTACTTTTGAAGATCGAGATTGACAAATTGGAACACCACTTACCACCATGCATTAAAATTTTACAGCTTTTGTGCTGCAGGCAATGATGCACAGTGGTCGAGAACGTGTGGAAATTGAAATGAGATCTCTAATATAGCCTTGAAGACATTGGAATCAAATTTGAAATATCCTAAATTAGTTTAAATTCAAATGCGTCAACTTTTTGCAGTATTCAATAGATACGCAACGTTGAAATAATACGTGTGGACGTTTAAATGGAATCTACATTCCAGTTTGAAGATATTTAAGATTTAAATTTTAAAAAGCATCTCCAACATGATACCAGTTTTCTCCATCGTTCATTATTTGTGCAATCGAAGAATCTCTGGATTTAGGTAAAGAAACAAACATAAATAGTATATTAGTATATTTATTTCAGGAGACTTCAGTGATGACACTCTCAAACCCCGTAGTAGTAAACTACTTCCAATCTGTGATGCATATAATTTAACTGAGTTAATATCTGCTCCAACTCGGATCAGACAAACCTCCTAAACCTGTATAGACATCATTGCCACATCATGTCCCGATTTTATTTCATTAGCAGGAACGATCCCAACAACATACAGCGATCATCATGCGGTTTTCTGCTCAGTAAAATTCAAAATAAAAGATGCCAAACGTACAAACGTAAAATTTCGCTCTATGACAGTGCAAACTTTGATGGACTCAATTCCGACTTATCTACAATTGCTTGTGACCAATTTTTGATATCTGTGCAGACACGAATGAAATGGTCCAAAAGTGGACTTGTCCTTTTCTAGAAAAATATATGAATATATTCCTACTAAGACAATCACTGAAAGGCCAGCTGACCCTCCTTGGCTGTCTTTTGAAATAAGGCGCAAAATGCGCAAAAGAGATCGCATTCATATGGAAGCCAAATCACGTGACACTCCACAGTCCTGGGCTGTATTTCGACAGATTAGATATGAAGTTGTAAATGACATTAAGTCCACTAAATTAGCTTATTACAATAATGTGTCTCAGAAAATCAACGATGGTGAAAAACAAAACCCAAAGTTACGGTGGAAACTTGTCAAACAGCTTCTAAATGAGGGAGGGAAGGCTTCCGCATATCCACCTCTGGTTGAAGGAAATGATGTCGTTGTAGACAACATTAAAAAAGCAGAGCTATTCAACAATTACTTCACAGCTTTTTGTCAGTCCCAAGACGAGGATGCTAATATACAACTGTCCAATCTTGTCATAATAACCGAGTCACGCCTTCTGATATAGCATCAGGCGAAAACAAAGTTAAAGACATACTTCTTACCCTGGATGCTGGAAAAGCTTCTGGTCCAGATTCAATAAGCACCAAACTTCTTAAATGTACAGCTGCCTCAATTTCCAAACCTCTTTCAATTATTTTTCGAAATTCAATGGACAGTCATAACTTTCCACGGAAATGGAAGGGTGCAAATGTTACGCCCATTCACAAAAATAATTCAAAACTGAAAATTACAGACCCATATCTCTTTTAAGTGTAGTAGGGAAAGTATTTGAGCGTTGTGTTTTCAATGATGTATATAATTACTGTAAAGTTAACAAATTGTTATCTAGGTGGCAGTCTGCTTACTCACCTAGTAATGCAGCTGTGTGCCAACAACTCGAAGTGTATGACCTCATAGCAGAAGCTATAGATGAAGGAAAAGACGTCAAGTTTGTATTTTTAGACATAAGTCGAGCGTTTGATCGAGTCTAGCACAAGGGGATATTGCACAAACTCAAAAAAATGGAATTAATGGAAAATTATACACACGGTTTGTCAGTTACTTGGAAAATAGAAGACACAGAGCGGTAATCAATGGGCACTCGTCTAATTGGTCAAACCTTTCGGCTGGTGTGCCCCAAGGTTCCATTTTAGGACCACTTTTGTTTTGGTTTACATAAGTGATCTGGCTTCAATAGTAGAATCAAATATTAGAATGTTTGCAGATGACTCATCTCTTTTTGTAATTACCGAAAAAGAACAAGACTATTTGGCAACGACGACATTAAATGGCGACCTTGGTGCAGTACCAGTTTGGGCCAAAGAATGGCTTATTTCCCTTAATGAAAAGAAAACTGGACTCTTTAACATAAGCCAAACAAAACAAACAAGACCACCTATATATTTAAACGGCAAGCCCGTCCAGGAAATAGATCAGCACAGGCACTTAGGAAATACTTTTAATTCTAAAGGCACTTGGACAGAACACATTGAATCTATGTATAAAAGCTCAATGAGAAGAGGTTGACTGTTTAAGAAAATTAACTTACAAATTAAGTAGATCTACTCTCGAAAAACTGTACATTTTTTACATCAGACCCATCTTGGAATACGCTTGTGCACTCTGGCATAACTCTACTAAAGGCCAGGCTGACAAACTTGAACGGGTTCAACGGCTGCACCAGTAGTGACAGGTGCATCTGGACACGCTCCAGTCAGATTACTTTATAATGAAACAAAATGGGAAACTTTGCACGAGCGACGTGAAAAACCAAAAAATGCCTATTTTTACAAAATTCTCAACGGTAATGCGCCCGCGTATTTGGAAGAAACATTGCCTCAATCAATAGAACCTACTTATAAAATGAGAAATCCACTAAATATCCCGGTAATGAGATGCAGAACTACTATTAGGCACGACTCCTTTTTTCCCTCAACCATTATTCTTCGGAACTCTCTTGATTCAGGTACAAAAGAGCCTCCTTCACTTGCAACGTTCAAAAGAAATATAAACAAAAACTTGGAAAAGCCACCAAGTCACTGCTATTGCGGCATGCGCCCTGGTCAATACACCATGTGCGGCTACGCACAAAGTCCAGTTCTCTCAATAATCATTGTTGATAACCCCGACTGTAATTGCGGAATGGGATGTGAAACTGTGAAACATTTTCTGCTCCACTGCTCCAGATACATAATAACAAGGTCCCAGCTATTTCAACAAATTCCACCCTTAATACAACCAACAGTAAACAACATGTTATATGGGTGTCCTTCGGCTACCATGGAAGAAAAATTACACACTTTCGACCAAAAGATTTTAATTTTGACCTCACTTTTCTGGCCTGTCTACTTGCAAAATCTGTTCCTTTCGATAGCATCATCTAACCAGCACACTAACCGCTATTGCTGTACATATTGTATTCATTTTGTGTTCATGTTGTAATGTAAATTAACTTTAGCTTGAGTTATCTCACTCCTCCTTGTAAAAGTTGTACTGCTTATTTTGTTTTATCATGCACTTATTGTTATCTACTGACCTGTTTTGTCGAAATTGTCATGTTGTATTAACACAAAGAGGAATTAATATAAGCTTTAAGCTTGTTCTCCAATCCCTTTTCTGTTGAAATAAAATATGTTTTTAGACGGTTATTGTGAGTACATTTGCTGGAGATCCAATCCACTTACTTTCCCACTTATTTGAAGAGAATCCAATATACAATGCAGGAGATGAAGTCCCCAAAAAAGTGAAAAGCCTCCGCCTCCCCATCCCCCCCCCCCCCAACAAAAAATGCAACGCTACCTGGTGAATAAATTACGGGTTTTCAGACGTGTTCCTGTGCAATTTCGAAACAATTGGCTAGGTTGTTTTGGAAAAAGATATTTTTTAAAATTTGCAATAAGAAAACAATTCATTTAAAATTAAAAAAAAAATAATGGAGAGTGACCATGTGAACAAACATGGTAGAAACCTATACAAGTTTTCATCCCCGCCAAGTTTGAAGTGGATATTGTTAGTGGATTTGGAACAGAAGTTGAAAATAGGAATTATTCTATGTTTGGCAGTGAGTTATCATTTTCTGGAGTGAAATCCAGAAATAGTAACTCACTGTAGATCGCATGACCTAAACATTGTTACAGGTAAATTGTGACGTGATGCATCAATTGACATTTAGACAAAATCAAATGTGCACGAGCGAGGTTTGATCATAGTATCATACGTGAATGCGTGACGTGGACAAACCACGACGAACGTAAACAAACCTGGCACACCAGAGTTCGGCGTTGAAAGTAGGCCTGGGGTATAATTATCCGCGATGAATACCCAATCAAACACAGAATACACAAAATCTTACACGGCACCAGTTACTATTTTTCTCTCACTCGGGATCGTTGCTGGTGTGGAATTGTCTTGTTATTTTCATTTTGAGTGTCTTACATTTCGAACATGCGGATCTATTTAAAGCGCGCAATGGTATATTGTGTTTACACCCGCGGTGCATGTATATGTGATTTGACATTTCCAAGTGAAAAGTCTCCGCTTCAAAATGGCGACACCTAAGCAACAAGAGCGACAATTTTTGCGGTAAATACTCGATTAAACATAGAATAAATAAAATCTTACATGGCAGTGAGTGAGTGACGATTTTTCTCTCACTCGGGATCGTTGTTGGTGGGGAAAATCACTCGTGACCTGCGGTCACTCGTGATTTTCCCCACCAACAACGATCCCTCGTGAGAGAAAAATCGTAACTCACTCACTGCCATGTAAGATTCTATATTTATTTTTGCAATCCCCATTGACTTACATAGTACGAAATGAGAATACTTGCATTAATGATAAATACGAGAATTGAAAAAAAAATGTCAAAAAGCGTTAACCCATAAAAACACCACCTAGTGTATAACTTTGTTTGATCTTTCCATAAGGAATATTTCCACCAGGTTTCAGCATAATCCAAGTGACGATTTTGGAAAAGAAGTTGAATGTAGCAAAATAAATAAAATTGCAACACCACCTCTTGAACGAATTAAGGTCTATGGTCCCCCAGAAGCGTCCCTGTGCAATTTTGAAGCAATTACCAAAGCAGGCTCAGCGAGTTTTCCAGGATTTTGCCAAGAAAAGTAGAAATGATTTCTAAAAAAAAAAAAAAAAGAAAAAAAATCAAACGTGTGTTACCATTTGATTAAAACTTGGAAGACTAACATAAGCTGCATCCCTGTCAACTTTGAAGCGAATATGTTAAATGTTTTCGAGAAGCCAAAAATGAGTTGTGAATGGATGGACGACTGAACATCCTGTAAGTTCAGCTGATGGGCAAGCCGGCTCAGCGAAACTGCAGATTGTTATATTTTTTAACCCTGTTAAACGATAACCTTATAAAACAAAATGGTCACGTTTCATTGCTGTAGTATCTTGTTGCAACTGCATATATGAAATTATTAATACAGTCAAATCAAGTACTTATATAAATAACTGATTTTCCTTGCAATTATATACGTCCCTACTTGTTTTTCTGGCTTTCGTGTGTAATTAAATGATTATCTTACTCATTTACTTGCTAGCCCTTAGTGCCTTTAGTTACTTTAACTTGATGGTACCAGTGCTTATTATACCTAAAATCAAATAATTGTTTTATGTGGTTGAGTAATTAAATTTTCTGTGTAATTTTTCCACAAGCGTGTATGTTGACGCCTTGCTAATTGCACTCACAAACAATAGATGCACTATCTTTAAAGACGCTGCCATACAAAATACAACAAATAAAAGTAATTGTGTTGCTAAGTATTGTATTTTACTTTAATGGCGTGAATTAAATATGCAGGTTAAACTTCATTGGTCTGGCTCATCACTTGGTTGCGCAGATTCAGATTGTGCAGTAGCATCTATTGCTAGATCAGACATTGTGAATACCCCCTCTCTTTCATTTAAAGGTGTACCATTTGTACTAAAATCATTCCTGACGATTTGAAAATCGGCATCGAGCTCACTTTCTTGTGATGATTCATGTTCAAGTACAGATGGTGATGTCATATCTGTGATAACTTGAGGAATAAAGGAGTCTACTATTACATTTGCTTGGTTTTCATCAGGAGACATATAAAAAGACTGGAAATTGTTGGCTTGAGATGTGTCATTCTGATTGGAATGCTGGCATGCCGGGGGTATGTGGCCTGGCCACTGTGCATCATGGTCGCTGTAAGTAATAACAGCATTATTCCAGTTGGGTGTTTGGTTGGTCAAGGTCAAAGAATCTGCCCAGTCAGGTGGAGGATTCTTTTCGTTGATGTGTCCTAGAGCACAACTTGATTCTGCTTTTTGATTAACGACTGTCATGGAGCTGTTCACCTGTTGGTCATTTGGATCCAATGGGCTGTTCCATTCATGGTTGTTCATTGGTACAAGAACATTGCTGTGTCCATTTCCTTGGTTGGAAGGAGCCATGGAATCACTCCATTCTGACTCTTGATGGGATGTGACCAAGGAGTAACTTGTTTCTGTCTGTTGATGAGTATTGGAAGTAGATCTACTCTGCTTTGTCTGTTGGTTAACAGGAGCCACAAAGCTTCTCCATTCTGTCTCTTGGCTGGTTTGGCCCATGGAACTCATATTTATTTGTTGATCTGTTGGGGTCAAGGGAATATTCCAGCCAGTATTTGGTTTACCTGGACCCATAGAACAATTCAATTCTGTCTCTTTGTTGGCTGGGGCCATGCTATTTCTCCAGTCAGTCTGTTGGTCGACCAATGCTATAGAACTGCTCCATTTTGTCAGCTGGTTGGTTGAAGCGATGGAGTTACTGTTTTCTGGTTGTTGGTTAACTGCAGCTGTTGAGCTACCCCATTCTGTTTGTTGGTTGGTTGCAGCCAGAGAACTACTCCATTCTGTCTGTTGATTTGCTGCAGTGGTAGAATTATTCCATTCTGCTCGGTGGTTAGCTGCAGCCGTGGAATTACTAAATTCTGTCTGTTGGCTACCTGAAGCCATGGAACTGCTCCATTCTGAATGTTGGTTTACAAGCTCTTTAGATTTACTCCATTCCTTCTCCTTTGTGACTGCTGTAGTAACAACAAACCAGTCCTTTTGTCCTTTACTCACAGCTATGGGTTTTTCCAGGTTATCGTCCAAAATTGCTGAAACTGCGGTACCTTTCCACTCTGCTTGCTGACTGGTGGTCATTGTATTATCCCAGTCTGTAGTTTCATGAGCGGATATAGCTGACCCAGTCCAGTTAGGCTTATGCTTGTTATAAGCTGTTGTCTTGTGCCATTCTGTCAGAGTATTTTCTTCAGCAGTTGAACTGTTCCATTTCATCAACTTATTTCCAGCATCAACTGAACTCCATGCTTTTGTGTCATTATTGGCAGCCACCAGGCTTTGACGGATGTCCAAGGACAGTTGGTTAGAAGCCAATGTGGAGCTATGGCGCCCAAAGGCCAAGCAAGATGGAATTGGTGATGATGTTAATTCTTGCACACTGGATTCTGGATTGGCAAGATTGGTCATACTCACCAATGATGCCACAGGGTCACAAGCTGGCATTACGACCTGCGTTCTGTCGTCTTGTGGGCCCTGATGTTCCTAAAAAGGTTCGTATAAAGCAGTAAGTCAAACATTATAATGGAAAAACATTATCAATCTGATGTCTCATTTTAATGATGATGATGATGATGATAATAATAAAGACAACAGCAATAAAATATTTTTATTCTGGGATACCCATTCGCATAGCTATATCTCATTGTTACTTTGTATATCTTAATTTACAAGAATAATGAAAATATAAAAGAACCTGTTGTGTTTCGTTCATAAATGTAGGGCCTCTGTTGATTGTATGGATGCTGAATATTTATATATATACATATTAATATAACAGTACTGATGAGTGGTACGCAAGCCGTAAAGTGCAATTAATTGTGAATTAATTATTTCATCATGTAATGTTTCAGTTCCGCATGTTAACGGTCATTGAAATTTGAATCTATTTGCATTGCCACTTAACTCTAAATTTTAACTACATGCTTGAGATTATACTTTATATATTCTTGATGATTTTCGGGCAATCTATAGGTCCCTTACTTCATTATGTTTATTTGTTCACATAGTCTTAACAGACTATGCATGTTAGTGGCGACCATTTTGCAAAAACTGGATACAATAATAATTCTACGGTAAGTAATGTGGGTATCCATGTTGACTGTGTGGGTGTGCCACTGATTAGATATAATTAGTCTGAAGTTTTTCTGTGAATATGGTAACTTGCTAAACAATAATGAGTCTACGTATCAAATGATGCATCTGGGAAAATCGTGTAAGGGGATATAGGCGAAGTGTCTGCTTTCCAGAACATACTTTGGCTTGTATACTGGTCAAAATTGGCTCCATACTTTCGGTACAGTTTACTGCACATTATCATTTTATTATTAATGAGTTGTTTTCAGGTCTTTGGGAAACTGGTGGTGTAAAGAACCACTTATCTAAATCCCAATTCAACTTGATGGCAATTGCATTAATAAATGAAGATTTTATTGATCGTTGTTGCAATATCGAGCACAAGGACGCCCATGCAATAACACTTTGTCATTTGCTCAAATATTTAGCCTGGTCCATTTCATTTCCTGCCATATTCTATATGGTACAAAATAATCCAATTAATAACCAATGAGGTGATTGCGTGAAATAAAGTACAGGTCAAAGGCAACAAGTAATTTTGTTTTCGTCGCCATTAGATAGTTATCTAAAGTGTTTTCTCTAAAGAGTTACATCCCTGATTGAATTTTAGGTAATGAATAAACGTGCTTTTAAACTTTCCCTTGATACTTCCTATGCTAAAGCCAACGTAAATCAAACAAGAAGCTTAATCTGTGTGAAGCTTAATGAAACTAGGATTATTATAAAGTAAACATGGTGCAAATCAAAGCAGTATAACATAGGTTATGATCAAATGAAATACGAAGTTCTTACATTTTTGCTTCAATACTGTCGTCAGCCATCTTGACTAAATATCAATCCCATAATGCAACAGTGATGACATTGTGTCCTCGGGTCAAATTATCTATTTTTCAATTGACTGCTTAATTACAGTGTTTGAAATCGTTTCGATTGATTGTATGTGAGCCAGGTCAATTATTGTTACTATCGTAAAATCTTATGATTTTGAATACAGATCATTGAAGTTTATTTGTCAAAATTTTAAAACTGGCTTTGAGAGTTTGCAATGTCATCACTGCTGCATTCTGGACATTAATACTATTGTATGGTTTATTTCGAATTAAAACGTGAAACAACAAAAACGTGTCTGTGAAAACGCTCTTTATTTTCAGAGACGAAATCCACATTTAACGTACACTGTAACATGATATTTTTATGTGGACACTCTCATAATATAAACTCGTCAAAGTGAATTGTTAAAATCGAAAGTTGTGTTTTGGTACTTTCAATGCTGTCTCAAATTAAACACATGTAACCGCTGTACATCACAAATATTTACCTTGTGGTCATCCAGCGACGTAGAGCTGATGCGAGGGAAAATAAAGGACGTCATATCCGGGCTAGGAGAACATGGTTTCGTGTCTATTTGACCCTGTGGACTTCCAGTCGGGAGTTCTGGGACTGTTACTGGTGACGTTTTTGATAAAAACAGCCGGTTCTGAAATGAGCTTTCAATTGCTGCCGGAATGTCATATTTTGATATTGGCGTCTGTGATTTCTGCCTCAAAGAGTGTAATAAATTCCGTGCTCTGTCTTGAACACTTTCACTATGCGATTCTTGCTGTGTGATTGTTGTAGGGATAATGTGACGGTGTATTAGATCGAATTCTTGCGGATTAAGAATGACACGGGAGTCCTCTGGTGCGTCAATGAGTCCAAAAGCATCAACACAGTCTGGTGTTTGAGTGAATTTATCCGATAGTGCGGTAGGCCTAACTATATCTTTGACGGGGGTCGGCAGTGACCGTTCCATCCTTTCATATTTTTGGTTTGCAGAGCTTCCGTCGGCAAAATATTCGACAGAATAAGACATATCCCACATTTCTGACATATGATGTCGACTTTTCGCAGCTGACATAATGTTTGTGGATCGGCCTGTCCTCTGTGCCCAGGGAATAAAGAAAAGTAGTCCGCAGCCACCAAGAATCATCGATCCGGCAACATGGAAAGGTAAATTGTAACTCCCATTCATGTCGTATAGCCAACCTGCAATTTACAAATAATTAGAGAATCAATGCAAACACACACCTTCTGTGAAGGTTACAGACAAAACACGTTATTTTTCCCTAAGTTTATGACATATATCAGAATGTCTCTTTGTCAGATATTATATAGCTTACCGATCATTTGTTCAATTTAAAAATTTGTCTTTAGACTGGAATGCCTAATAATTACTGAGTTAATAAAGCTGAATGCATACATATACATAACACACAGGACATCACAAGGATGTACAGTTCTCTGAAAGAGAAACATGAGGTTGCAAACGACAGTTTTACATATATCATGACATATATCTGGATGTCTGTTTGGAAGATATTATACAGCTAGCCTCCCATTTATTTAATTTAGCTGAAACCTATTTCTTTAGACTGGATCACCTTATAATTACTGAGTCAAGCTGGATGTCCCGCAGAAACAGACACACTTCATGCATATATACATAACACACAGGACACCACAAGGAGATGCAGTTCTCTGAAAGAGAAACTTGAGGTTACAGACGACAAAATCACATATGATCTCAATAGCACAGCAGGCGCCGCGAACTCTATTTCAATATCTGTGTGGAAAGGAGATCCGGAAAGCATAATTTCTAGGAGACGATCGCTTGCTAATTAAATGAAATTATAATGATGAGCTTACTCTTGGCGTCAAAGCAGCTGAACCTGTATCTTGAAGTCTTTTTTTTTTTTGCGCTATACACGCGGGACAATCAAGACAATCAAGAAAAAAAAAGTCTTACGTATTCGAAGTGATTATTACACGAACATGCGGGAGAAGACTGAACATTATGGCTGAACAGGTGAGAAGAAGTCAGCAGCCTGGTGGAAGTTGTGTGTGACACAAAAATGTACTTGGCAAGCCTTTATCATGGCTAAAATGCAAGAGAACTTTGTTGAAAATTGTGTTTTTGAAAGCGTTTTGACACAGTGTTAATGAATTACTGTCTTCATTCCAATAGTTGCAGACGCCCAGATAAAAGCAGTCCTCAACTCTCTCTTTTGAAATTAAGAAAGTATCCCGCGCATGTCTACATGAAAGAATCAAGAGGACTGTGACAGTCATGTGCTCAGCTGAGTTTACATTAACGCAGAAACTGAAGTGGTGCCGTGAAGATCAGAATGATATAAGGATAACCTTTGTTTAAGACCATTGTCACTGTTGCTAACAAGAAGATATCCCGTTACCGATGTTTTTCCTAATTTTTATAATTTCTTCAAAATCAGTACACGAAAGCACCACCATGTGGTGGAAAGTTTGGCGGAGGTCAAGTTATGGTACATTTCCAATGAGTTTGAAGAGGATCCAGCAGTCTTATAATTTGGAACAAGAAGTCGAGCAAAGCAAAAACGCATAAATTTCTCATCCCCCTCCCCCACCCCCAAAAAGCATTACAGCGCCACCTGTTCAACCTAGGGAACGCCAGACGTGACCCTATGCCATTTCAAAGGAATTGGCCGAGCAATTTTGGAGATTTTTTTAAAAAAACATTTTACCATTTTTTCAATGTTTCGGGTCAGTGAAGCATGACCATTTTGACAGACTTGGTAGAAACTATCCTAAGATACATCCATGACAAGTTTAAAGAATCTGGATGAGGGCTTTGGAGAAGAAGTCGAAAATGTGAATAACTATATTGCAACCCCCATTGACATATATGTAATAAATAGGAATGCATGCATTAACCGACAAGTAACAGGATTTCAAAATTGCTAACAATTGGGGATTCAGAGTAACACCACTTAGTGAACAACTTTGTTTAAACCTCCCACAAGTCGCACGTCTACCAAATTTGAGAGCAATCTGTGCGTCTATTTTGGAGAAGCAGTCGAAATACGCAAAAAAAACCACAAATATGATAAAAATTTAATTCAATAAAAGTTCGAGCGCCATCTATTGAACACATTAAGGTCTGGGGTGGTCCAGAAGTGTCCCTATGCAATTCGAAGCAATTGGCCAGGACGTTTTGGAGAAGATTGTTTAAGATTTTGTCCAAAAAATGAACAAAAAGTCATAAAGCAATCAAAATTCACTGGGGCATGACCATTTGAATAGATTTGGTAGACCCACCTGTGGTTAATTCCCCAAAACTTTAAAGTGGATCTGGATAATGGTTTTTGAAGAAGTCAGAAATTGGAATTGTGGACAGACGACGGACGGAAAGACATGCGAACGACGGACGATTGGCCATCGTATAAGCTCAGCTGAGCCAAATACCGGTGAAATTCAAGGTAAAAAATGTTCCTACGTGAAGATATGACAGTATTTACATCCCCCTGTAATGCGCTTTGAATTCTACAAATTGCTAGGTATTCCTGCATGTGATGACAGACCTAGCTTGGTCTTTGGTCGCTCCCCCCCCCCCCCCAGCACGCCTCCGCGTAAATAAATTGATGTAATTTTGCTTCTAGCACTTGAACACTGCAAATAAACGTGTGCTTTTTCAAAACACCCTTACCAGCTAACACCTGTCAGTCAATGTTTGGGTAAATTGAGGTTAACTTCTGCCGATCAAGAGTTGACGTTTCTGCAACGTATGGTGCACTTTCCTTATCAGGATTTCAGGCAACCCCAAGACAATTAAAGTCATATTGAAAATGTTTTATGATTTTTGAACTTATTGAGGGACAGAACTGTTGGTTCCCATTACAAACCATTGTAGCATGTATCACAACTGATGAACTTACAAAACATTGAACTTAAAGAAATGTCAAAGGGGCTGTAACCTAGTTCGAGCAGCAGACTACCATGGGAAGTAATTCTCGAAGCCCTGGTACAAACACGGGCACGGGTGACTGTGGTTTGAACACCCTGCAGTAGGCGGGAAGAACCTTGGCTACAATTAATGAAACACATCCATATTGAAGACAGGTAGGATCATACATTTTATCTGTAGTAATGTGAGATAATTTATATTTTAATCTTTCCACAAGAGCAACGTGCTTGCTGGCCTTATTTGCTATATTAGTTATAGGTTTATCCCAAGACAAGTGATGCGAAAGTGTAATTCCTAAGTGTGTAGAGTGGATCTCCCTTTTAGGACCACCGAAGGGACTGAAAAATGTGGCCTTAATAGGGAGTGGTCCTAAGGGATATTCAATTGAAAATAAACAGGAATTGGACTGTAAATTAGTGCAGTCTCTCAGGAGATGGTTTTAATCGGAGAGTCTATTGTATATGGCTCGAAGTTTCAGGAATTTCTTTTCCATCTTAAAAAGCAGTGGATGGTTTGTTTTATTATGCCTAGCTGTGAAAAGAAGAGACAGGATTAAGGGTACTAAAATGACTTGTTAGGCTTTACCTCACTTTCTGCCTACGTCTGTATTGACTTTCGCACTCGATTCTCTAACGTTATGAACTATTTCAAGGATATTTGTATCATCTGCTCCCGGCCGTATATCACAGGTTAGGTCGTCAACAATATCATTATGAATTATATAAAATCCCACCGGCAGTTTTGGACCTGTATCCACTATATCTGGGCATTCTTCTTCACTAAGCTCCAGCTTTGACTCAGCGCATGCTCTTAGCTCCTGTGCCTAATGCAGTTGCTACTTAATTCATAGCCTGGGAGCGACTTCAGTGTCTGATACAATATTCCTATTCTGGGGCCCACCGCCGCCCACAACTTGTAACTTCACGGCATTGCATTTACATTTTTAGGTAATTCTCACACTGGAAAAGGCCCATTATATATTGTCCACTATATTCATTAAACAAACTAACATTCCGTTAACACTAATCACACATATTTTTTGGATACTACCTCTTCCAACTATCCAATTGGGACTCACCCATAGAATTGGCTGAAATTTTGAAAATAGTGGATTCTTCACCCAATGATTTGTAAATGAGGATAGTAATGGAACGATTCGGGGGTATATATTTTGCAAATATTTCAGAGCATAAATAATGATATATGTTGTTTTATGGTGTATATTACTTATTGGGCCTCTTCCTCCCACAATGTATTGCGCCATGTTTAAAATGATGCTCATCAATACGTCGTGATTTGCTAAAGTATCGTATCGCATTTGGATTTGTAACTAATGATTATAACTGCTTCAGACGCAACTGAGTGGGCAGATTAAGGTAAAGATAGTAAGTCATGTTTTGATAATACTTTACCAACTGTTTGCATTGATAACTCAGAGTACAGACACCTGGAACCTAGCAAAATATTACGATAATGATAACTGAACAACCATGGCGATGCAGCTTCGCTGCTTCCCCATCCGAAGTTAACCCTCCAGACTAAATTGAAATAGAATGCTGTGTTTGAGTCGATTTTACTGCAAAATAACCACACGAACAAAGCTTTCAGGGTCAATAATTCTTATTTGGGAAGGGCAGCTTGAAACTGTTTTTATGTCATAAAATGTATAAGGCTCGGAACTTTTTCAGTACGGAAAGCCTTCTTTATCTGTGAAAAGACCATTCTGATTTCCTGATTGTTCTTGAGTCCATTATAAATTTTATGAACAGTACTTAAAAACTGATTCATTAAAGTGTGTGTGTCAACACAAACTTTTCGGTTTTTCCAAAAGTTCTTTTTATTTTTCTCTCATTCTTTCTTTCTTTCTTCTTTACAAGTGAATTTGTCCGACACTTTTCTCTGACACCATTATACATAGAATCTCCAAACTTGGCATGCTTGTATCTCCATACAAGGAGTTTTGCCTTGTAATACAGAGGAATGAAGATGTTTAAAATTATGCATATTAGGGGAATTTGAAATTTTAAATCTTGAATATCTTCAAAAGTAAAATAGAGAGATATAATTCCAACTTCTACTAGAGGGTTTTTGGCCATTGCACATTTACTGAATTTAAAACAAAAGCTGTAGCAATTTAAATTATGCTGATTAGCACTATTCGAAATTTTCAATCTTGAATATCTTCAAAACTACAATAGAGAGAGATGTCATTCCAACTTCTACTAGGGGGTTGTTGACCATTGCACGACCAATAAATTAAAAACAAAAGTTGTAGCAATATAAATCATACTAAGTAGCACCATTGGAAGTTTTAAATCTTGAATAACTTCAAAGCTTTAATACAGAAATTAAAGGGTATTTGAAATTTCAAATTTTGAATATCTTCAAAATTCTGCACACGGACAGATTTACTCAGCTCTCCGATAGTTAATGACACCTGGTGAGAGAAATTAAAAATGCAATAGAGTCTGAAGGTTGACTGTCATCAAAAATATAATAGTTAGACCTACCATTAAATTCCGTTTATATCTTCTATGACCATGTAGTTGATTGATCCAGTTAAATGAAGCGAAATGGAGCAAATTCAGTTTCTGGGTGTATGTATACATGCATTGGAGCTGAAATGGAGCTGAGACTAGGAATTCATAGTCTCAGATTGGGGCAAGGCCAGTTGCCTAGCAACAGACCGGACATGTTGGTGAAAGTGGAACCATAGGGTAGGGGTATGGTGGAAAATGCAGTCTGCCTTTGAGTAATATGTTTTCTTTAACTGGAAGGAATAGTAACAAGGGAAATCCAAGAAGGGGTTTCATTTACCTGTGCACAACCACTGGTAAAAGTCAAATGGAGCCACCCCTCCATCCCCCTCCTCACTAGGTACCTCAGCTGGGATACAGCTGTATTTTAGATGTTGCCAATTACTATGCGTAAAGTTGCATAACTTCTGTATGCACACTGGCAGGTTTTGCCTGCATCACATACACCAGAGAGGCTTGCACACAAGCTTGGCTGGGCTTTGTAAGGCATACGGCTGCAATTAGACAGAGGTTTATGCAGCAAAATTGAACCTTAGTTGAGTTAGAGTACTTTAAGGCAATTTGAAAAAGTATTTTTCATCATCCCCAAGAGATAAGCTGGGTGCATTGGAGTAAGACTTCGAGCCTGTTACACTGATGCTGCTTTGTATCAAATGTGGCTTTCCAACATTGTTCTTGAAAACCAGTTGATTACGCTAACTGATTGTATCTGTTATACACTGTAGTACTGAAGTATCCATTGTGCACTATCGTAAAAATGTCATACTGATCATACACTGTAGTACTGAAGTACCCATTGTATACTGTCATAACATTGTCGTGCATATCATACATCATTGCACTTGAAGTACCCATTGTACATTGTCGTACTGATGATACACTGTGGTACATTGTCATACCAATTGTACATTGTCATACCAATAAGCTTTGAAGACACGCACACTGACTTGCTATGCAGCAAATCATCTTTTCTGGTTCTATCCCCCTTTTTCCTGACGCCCAAGTTTCTATCAGTCAACAGGTCATTAGCAACGTGATGTTGATACAGTTTGTTGAAGATTAACCGGTCAAGAACTTTTTTAAAGCTTACAGTGCAGTTAAATTGGACGGTCGTTAAATTTTGTTTGTGTGTCTCCTTTTTTTAAATTAGGCACACATGTTTTTTTCCATAGCTATGGATATATGGAGGAAGCCAAGAATCTGTGTTTCAAATTTTTTTTGTTAATAGTGAGTGGATGCTCTTCATCATCAGTATAAATTACTTGCCATGTGCCTCTACAAAATTCAGTTCTGTTCTTTTTGCTGATGATGCAACACACATTAACTCTCTGGGCTCTTTTAAACTTAACGACACGAGTTCATGACTGGCTAGCTGCAAACAAACTTTCCTAAAATGTAGCTTAAACCAAATTCATGATCTTTCACTTCCCACGACGTAAACTAAATATAAACATTTATCTCAAAACTAAAGACAACAATACTGAAAATTCCCGAGTACGAATTTTTTGGACTGCTGATTCAACAATATTTAGATATAAATCCCCACATAAACAGGATAGGCAATAAACTTTCAAGAATAATTGGTATCCCAAGACGACTGCAAAAGTTCTGAGTCTGCGTCTGAGTCTGAGCTAGCTGTATTTTTCAATAGGAAATGTCCCAGTCCATCTGGACCTACAGCAGGACTGACCTAGCTTGAGTAACAGCAAACCTTTCAAGACATCGGCCTCATTTACAGACAATTGAAGTAAACGAGTGTCTACCCTATACATAACATTTATGACATCCAAAGAATCACCTTCGGCTAATCTGCATGGATTTGCAAATCATGAGTTGAAATGTTAGCCTTTCTTTTTGTCTTAGCAGAAATTATTTTACATGCCATTTATTAAAATTAGATGGTATAAGTATTCTGTTTCTGTTGGCATTAATTGTTTCACTTCTTAGATATTTGCAAAACTGAAATAACCTCTCGGTTTTGGATGTTAAGCCGTTTTTTTTCTTTGTAAGTCAAGCGTTTATAACGATTCCATGCTCGATTTCTGTTGGGCATGTCTTATGATAGCAGATGTCATCCATGGTTTGTCTCTTGGACGTGCACGGACATCGCTATAGGGTGTGAATTCTTCTATTGTCTCTGAGAAAAGCTCTGTCCAGGAGGACACTTCGTCATTTAATAAATAAGAAAGATCAAACCCAGTGCTCTCCAGAGCACCCATTAACCATAAAAAAGAGTCTGCAAAAATCTACTCTCATATCATCCCACACTGTATGTCTGAACGCTCAAGGCGTTCGAATCATATTCACCATCAACAATTTCGATGGACTCCCCTCACTTTTTAGATTTGCACATGCAATTTTGTTTTCACCAAAATTGTATAACACAATCTTCAGATCCAGGATCTCATAGCATTGTGTGCAATAATAGCACGAAATGAATGGCAAGACGAGACTACTATGAAAGCTTAAACCAAGGCCAGGCCGATTGTAATTCGTCTAGTTTGCCACCACTGTTCAGGCTGCTTGAGTGTACTTTAGGGGCAAGGTGAATCAGTGGTTAATAAATCTAGTACGTTTTGACTGAATTCAGTGGAGCGTGTTTACTCTGAGATAATTTGAAATAAATTGTTTGGAGGCACAGTCACAAATTAAGTTCACCGTGATTAGTCCAATTCCCGGAACTTGTCATTTAAGCCAGCAATTATTATAAATTCACGTAGGTTTGATGCAAGGGCTGTTAATTGAAAAAAAAAAAATATGGAAATTACGAGACACGCTTTTTTCATTCAATACATTAACTTCAGTTTGCTGCAGATTTAGGGCCAATATGTTCAGACTTGTATAAGTTGAAACATATTTGTGCTTAATTGTGATGATTACTTGTGTAATTGTTGAACCAACATTGCAACCAACTGACAAAGTAAAATTGAAATGAATAGCACCCTCAGTTTGTTAGCTTTCTGAAAATGTACAGTTTACCAGACTTTATATTTGAATCCAAAATTATATTTAGTAAGTTGTGGAAGTCATTGTTAACTTGTCATTTATCCTTTAAAAAAAAGGAATCAGTAAATTTATGAATAAATGCATCTCTCGCTCTGTAATATGGACCAGCAACACTTTGAAGGTTGGGATTTCAACCCATAAACTTTCTGTGTTTGGTTCTTCTAAGTCGACCCTATGCAAGCAAAAACATCGAAACCTTCTGACTTCGCCAGCGATCGTTATTTGTCTAGTTTGCCGTTACTCTTGAGGCTGTTACAGCGTGACATTTGATGTGTTATGTTGCGCCTGGTCCGGGATTACGGTCATTGCCGAAAACATCAGTTTGTGCAATGTGAATAAAACCCGCATTTATTAACAACGAATCGATACACAGACAATTGCAAGAAAAATCAAGGCAGATCCTATCCAGTCACAGTACCAGTAATGAATATATATTCTGGTGACCACCTTTCTGAAATGAAACACCCCCAATCTCTTAATTGCATCCACTCCCAGTAAGTTTCACGCCTTCGAATAAAGATCAACTTTATTCATCACAAAAACAACAATTATATTTCCATAGCCTGGCGGTCATGGTTCATCTTCGCAACATCATCATCTTTGGCAATACATCATGATACCTACGAGTTTCACAAACTGATTTAGTCTGTCTTTTATTACATATCTATTCTTTACAGTTCAGCTCAAATTTAAGTGGCCATTGTATCGCATTTCAAAATACAATTCAGTCTGTCAAATATTGATTTGGTTCCAGTTAATCTCTCATTGCTGAAACATTAATTCCCACGAACATACACCAAATAACACGACATCTCACCTTATTTTCTCCCGACCACGTTTGTTTATTTAAGACAAGCGCTTCACGACGTAGTAACCATTCATCCTCTTTCGGCAAACTATACTTTGCTAAATGCTATGTATACACGTTTCTAGACTTCACATTAGTGGGTTGGACCCTAAACTATGATTAAACCCAACAGCTGACGCTTAACCCGAGTTACCAGAAGCACTAATCAGCAAGCCCCTATGGCATATATTAGACCCATTCTGATGTTTTGGAATATTTGCATTATTATGATAAAAATGGCTGGACACGTAACTTAGAAGACAAGTAAAATGTCAAACGAACTTGCTAGGAAGACTAGAACAAACTTAACAAAATAAACAAACAAATGAATGAATGAGTAAATAAATAAATTAATAAATAAATAAACAAACAAACAAACAACTAAATAAATAAATAAATAAATAAATAAATAAATAAATAAATAAATAAATAAATAAATAAATAAATTAATAAAATAAAATAAAGTAAAAATTATCAAGTCCTCGTGAATAGAAAGACTCGGTCGATACAACGGGATAACGAATATATCAATTCTGAACAAGAACACTTCTTAGGTACACCAAATACAAAAATGTGAATAGGAATATCCGTTTGCTACATCAGAACATCAACACACACACACACACGTATGTGTGTGTGTGTGTGTGTGTGTGTGATTTTCCTGAATTAAAGCTGGCTAGTGAACATTTTTGTCGCTTTTCTTGCTTTAAAGTCGATGTTGTATTGTTATCTGTCATCCCCACTGCAAATGAATAACATTAGAAAAGGAAGACTTGCTTGAAAACAAATCTGCCTGTGTGTGCAACGTTAGCATGCGTTGATAGCAATAATGGTCCCTTTTATTTCCCACTAATGTGCAGTTGATGGCTATTCCATATTGCTAGTCACTATATATAATCAAAGGAGATAAAATCAGAAAGGTATCCCCAATATCATGTCAAATATGAAACACTTTAACTTTCAAACGCTAAAGATTTACATGTACCTATTTCTGTTGATAGTGTGTACATTCTGATCGCAAGAGTAGTTTGAAATGTGATTTACGAAGTAACCAGATACCTTATGGGGCTGGAATCTGCAACCACTTGCAAATCTGATGGTGGAAACTAAACAGCTCTTTATGGTGCCATGAGGTCTTTCTGGAGTAGCGTAAAGGGACGTTTCCCTACTGGCATACTGGGGCATTTAATTTCTGTACAATCATACTAGAAGCCCTCTTATTTTCTGAAGAGGATACATCCCAAGTTCAAGGGATTTATCTGGAATCCTGCATTTTAAATCCCGGAGCGAAGCGTAGGGATTTAAAAATGCAGGATTCCAGATAAATCACGAGGACAAGGGATGTATCCTTTTTATACCATGCCTTCTTTGTTTTCATCAATATAAATGCATTTTAAAATGTATTCACCAAAGCAAATCAGTCCTGTGTTGAAATTTAGCCATAGAAATTTAAAGCAGGGATATATGTGTAAGCAGGTGACATATATATCCCTTGAGAAAACAAAGGAGGCATGGTATAAGTACTTTGTACTGGCCATTACTTTGACAATCTTATTTTCTGCACACTGTACTGGGGCAAGATTATTTCCTGTACCAGTGTAATCCCCCCCCCCCCCCATCTCCTTTTTGACGACATGCATTTCCTGTGTTTTCATGAACTAAGATACAAGCCTGTGAATTTCAGGTTTGATCTCATGTTCATCAGCTGAACCAGAACAACAAACATTCCTAAAGTATCTTTAGTCTTTTCTGTCTGTTTTAATCGTATGGGGATTGAAACTTCCAAATATTGCCAATTGGTGCAATTTACTGAAATATATAAAATTTGGAAACGTGATCTGAAGATGCGACACCCGAACAGATGCACTGGTACACCTGATACATGTGGCCACTACCGTGAACATCTACACGCCTTGTGGTCACATTTGCTGAACAGAGGAGTCAGGCTCTTTGTAAATTTACCTGCACTGAACGGCCACCTGCTGTATGATCACTTTTTCTAGGGTGAAGGGGAGCTCAGTTCAGGAGACACCACTGTAAATCAATACACTAATTCTCCTTTGAAAGAGCATTCCTGGGACGAGCCCAAAGTGGTCATATACGGCAGGTGGTCTCTCTGTGTGGTGTCATATAAAAAGAAAAATATAGTGCTACGGACCTAATAATCATACATTTCTAATCGGTAGGTAGTCTGTGATATTTTTTTAAGGAGGGACTATTTTACACATTGGCATGTTTTTATCTGTAATAGTTACGATGATGCACCTGATTTAAATGTGCTAATCCTCATGATTGGCACCAAAGAAAACATAGGCACCATGTAAATAGGTTATATTATACTTACCATGTAAAGAGGTTATACTATACTACATGACGATTTAACTAAAGTTTTGATAAGTGTTTGCTACCAGCTACCATTGTGGACAGGTCACAAGTGGAGAAACAGTGGTTTTTCAACAAAAGTAAATGTAAAAGTGCCCATTGTAGACAGGTGCACATTCCAGAAAGGGTCAGCCTCGGCTCTGGGTAGTCTAGCTAAGTATGTACATTGGCATGTACAGCATTATGCAAAGAAACATGATATGCACATAGTATTATAACCTAAAGGCTAATAGATGCAATACATAACTGTTGTTTTTCCAACATGAAAAAATCTAAGAACAAGAACTTATTAGATGTCACAACAATACCTGTGAAGAACAGGTCTCATGTCACTGGTTATAAAAAGGAAAAAAAATGTCTCCCACAGCAGGTTCTATCAAATTACCCAGTTGACACGAATCCACACATAATTATTTCACGTTCCATTTCTGTGCAAAGATGTCAAATCAGTCACTGTGAACTGGTTGACTGTTATTCTTTGACGATACTTTTTGTAACAAAGGACTACATCTGCAGATCTCTACCCAGAGGTCCAGTGGTCCATCGGAATTCATGGCAGGCTCAGATAGCTCTAGGCAATGATGCACAGTGCTTAGAACTGCGAGAGAATATATATATATATATACATATATATAAATATATATATATATATATATATATATATATATATATATATATATATATATATATATAAACCTCTCACCACAGACCACCCCTGTTAAAAAGACCACCATTCCTAAGCACATGGTGTGACATCCCTTTAATATTGCCACCCTCTATAGAGACTACCCATCTTAACCCTTTCAGTGCCAAATTTTTCTACTGAGGCAACACCTTTTTTCGGCGCGCATTGCGCACAATGCACACAAAGCGCGCCGAGAAAAGCTGTTGACCTGGGGTATTCTCTCTGAAACTATAGGCATTCTGGTACTTGAATGGAAGGTCTTTTTACGAGGAATACGAATCTAGGATTCTAATGATAATTCAAACCGGTTTGACTTAAGTGGATCAACTTAAAAAGTGATTGGCACAGAAAGAGTTAAAGAGCCACTTTTGGGCTGCATTTGGGGTGGCGTTAGGGACCTTTCTAAGCACATACTTAATCGTTTTGTGCAGTAGGTTGCCTAGGAGACTGACAGCCTCAGCTCATTTATTATGCATGCAAGATTATAGAATAAGAGCATGGGGGCAGATAACCAAATTGTACATGTGTGCTGGAAGGGGGGGGGGTGTTATTGTGGAGAACTTCAGATTGAAATCCCTCAGCTTTTTTTTGCATGCCATGGGAGTGAAAATATTTGACTTCAAAATTACATATGTAGGGCCAACGATTTTCCGTTTTTTCCGAAACTGAAGTGGAATTGTGCCTTTTTTTATCCTTGAAACGGATTTTGATATTTTTTCTTATATAAATTATATATAAATAAATAGCTGTGAAACGGAATTTGAAAAATTTTTGCTGATGAAGCGGAATTCCTCTTTTTTTAGACGAACAATCATTGGCCCTACATATGGAACGTACTAGTTAGGATAAATTGAAATTTCACTTTAGTTTGTGGTTCTTTGGATATGCCAACATCACAAACCTATGATTGATAGGATTATGATTGCATAATAGGTTTGAAGATATTCAACCTAAAATTTTAAAGTGTCCATAATTAGCATAAATTCAAATTCTACAACTGCTGTTATGTGTCCGATAGATGCACAGCCCCAACAAATGCACCGACAGAGCCGACATTTGGGCCGTTATGTTGAATACTTTGAAAGCCCAAAAGGAGATTTTCAAATGGCCCAAATGTGCATACTTTTTCAACCTGTTGACTATTCTGAAAGATACACAAAGTTCACAATATGTGATACACCCGTGCCAGATTTGAAGTTTCTGGCTCGTAATGTGTTTGGGTTTAAGCCGACGCACACACAAAAAAAGGAGGATAGCTAAGAAAGAATATTGGGAGAACAATATGCTGTATTCATACAGACATACATAACACACGTTTCTGTCCCAAAAAGTACCTTTGACAGGCACAAGGCTCAGAAGAAATTTAATGCTGAAGAAATTTAAATGAAGACAACATTTCATCATTCCAGTAAAGCAATAGTTTATACAAAGCGTCACATCTGTCGACTTCTAATGTTGATTACAATCGCCATTTATTGCAGTTGTGTCAAAAGTGTTCGTCCCATCCGTTGATTTGCATTCACTTTAATTACCAATTTTATAAAAACCTGCCGGTACTTTCGGACCTGTATCCACTATTTGGGTAACCTTCTCCACTAAGCTCCATCTTTGACTCAGCGCATGCTCTTGACTCCTGTGCCCAGTGCTGCTACTTAATTCATAGCCTGGGAACGACTTCAGTGTCTGATACAATATTCCTATTCTGGGGCCCATCGCCGCCCATAACTGATAAATTCAAAGCATTGTAGTACATTTTTAGGTAATACACTCGAAAAGTCCCATCATACTTTCTCCATTAAATTCATTCGATAAATTAACCTTCCGTTAAAACTAATCACACAAATATTTTGGATTAAAACCTCTTTGAAACATTCAATCCGAACTAACCAATGGTCTTTGGCTGTTATTTTGAAAATTGTGAATTCCGCACCCAATGGTTTGTAAATGAGGATAGTAATGGAACGATCTTGGGGGAACTATAATATATGAATCCAAAAGTATATACTTTGCAAATATTTGAAAGCATCAATAATATGCTATGTGCTGTTTTATAGTGTATATTATTTATTGGGCCTCTTATTTCCACAATGCATTGCCCCATGTTCAAAATGGCACTCGCCAATACGTGCATGATTTGCCAGAGTATCGTCTGGCATTTGGATGGAGACTTTAATACTCCCCATCCAGTGATCCTGCGGATTCTATGACCAACGTCGGATTGCATGACCAAAGCACGTAGCTTCAGCCATGATGTCTGACGTCGGTCAGAGAATCCACACAATCACTGGATGTGGAGTATTAAAGTCTATTCTGTCATGGCTAGAATTAATTTAACTCTAGTAACTCCCCCTTATGCAGCAATTTTTGCACAGGAGGCTTACACAGGTCTACCAGCCACCTAGCTGATTTCCGAATAAAGTGGCACTTCATTGCACCTAGTGCCAAATTAACATTCTTAATTGAAGTGTTTGTAAAACAATGCAACAAAGAGTTCCATTGATTCTACCGACTGTAGAGCATAACACACACACACACACACACAAACAAACACACACACACACACACACACACACACACACACACACTGTTGGACCATGAGAAAACATTGTGTTCAACTTTAAAATCACATTTGGAATCGATTAGGCATGCCAAACGGTGGAAATGGTAGGTCAACCATTTCAAATGGAAGTTTGCAATTTTGTCAACGGATGGCGCTGCATGTATGTAAACAAAGCATTCCGGCCTATCTTGAAAAGTTTTGACACCCCAAACTGTTTGCTTCAAGTTTAAAGCATGGAAACACAAGGTTACAGTTTCTTCTGGATACATAAATGTTATTCACCCTCATAAAACAATAAAAAAGTTCATTATAAATTGCTTGATGGAGCCGTGCTGATACTTACACCAGTCAAAGATTAAAATGCAGCCATCTGATTGGCTGTTGCCCACTGCCCTTGATAGAATTTGTAACTAACGATGATAACTGCTTCAGACACAACCGATAGGGCAGGTTAAAGTTAAAACAGTAAGTCATGTTTTTAAAAACACTTTACAAACTGTTTGCCCTGGTAACTCGCAGAAACGGACATCTGGAACCTAACGAAATATTACGATGACGATCACCGAACAACCGTGGCTATGCAGCTATGCTGTTTCACCGAACAACTATGGCTATGCAGCTGTGCTGTTTCCAACGGCCCAAGTAAACCCTCCAGACTAAGTTGAAATAAAATGCTGTGTTTGAGTAGACTACACTGCAAAATAACAGCATAGATAAAGCTTTCAGGGTCGATCAATTTTTATTAGGGAAGGGTGGCTTGAAACTTTTTGTTTGTGTCATAAGATTTACAAGGGTATGGGCTTTCCAGTAGGTCAACGGAACTACACATATATTTTTGTTAGGCCTTAGGTAACTTGGACATTTGTTGTTACACATTTGAAATGGATGTTCTTTCCACTCATACACATTCCCTCCTTTGGGTCAGTTTAATTTGTTACCTGGGCACAGCCGCAGGCACGTGCATATTACAAAATATTGACAATATTATAAAAACAAAAGCACCAAAAAGCAGAGCTGCTGATCGTAAAATACAAATCACTTGTTTTTCGAAAGATATCAAGGATTAATATGCTTTTGTTTTCGTGGGAAGCAATCAACATTGGTTGCAATTAGGTAATATCGCATATCACAGAAATACATGCGCTCTGCCCACCACTCTGCTCGCATCTGTGGGTAAATACCTGTTAATGCGCTGCATGTAGAGGGAGATTGTGTGGGCACTGTCTGTTGGAAAGAAGGCAGGTGCAACTTATATGGATTCTATAAAAACGCGTCGTGCGTGACCAGCTTTGTGGAATATGCAAAATGTTTGTGTACATCATGCATTTGAAACATTGATCGTAACGTAAAGTAAGCATGTCAAGAGACCATCCATGTTAGTGGCTAAGGTAACATAATGCGTAACATTTTACACCTTAACACAATTTTAATCAACCCAAAGCATTTTGTTGCACACTATTGCCAACGTTATGATTTTTGTACCAAATCTACGTTATTTCGGTCTTTTTACGTTATACGCCATTTATTTACAAAAAAGTCCAAAATCTTCGTTATTTGAAAAAAAATCTCAAGAATGATACCAGGAGTTCAGGATTTTCTTGGTGCTGTGTACGAGACCGATAAAATACTTTTGATTAACCCTTTGGGGTGTTTTTTTTTTTGACATGTATTTATAAATTACGCTTTTATTATCGCAAGTTTACACTAGCATGAACCCAATATAGAGCCAATAACCAACTATCGCTTCTTTTAAGCTGTATCGGGTCCTTGTATTGTTGCTTTTTATTGTATGGCACGACTCAGGTCATCTGTCCGTATATGGCAAATGACACTAAAAGTTTCCATACTCTGAACCGGAGCTACTGTTTAATGCGGCTTATTTTATCGTCTACATTTGTGTGGGGAACACCACTCTGATGCAGTCGAGCGATCTTCGTAGTATTACCAGTGTCAACAACTATGCCATTGCCTCTCGTGATCAACAACGTATGATATGCAGTGTTCTCCCCAGAGCCCTACAGCTCAACAAATTGTCGGGCTGTGATCCTGAAATCAGGGCTGTGATAAATAGGCTTCCCATTATAAGGTACAGGAGGATAGGGCTGTAATTAGGGAAATTTGCTCAAATTTGGTTAAATATGGAAATCTTACTACACTGTTGGGATTATCTGGGGAAAACCCTGGGTGTGCAAAATCTTAACAAATCCTGGATGTCCTCAGGCCAGCAAAAATGGCGTTGCTTGGGCACCGCGTCCAGTTTTGATGTCTGCCAAAAACATGGTCATCTTGCCTTCTCAGAAAGCACGTCAACTCATGTCCGAAACACCACTAACCACGACGTCCACCATGATTCCAGATGTCAACAGCACAAAGACCTTATTAAAATGTCAAGGACATTCACTCCCTCCCGTTCACTGCTTTCACCTTTTGTCAATGAAGTCGCACATTATTAAAGTTATTCTTTAAAACCCTCTGGTTTGTTTCTTCTTTCTCTCGGCGCTGACGGCGGAGCTCCATTTCCAAACTGTGACCCTAGTCACTCTTACTAGACTTAAATTCCTCCGCCCTTGGTGCTGTGTACAAGACCGATAAATAGAATCACTATCTTGTAACTGGATACAGGTTCACAGATGAACATCACGGGCTCCGTTTGAGCGACACATTACTCCGCCGTAATGTATCGCTCAAAAAGAACTTACTAGTCACATCTGTGAGCTTGCATCCAGTTACCTGATTGAGATTCTCCGTGTACAGCAGTACCTGATTTGTGTGGCGGCTCGGGATTTGAATTCTGGAATATGCAGTCAGTTGTGTAGTTCACCCTACTGGCGACATGTTGTTGATAGTTTCACAATTCGTCTCTGCACGAAGGTCGCCATCCCTCGGAAGTTGTGTTTATTTTTTAAATTAATGGTTTTTCTTTTTTTTTTCTTTTTTTCTTTCTTTTTTTTTTAGAAGAGGTCAAATCTTCATAACAAGACAAGGGCTCATTGTGAACAGATTCCTGGGCAATGATTATAGGCTACATACCTGCAAGTGGAGGTCCCACTGTGAAGAATATGGATGAAAAGCCACTGAGGAAACCCCAAGCCAGCACGGCGCTATCAGCACCCGCGAGTGTGGCGTTGAGTATTGGAATAAGAACCACATAGCAGCCATCAACCAACCCAACACAGACGACATAAGTTATAAGGCCCTCAAAAGATGGAATAAGAGGAAGAACCATGGAGCTAGCTCCTGCGATCAACATCGAAAATTGGTGTGTGTGGAGACGATCCAGAAGTCCATGAGCAACGATCTTCCCAAAGACTATACGACCAACAACCGATGAGCCTCCCAAGATTGTCATTAGTAAGGAACCCTTTTCTGGTGGGATGCCGATAATCTCCGCGTGTGCTACCTAAAATAGTGAAGTTAAAGCCATGAACAGTGATTTATTGGGCATTCAAATTCATGTTTTGTGACGGTTTCTTTGTAAACCTGGTGTTACTTTGACATGACTTCTGAACACCCCTTGCCATATGTGTAACATTCCATAATGCTTTGTTAATTGAGTTGTGGTTTTAATTTCTGAAAAGCCCAGTATTGTTTTTGTCCTGCAGTGTAGGACAGATACATGCAAGATTGGCAGATCTAACAAAGTTTGTTCTTAATGTTCTTTCAAACAAAATGTACTTAAATGAATAAAAATAGGTCTTTTACTGGAACAATTCAAAGTGTGATCAATTGTTCTGACTAGGATTGCACTTGCCCCTTAGACTGAATGGGCATAATGGCCTTCAGCAATACTATTTTCAATCACGTACCAAAAATATGTTACGCAATGTTAAAAACGATGTAATGTCAGCTTCATTAGGCATCAGCTCATCATCGACTCAACATAAAGTCACCTACCAAATGAACATATGGAATGTAATGACCAAATTGCACCATGGAAATAGCTAAAACCCAGATGATGAACACACGGTTTTTCCACAGCTTAAAGTCTTGAATGATGCGCCTAGCAAGAGAATTCCTTATGCGTTGCACGGGTGTCTTCTTAATTGCATTGATGGGCTTGTACAAATAACCACTCCAAAGTCCAATCAGGATGAAGCCAGCCATTCCTCTGAAGGTGTGTCTCCAACCAATAGCCTTTAGCACTTCGGCCACCACTGGGGACAATATGAGGGTACCCATACTACTACCAGATACCAAAAGTCCCGTGGCCAGAGCAACGTACTTGTCAAAATGATCAGCAGCAATGCACATTGTAGTGGCAAAAGTAAGACTGTTCCCCACACCATACAGAAAGGAAAACGTGAAGAAAAGTGTGCCGATGTTGGTTGCAAAGGACGAGGAGAGGAGTGCGCTGAAGCAGATGATGCTCCCAGTGATGGCTGCCAAGCGTTTTCCATAGCGATTGATAATACTGCAAGCCATGGGTCCAAATCCCATGGATAACCCGTAAGCAACAGATCCTACCCAGGCTGAAAGTGAATTCAAAATTATGGATTGAGAACCAACGAAGACTCCTACATACAGGTCGGTACTCCAGTCGTTAAATTCCATGCAAAAAAAACCCCTGCAAATGACATCAGTAGCATCCTGTGGGACATATAGGTAATATCAAGAAGTCTCCACAAAGGAGGGGCCTCTCTTACTTGAAACAAAAGTAAGGTGTGGGTCTCATGGTTATGTTGTCTATTACTTAGAACATCAAAAAGATTACGCTGCTAGCAGGTGTTTCATTGCCCGGTTTTAATAGAGAAGTATGCATTTTCAAAGTAATATGTGAACGGCTAGATCCGTAAAAAGCGAGAGCAGCTTTAATTCTTCATATATATATATATATATATATATATATATATATATATATATATATATATATATATATATATATATATATATATATATATATATATATATATATATATATATATATATATATATATATATATAAAAGTATATACACACATTTATAATAATATACTATAACAATACCAACAGAGGGATGGACCTAAGCCTTAAAAGTTTATGCTAAATGGGGAAGTAAAAGTGTAATTGCTGAAGAATCCGACATGATTCATATATAATTCATGACTATACATATATATATATATATATATATATATATATATATATATATATATATATATATATATATATGTGTGTGTGTGTGTGTGTGTGTGTGTGTGTGTACCATGCGATATATAATACAATGTTGACTTAGCATGTAACTAGTAGGTTTGCATTTTGATTTGAATGTTGAAAAGTCATGGGATATAAGCCCGGGGTAATCAATTTAAACAAGTGGCATAATACTATGGCCATACAGTGATAACATGTTGAATGTTCTGGTGTTGAGTATTCTGGTGTTTTGCAGCTGGCTGCCAGTGATTTGTAGATTCAGGTGCTTTGCGGTTTTTTTTAAATAGAGAGTGATATGATTGGATGTAGGTTTGCGGTTTTTGTCACTGCTATTATCACCATAATCACAATTTATATAATTACCATATCATCACTGTGACTATCATTGTCATCATCATCATGACTGTTATCATTATCATCGCCATGACCTTCATCACATTTTTGGTCACCATCACTGTCTCCTGGCCAGTTGACATTATTTGTGTGTTCGCAAGCGTCACCGTCACGTGTCAGTGTCCAAGGAAAATGGCAAGAGCGGAGGTCGACATTGGTTTTTCTGGTCGATATCCACAGCATGTCTATTACTTATTCATTGTGATCACCATGCAAAAATTCGTCACTTTTTAACAGTAAATGTGGAAAGTCATGTTCCTATTATCTAATAAAATAATTATGGACTTTTCAGTGTGGATAGACATGATGTCGATGTCGACCAGAAAAACCAATGTCGATATCACAGCATGTCTGCTGAAAAGTTTATAGTTGTCTAATATTTGCATGCTTTGATATAGCTACAGTGTACACTGTGTATGTCTGTACCATTTTATATGACAACTGTATCTACCTTATTTAAACTAGATTTGTAACTGGGCCCTAAGAAAGAACAGCTTCGGTTGATTGAAACAAACAATGGATTATTTTGGGTTTTCGTGTATATTGGTTATATAGAAATTCCGGGCACTCACAAAAATGGTAAACATTCACATTGTCGCAGACACACTCGGAGAATACGCCGCATGCATATTAATTGCCCGCCACAAAGCACGGGTTTGACACCAGGCGATCATGGGGGACGTGCGCGTCACATCACTGTCACAGACAGGGCCATATGTTCATTTCTCACAAAATTGGCATTTTTTGAGAAATTTAAGTTCACAAATGCCAAACTGGTATTCATCTAGTACTTCCCGAGCCATATACAAAGAAAAATTTCAATCTGCCTTTAATAAATATTCTTTATTTCCAAAATATTAGTAATACCCCGCTTGTGCCCACAAGTACCGTCCCGTATCTCGCCATATGCCGCCAAGCGAGACTAGGCAATCAGGTATGCAGTTGTGGCGGGAAAATAATATGCATATCTCCTGTTCTGCAAGGCCTATCTTTGAACAGGTCGGAATTCAGCTTGTCGCACGAAATACAGTTTGGGAAAGCGTAACAAATACATAAATCGAAGGGACTTTGAGAGAAACACAACATTGGGGCCAATTTAACGCTTTCATTGCCAGTTTCAGCAACAATCGGTGTGATCCGAATTGATATAACGATACCAGATTTACGTTGCTTGTAAACCGACCTTTAACCCAAGTACCAGCACGCTTACAGTTACCATGAGGCACCAAAAAGAACAGAGTCCATAAGATCGGTCCCTATCTCGGCGCTTATTGGGCAAAATATGCCCAAAGGGCGCCGTTCACTCGTCCATACCTTGGTATTGAAAGACTTAAATAATCCAGAATACCGAGATATGTATGCCCCCACAATGTTTTTTTTTTTTCATTATTGTTACTATTTTTTCTTATTCTATTACCTAGCAAAAGATGTGAAATTCCAATCTTCACAATTCATTTTCAGATGTAACCAACAACAAAAAAATAATAATAAAACGCATAAAAACATAACGTCAGAGAAGAATGACAAAGTGTGTGGTAAAATCTATTTACAGGTACATTGTGCATGCTCCGATTTTTAAATGCATATATACATTAATTGCGCGAAAAATAATCGTATATGATGATAATTTGTCAACAGATGTGGAATTATTTAGCAAATGTATTAGCAAAGGTAATATAAATAGGCAGAAAAGTGCAAAATTATTTTTAAAGGGTGAATTGTATTTCTTAACGTAATTGTAACTTTGATATACAATTATGGACCTTTTCGGAGGTCATTGGTTAGTTTAATGGACCTGAAAGAAGAATACTGACCGAAATATGTGGTAAAGTTTATTTACAGGTGCATTGTGCATGTTCAGATTTTTTAAAAATGCATGTATATATTAATTGTGCGAAAAATAATCACACATGATGACAATTTCTCAACAGATGTGGAATTATTTCGCAAATGTATATACATGTACCTAACAAAGGTAATATGAAATAGGCTGACAAGTGCAAAATTATCTTTAAAGGGTGAATTGTATTTCTCAGCGTAATTGTAACTTTAATATACAATTATGGACTTTTGCTCAGGTCATTGGTAAGTTTTATGGACCTGAAAGAAGAATGCTGACCGGCCTCGGTCAGTATTCTTCTTTCACGTCCATAAAACTAACCAGTGAACGAAGCAAAAGTCCACAATTGTTTTATTTTATGAGCATGCAGGTATATTGTATTATTGATTTGTGGGCATGGCCACAATAAAACTTGGAACTAGCGGTTACGTCCCACCGATATGGACAATATCACGATTCCGCTGATCTGGGCACACCATCTGAAACCATTAAACTATTTTCATCTTTGCCACGTGCTTCAATGTAACCAATAGGATCACAGCAATCGTGAAATAGTTTACTGAATATAAAATAAAATTTTCCATCCATACAGGCTATGTTCATCGCGCTGTGCAAGATGCTCGAGTTGTGTCTTGTGATTTTGAATGTGGGAGTTTGCCACATGCATAGTAATGTTTCAGCCATTCCACTTTTGTTCTCAATTTCATCAAATATATATATATACTTTATCTTGTTGTCTCATATCTATTTTATTTATTCATTGGGGGGGGGGGGGTTCAATGTGTATTTCATTGTTGACAATTTACCGTTCTACTAACATTTTTATTTCAGCCTTTTTAATCATGGTATCAAACAAACCTGTTTCTGCTTTGGTCGTTTTGAATTCCTGTAGAAAGGCCACATAGAACAGCCCAAAGACGTGAAGGTATCCAAGAAATACGACCTGAATCAGGTAGCCCGCAAAAAGGGTTAGCCAGGCATCTTTCCCGTCTTTGACAATATGTGGGCCTTCTCTCGTCTCTGTTGGCTGTTGCGGTTGCTGCTGGTTATCCTGCACCTGGGTAACTTGGTGGTCTGTGTTCTGCGAAATGTTGTCGGTGGGTGAAATTATTACGGACTCCGATGGATCCATTTTGGTGTGAATTATGAAAAGTCATTATATATGTTAACTGTTCACCGTTGATGTCATCTTTCCAGTTTTTACCCTTCCCGGTCTCCACTTCCCCGCCCGCCCGGCGGGCTTCTTTTCAGATCAACGGCAGACAGACACTTACAACCTGTTCTCCCGACGTGACAGATATTTACGTCATAAAGGAGGGCTAAATGAAGCGCCAGGCTATATTTACGTTATGACGTAGGCCTCGGGCCATGAAATTGATGGCACCAAAAACTATAAAAGTTAATCGTATCACTTGGCAACATAGTTGTAACGATTCCAGTAACTGACAATGACCAAAAATACCTAGATCAATTAAAATTCACCCGCCATTGGTTCTCGATACAACTAATAACGCAACCAAAAGTTCTTTTACACTATTTACGTACTAAAGTAGTTTTTAATGTTATGCAACGCTTACGTGCTAAAATATTGTTAAAATTGGATAACTCTTTGGACATTTTCACAGTTCTATAAGCAACAAAATGGATACAATACAAGTCCACACTAAAATTCTATATGCCCCTGCCTCAACTTTTCAACAAATGCATACACAATTCTCTCATTCCTTCAAACCAAATACACAAGAATGAAGACAGGGATCCCTTTTCTCATCACAAACTAGGCATATCAAGTTACCAGCCAAGTCTATTTGGTATTAGGGAGAATCATTCTTGAAAATATACGTATCGACGATTTACCAGTTACCCTCAGGTTAAAACCAGCATGGTCATAAACTCACCAGAACGTCTTGTTAACTCGAGACAAATTGCTCATAACTTTTACCCACGTACCGTAGGCCTATAAAATTATGTAGGCTACTTGGTAAAACAATGGCACCAAAATGTTGACCCTAATACATAGTTCGTTCTTGGTGAAACGCTGAGTATCCGTGTTTTACATGCGCCGCATATTTTTATTTCCACCGTATCAAATGAGTGTTCCTATTATCGATGTTATAAAGAAACTATTAAGAAGTACTTCAGCAGCCTCATAAAATAGAATAAGTACTTTGTACAATTGCGAGCACTGCAAGACGACCACTACCTAGGTACAGGGCCTACCATCTGTAGCAGAAAACATACCAGATACGTTAATGGTGTAGTTTTATTTTATTTTAAACATATTTATTTCACATGGATTGCCTAAATAGTTACAAAGAACTAATCTCGAGGCTCTCCACAACAAACATTCGGTACAATTGAATCAAAGACAAATCTGAAGCGTTGACAGCTGAAAAAAAATCTAATATATCAATATAATAAACAGGAAGTGGCTTAAAATTCAAAGCGTCTTGTTTTCACTATGTAAGTCTGCACAGCTTCAAATATTTGGTAATTAACATCATCACTGAGTTCTTAATTGCCCAGTTTAAAGTATTGTATGAGTATGTCACTAGCTAAGTGAACTAAGAGATTTTGATGCACACCAGGTGCAAGGATGTGACACACCGTATCCAGTAAATCTTGCCTGCACACTAGGAATTTAGGGCAGGTCAGGAAAAAGTGATAAATGTCTTCGTTTTGGTTGGAGCATGAGCAGGCAGGTGATTGGACTAGATTTAAATTGTGGAGTTGGGAATTAAGCTGAGAAAACCCAAGGCGCAACTGAGTGTGACAGATATTGGGAAAGCGCTTATCGTACGAAAAGTAGGAGGGTATGGGGTCAACAGATAATAAAGTCGATTTTAATTTAGATTTGAAGATATCAAGTGACGCAGACTCTCTAATATCGAGTGGTAAGTTATTCCAAAGGAGAATACTGGATGGGAGAAAGGAGTCTCCATATCGTTTAGTTGTAAATTTAACCTGTCTAAGGTTGAGCCGGTTACGCAGGATAATATTTGAGGTGAGTCCGATATTACGAGGTACAAGGTCTGAAAGGTAATTAGGGGTCATTTTATGGATCATCTTATAAAAGAGTACCAGTTTGTGATATTTGCGTCTAGTGGAAAGACTTTGCCAACCAAGTTCAGTTAGAAGCAAATGACGGGGCGTGTGTTTCAAGGCACCCGTACAGATACGGGCTGCTTCGTACTGAACGGCTTCAAGAGCTGCTGATAAACCTTCCGTACAATTGTCAAAGAGGACACACCCATATTCCAGTATGGGACGTATCATTGTAGTGTATATTCGGTTTAAAGCATTGCGAGTGTAGTACTCAGAGCAGTGCTCTTAATTTTGAAAACGCTTATTTTGTCATGTTGGTCAGGTGAAACATCTGTTAAAAGGTCAGTTCTCATGATTCACTCAGTTCAATTTTATGATTGGCTTTTGAAAACACCTTGCTCTGTCAGATTTTGTTCGGACAGCAGAAGATGTTGATACTTTTATTATTATTATTATTATTATTATTATTATTATTATTATTATTATTATTATTATTATTATTATTATTATTATTATTATTATTATTATTATTATTATGAACAGATTTATTTTCTCTAGATTGCTTAATAGTATACAAAGACTAATCTGGAGGCTCTCCAGTACATAAGAGGACGCACAGGAATATATACAATACACACTGGACGAGAACAGAAGACTAAATTCACGGCTTGTACACGAATAATACAATTGATGCCAAATAATGGAGACTTATAATTAGATCATATACCAAATTAGTATAAATAAAACGTCTAGATTCTGATAAGAATGTCTGAACAGCCTCAAAGATAAACATTATCAGTGTCTGGCAAATCCTCACTACCTTTTAAGAGTATATTTAGTAAAATGTCACTAGAACACTGAATTTTTTTTAGTCGGATTTACACCTGGAGCGAGTAAGTGACACACAGTGTTCAGTAGACGGACCCTTTGCACAGTGAACTTGGGGCAGAACAAAAGGAAATGTTTCGTCTCTTCAGTAGGATGAGAGCATGCACACGTGAGGCTGGAAGGATGTTGACATGATATAGATGGGCATTTAAAACAGGGAAGTTTAGACGTAGCTGCGTGTAGCATATGTTTAGGAAACGACTTCCATGTTTAAAGTATGTGGGCTTTTTGTCAACATTTAAGAATAATATATTTAATTTAGATTTAAACTGTGGCAGGGAATCGGTGAGACGAGCATCAACCGGAAGGTTATTCCATAATTTGATAGCAGACGGGAGAAATTAATCGCCGAAGCGATTGGTGGTGAGCCTAATTGGCGTAATTCAGTACGATTTCTCAATAGACGCCCAGTAGTGAATGCAACGTCACGAGGAACGGCTTGTTCAAATAGCAAAAAGTGAAATATCTTTTATTTGACAATTATTCAATATCAATCATTCATCCAGGGATGTGAGTCCTGTCTTCATGTTGTCGAATGGTAGTAATCCCAATCTTTAAAAGCCATCTTAAATACACCACAAAATGAACTTTTTATAGTGGCAAAACCCTATGTAATTTGTGACCACTACAGTACACATTCTGGGAGATCGAAGTGTCAATGTAAATACCAAAGTCGAGTTTAGTTTGGGGGGGGGGGGAGGGTCTGACCCAAAACGAAATTACTTTCGTTTATTTGTAACCATTGAACTTTTGATGGCTTCCCTAAAGACGAATGGAGTTTTAAATAGCGTAGACTGTAAAGTTACGTTTCCGTTTGTATACTATAACTGAAAGAGGCGTTGAATATTTTGAGTAGTCAGGGGCGTGTAAGGCCTAGGCTTTTGTGTCTGGCATTTATACCTGTGCCACGCGCGATTGTGCTGCCTTATTAGACTGTGCAGACGGATTTAGTTTAGCTGAGCTTTTACGTGTTTTACATTTTACTCTCACCTTCCGTTTTATCAAATTTATGTTTAACTCGGCTGCCCACAAAACATTTGTCTTCAGATCTGTATATAGACTTTTGTACATATCGTTTTCTTTGTTTGTATTACTTTATTTGCATGTCTATATTGATGTATACAAGTCCTCTTGTAGGTAATTTTAAGTTATGGAATTCGTGGTACCAGAAAAATATTAAATCATTTGAAGTCTTGTGCGGGACTGGTGTCTGAAACTTTGTCACAAGCACTTGCGAAATGATTTCCGAACATTACAGACAAGAAGACCACAACCGCATATGAGAGACAAATTTCTTTACTGCCGCACAAAACAGATTCCAATGTATTATTGTTAATCTTGCTTTGCTTTTTTCTGGTATTCTTATTTGTAAAACAGCTATAATTGCTATCGTTAATATTGTCATTAGTGTAGTTAAGGTCGTATGGCTTGGTAGGAAAATGTGGTTTCCAACTTAAGCCGTTCATTGATATCATTTATTATCATATAAATTTTGAATAATGACTTTAATGCGGAGGACTGTTTTCAGTGTGACGAAAAAGGAAAGCTCTAAAAGGGGACTAAAAAGAAAATGACACGTTATGTTTTCATTTTTATTTAGCGTGTGCAGGCCCACGTCCACACAGATCTTACCGTTTATGACGTAATCACTCGGTTGAACACAGACGGTTTCCTGGGTGACCAGCTTCATGTCATAGTTCCTTCACTTTGGTCATTTGCCTTCATGGCAAATGCCAGGGTCTTTAAATTCAGTAAAAAGAAAAGAACAGAGACAACTTATAAGGATGGGCACCACCTCCTCGTATGTGTGACATGCTAACATGTGACTCAAGAGCCCCAGTACTGGACCAGTTTCTTGCGTTATCCTCAGAAGAATGGAGTGCCAAGGTACCAGTAGCCAGCTGGATTTATCGTCGTCGTCTCCATCATCAAGACTAAAAATTGTGCCAAAAGATGGCAGGCGGGCATGGTTAGTCTGCTTTGCCGGATTTCTCCTTCAAGTTTTGATTGTCGGAGTTTTGCATGTTTTTGGAATTTTCTTCGTTGAATTCATCGCAGAGTTTAAAACTACAAAAGCTGCCGCTGGTAGGTATATAAAAAGATGCTTCAGTGAAGACGTAATCTGAACTTTATATAGGCCTACTACAGATTTATAACATGCCTGTTTTTTTTATTGTTTCTCTTTCTTTTTAATTCCTCTCCATTTTTTGTCTTACAGTGTGAGGATAAGATAAGGCTATTTAACTCTGGAGACCAGAAAACAAGCACTAGCCCATCCACAAGAAATGCGTAGGCGATTAAAAAGCACAAGAATTAAAATTCTACAATAACGCATTTGAAAGATTTTCTTGAACTCTAGATCTTAGAATGAAACTTAACACATAGTTTATCAAAATATTGAGTGCGGGCACCTCAGGTTGATTCTTGCCAGCAGGATAATATGCCGAAACTTGAGGCAAAAGTATGACCCTAAAACTAAACGAAACGAAATTGTTGACATTTCGCTTCAAAAGAATTCAGATACTTCCAGTCAACTCATGTGTTTCCCATTTTCAGTGACAAGCACGAAACGTTGCTGGTTCGAATACCGGTCACTCCGTGGAATGAAAAAAAACATCAGATTTTTTTAATACAAGTTATTCGAGATTTCGACTTCTTATAACCCACGTGTTCAAGTCAACTTTCCTCACTTTCATTCTAGAACTATCAAAGGCTTTTGATAAGCCATGTTCTTCCCATAATATCATTTCTGTTCAGTTGACTTGGAATTCCGGTTAAGCCCATGGGGGCACATAATGAAAATGATCTCAATGCCATTGAGATGTACATTGCTAAAATCAGGCTGTGGGCGTCAATAAACAAGTTGAAATTAAATGATGATAAGGCTGAGTGACAGTCTCCCTGCCTCCACTATCGCTTAGAATTGTTCGAGTTTGTCCGTCTGTGGCAGCCAGAAATCTTGGGAGTCCTGATGGATAACTCAATGGTTATGGATAAACAAGTGTCCACAATTTGCAAATCAATGAGGTTTTACCTCGGGCATAATATGAGAATCGACAAGTTAACCTGGTGCCGCATCGTTTGTATTTGCCCGAATATCGATTTATAAGCCACTTTGCTTGTTCAGCGCATCGATCCATCGTTGATCCAATCACCGTAAAGCTCTCTGAAGCAAGTGCGGTCTTCGAACGAATCCACACTGGATATTCCTCGACTCTTTTGACATGACCGCACTGGTAGTTTCTGCTGTATAGATTCGTGCACGTGAACATGCCTTTTCAGGTATTGGGCCGTATCTATAAATTACGTTGACCTCAAGTTGTGCGCCGGGAATAAATCTTCCGTGGAACATTTCAAAACCGTATCAAGACATACCTGTTCACGGAGGCTTACAGCTTGTGAAGTGTTATGATATCTATACGATGATATAATAAAATCATTTGACCTGATGATTTTATCATATCACATTTGTGTTTTAACGAGTAATGCAAGTTCGTGAATTTTATTTGAAAATATCATGGCCGCTTTTAATGGTCTCAATATGCGGTGCCCTTAACCGCCTTATGTGTGGACATGGTGCCTTATATAAATATATATAGAATGTGTGTGTGTATTTACTCAAGAAATTAACTTCATCTGCTTTGTGATTATTAGCTTATATTCTGCAGGAGTTGACAGGTGTATGCCATGGAGTACTTTCCACAGCAGTGAAAAAAAAATCTGGTCTAAAATGGGCCTTATATTTTACAGAAGCAAAATATTGGGATTGAATTCATTTCTTTTTATTTTCCGTGCAGCTTGGGTTGGTTCCGGCGCCTATGGCCTAAGCATGGCAATAACGCCGATCACCAGCAGCCTCGTCAATCGCTATGGAAACCGTCCTGTCGTCATGACCGGCAGCCTCATATGTTCCATTTCACTGATGGTTACATCACTTGTCAGTAAATTTGACGTCATGTACTTCACCTTTGCGGTTCTTTACGGTCTAGGAACAAGTTTCAGTTATGAACCAACCATGTGTATTGCGACAGGCTATTTTGACAAATACGTTACCGTAGCAACCGGATTGATGACCGCGGGCAGTAGCACCGGAACGCTATTACTGGCCCCTGTGGCTCAAGCTCTGAACGACAAGGTTGGGTGGCGCAATACAATGAGGATTTTTGGCTCTTTTGTTCTTATTGGCGTTTGGTGTGGATGGATTTTGCAACCTTTGAACCCAGTACCCAGGACCACATCGCAGAGAATCAGAACATCAATGGCCAAAAGTTTTATAAATGACCTACAGCTTTGGAAAAGTCGGGTATTTGTCATATGGATAACAGCAATGACGCTGTGTATGTTTGGCTACTATATTCCACATGTACACTTGGTAAGCGTATGTCCACTGTACATATTTTATTTTAATCCCCCTATTAACCATAGAGATAGTAACTATATGAATTGCATTATTAACAGTTTCTATCTATATAATTTATTTATTACTGAATCTACCCTATTACAGCGGGGCACCATTGGCAGGACAGAACCCATGGTGCGTCAGACACGTTTTAGTAGAATACACGTAATTATATACAAGGCATTGATCTAAAATCTCAAATTAAAAGCAAAGACGAAACACATCCATATATATCAGTTGTAGATTGTAGTAAAACAGTAATGTACTTAGGTCGGCTCAGACAGGTCGTCCAGCGACTCTCGCCTGTGCTCCTATGCACAGTGCTTCCAACAAATTGTAACTGCAATAGGGTTCCTTGTTTTAACAAAAAATGTCAAAGAAGAGTTGTTGGAAATCATTCCATTTCATGAGTGTATGCATTTGCATACGGTTCGTGCCAATAGTTGTAATGTAAATCCCATAATATATCAAATTTAGGCGAAGACTCTTTTACTCGTTTCATACATGTCCCAAAATTTTCCGTGTATTTACCTAGATTTAAGATGACAATTGCATACTTAAATTCTTCATGAAAAGAGCTTTCATGCAAGTACCAACATGCCTATAGTCGTAAGTCAGTGGTTCTGGCACCATAGTATGGAATGAGTTAACCCTTGTTGGCCTCACCTTAATGGTAATAACTTTGTTATCAACAGTACTTTTTAAAAGCTCTGCTGACTTGTCGCTTCAATTTTGTATTTATTCCTTTATTTTTTATTTATATGTATATATTTTCTTTCATTTCTTATTTATATTTATTTATTTTAATTTTTTCAACGAGTTCTCGTGTGTCGAGACTATTTTCGACATTTTTTCCCAGAATGACTTAAGGTAACGTGTTGTAAATGTGGTGCAAATCAGCATGGACAACTTTACGGCCCTGTAACTTTCAAGCTGTTCACATGAACATAGTAAAAGTATACATTTTTGGATTTACCTAGCTCTGAACTATATGTCGGGAAAAATCGGGACAAAAACTGATTGTAATTGTTGAATAAACAAACCATGAAGAAGAACATTCCGTTTATTTCAGACCCCAGCACTGCTGGCTAATAACTTTTTTAATATATACAACAAACTAGTGACAAGTATGCCATTTTATTGGCAATATATTAAAATTCAAAAGTGTCCTTTTATTTGGCTGTATTTTTCTGGAATTTTATCAGAACATAATCTTACGAAAGATGATTAAAGAGAAGTGTACTAAAATGACAATATGCTATTTTTTGACAAAATTAAAATGGAACATCAAACTTTGGACCATTTGTCTGTAGGTGCTACTGCTGTAGATGTATACAGCACTACAGTGCATGTGTTACAATATTATCAAAACGGCTGTACAGTATGCTTTCATTTTAGACGCACATGTTCCCCGAGGCGGATCTCGACCAGCTTTGCTAAGGAGATGATGATGATGATGATGATGATGATGATGATGATGATGATGATGATGATGATGATGCTGCTGCTGCTGCTGCTGCTGCTGCTGCTGCTGCTGCTTTTTATTTTCAATTTATTTTATGAATTGTGCAAGGATTTTTTGGGAAAATCGTTTGTTTTTTTTCTCACGTACTGCTTGACTAATTGCTTTGCTATTTACATACAAGGTCACTTTCGGTCACTTAGGTCGCCTTTTGGCCATCAGTTGGAGCTGCTTTTTTTTCTCTGTCTTTTTTCTTTTTCTATAGTTAACGAATTATTGTATGTGAAGACCTTTTGTGTTGGACGTCTCTCCCTCTCTCTCTCTCTCTCTCTCTCTCTCTCTCTCTCTCTCTCTCTCTCCATATATATATATATAGAGAGAGAGAGAGAGAGAGAGCGAGAGGGAGAGAGAGAGAGAGAGAGCAGTAAAGTTTACGCTTGCAGCACAATCCAGTCAACAGAGCACAGATTATTTATGATCCTTTTCGTTATAGATGCTAATGCATGATTAATAACTAAACCGAACATCTGCAACATTCCAACTCCTAGAACCCTTCAAAACCGTTATAGATGCTAATGCATGATTAATAACTAAACCGAACATCTGCAACATTCCAACTCCTAGAACCCTTCAAAACACTTTTAATCGTTTAAAAAATGAGGAGCAAATGAGTCCTATTGCTATTTTATTGTTTTGCCATGTATTGTAGGTTGCTCATGCGGTTGATATTGGAATTTCACCACAAAAAGGCTCGATGCTTATCATGTGCCTGGGGGGTGCGACAGCAACTGGGCGAATCATGTTTGGGAAAATTACCCAATATACAATTTTGGATAAGCTTAGCATGCATCAAATAGCATTAGTCATTACAGGGACCGGCTTCATGCTGTTGCCATTGATTAAAACAATCACTGGGTTGGTGGCTTATGTTATCATCATTGGACTGGTCGATGGCTGTTTTGTTGTGTTGCTACCTGTATTAACATCGACCATGGCAGGTTCGGACAAGGAGGTAATTGCCTGGGGTTTCTTCTGCGGTTTCACTTCCATCACCTTCACACTTGGACCTCCAACAGCAGGTAGGGTCTGCAACACACACATTTATATTCTAGACAAGTGCCTCCGGCTGTGCCCAGATAACAAATTAAACTGACGTCAAAAGAGGGAATGTGTAAAGGAAAGAACATCCATTTGCAACATGTTTCAACAAATGTCCAAGTTACCTAAGGCCTAACAAAAATATATGTGTGGTTCCGGTAACCTGATAGACCCTGCTAAAAAGACCCAACCCTGAAATTAATTGAACAAAAAAAAGTACTTTTAGGCCGCCCTTCCCTAATAAATACTGAACGACCCATGCCAGTGCTACAAACTCAGTCAGAGACCCAAGTGGTCCAAAAAGTCCGTATTTTTTTCAGGGGCCCAAATGTGACCTATATACCCTGGCAGGTTCTGCACAGAAATAGGTATAATCATGGCACATGTAGTAGTACCTGCAATTACCGACCCTGGTCCCTACCTGATCAAAACGACCAGATTTCCTTGTCACAGGCCTTTTTGCAATGTTAGATGACCTGACGCGCAACACCACGGTGCTGTCCAATTGCAGCAGCAAATTTTCATTCCTTAGATCATTTTCTCAATGAACTTCTTCATATGAGAAACACTTATTTTGGATAAATTCTGTAGCATTTTTTCAAGAACTGTGATGCAACTTTTTGCTACAATGCTCCAGTTGAACAGCCTTGGGCCAGCTGCAACACGCGATGGACCAGCAAAATCACCCCACCCCTAAAAAAAAAACAGTCATTCAAATCAACTGTAACCAAGTTGTAAGACAAAGTTAACAGAAAAGCTGGCCAACGTGTGCCGTTATTTTGCAGTAAAGTCAACTCAAACACAGCATTTTATTTCAACTTCTCTGGACGGTCAACTTGGATCGGGAAAAATATCATAGCTGCTGCATATAGCCGCGATGGGTGCCGTATCGGTATATAGTATCGCTAGGTTTCAGGTGTCTGTTCTCCGAGTTACCAGAGCAAACGGTGGTCAACATATTTTTAAAAGATGACTTACAATCTTAACTTCAATCTGCCCGCTTGGTTGTGTCTGAAGCAATTATCGTCGTTAGTTATAAATCAAAATGCAAGATGAAGGCATGCATGCACACACGTTGAGCGCCATTTTAAACATGGCGCAATGCATTGTGGGAAAGGAAAATCACAGTGAATCGTGGCCACGTGTTTTCAGCATGGTTCCAGGTGTCTGTTCTCTGAGTTACCAGGGCAAACGGTCGTTAAAGTACTTTTAAAAAATGACTTACTATCTTAACTCAATTTGCCCACTCGGTTGTGTTTCAAGCAGTTATCATCGTTAGTTACAAATTCAAATGCGACATGGCACGCTGGAGCGCTATTTTGAACATTGTGCAACTAATGCATTGATTGTGGGACAGTCTCACATAAGTACACTCGATCTGGATATCAAAGTCAATCGCAGCCACAGCATATATATCATTATTGATGCTCTGAAATAATTGCAAAATATATGCTTTTGGTTTCATATATTATAACTCTCTTCCCACCCCCACTCAGCAAGATCGTCCCAATGCTCATTTACAAACCATTGGCATTGGGTGTGGAACTCACTATTTTCACAATGGCAGCCGAGTCGATTGGCTATTTTGAAGAGGTAGCGTCCAAAATATATGTGTGATTAGTGTTAAGGGAAGGTTAATTTGTCGAATGAATGTAATGTACAATATATAGTGGGACTTTTCCAGAGTGAGCATTACCTGAAAATGTAAATACAACAACAAACAGTGACCAGTTGTAGGCCCCAGAATTAGGACTTTGTATCGGACAGTGAAGTCGCTCTGAGGCAATGAAATAAGGGTCAGCAATAGGCTGAGTGCCAAGCGCCCCACTGCGTACTAGACGAAGCTCAATGGAGAAGGTTGACCCGATAGTGGACACCGGTCGGAAAGTACAGAGGGGGACTCAGTATGTTAAAGCATAGGAATCTCTCCTGGGGTCTAAATTTTACATTATTCACAACCCGTGGACAGTCACAAACATATACATAGAAATGTAAAATTGTAAATGTCGTTATTGTTCATAGTAGAAGACAATCATACTGTGCTACGTTGAGAGTCCAGCAGATGTTCAGTGCAGTTTTCCCTAAAAATAAACAATGTAGTAGTTTATCGCATGTCTATGGGTAAGCATTCCATATAAATGCACCACTGTAACGTACTGCTCTCTTCATTTTGTATGCCCTAGGTCGGTTGAAGGGTAGTTGCTCAATCTTAGTATAGCGTACTTCACCTGCATGAAAATCCTTAACAAACACTTGCAAATATATCCATCAAAGAGGCAGGTGTCATAGCGTTAGATGATTTGATCAGAAAAATTGTTTTCTTTAACGTAATTCTTTCGTCTGACGTCATCCAGTTCAACTGGCTAAGGGTACTGATGCTTCGAACAAAGTTTGTGTTAACGACCAGGTGGGCATCTACTTTATGGGGACATTGTACTTTCTTCAGCAAAGGCCTGTTACAGTTCTCGCGTACCGTGTAATAATAATTAATATGTGGTAGCATCTAAGTATTTGTAAATAATTTCCTTGCTTAAAATGGCAAATAGTAGCGTATCTTCCTCAATACATTTAGATAGATGGCTATCTTTGTACATAGATTGCCCGGCAATCTGTTAATTCCAGGACAGAAAAATGTCAAAGCAGAGCCCCAGGACTGTCTGTTACAATTACAGTTTTAAAGAATTTTTCCCGAGATAAATAGTTAATAGTAGACATTCATATTAAACTGTGATCCTGCTCACTTCCTGTGTTGCCGGGGCAACAGACTGATGCTTCCACCATGATCAGGGTAGATTTGTATTATATATTATATCAACATCCATAAATAACACCTTTTCAACCAAAAGAGAGCTCATTTCTAATCAATTTAGGCGTCCTTTATGTTTCAAATATATGCTAAAACATTTTCTTAAAATTATTCTGTGTTCGTGATGTTTATTTTATTGAAAAAGTACTTTTGACCATGCTAAATACATGGATCTGCCCTGATGCAGGTGGCTCCCTCTTTTGCTCAATTGGTGTCAGAGTAGCACCGCATTTAAATATGAATACATCCTATTATAACTTGCCACTACTTAACACAGTGGCCTTCCTTCTTGAGGACAATAACATTGCTTTGGACTTGGTCTGATTTGCAAGGAACCCATTACCCTGACACGAAAATCGGCCATTATTGCCTTTCGGTTCACAGCCGCTTCTCCTTTTTTTTTTTTTTTTTTTTTTTTTTTTTGGTAATGCGTTTCCCATTTGCATAGAGAGTTGTATTGCCGGCATATGTGGACCGTAATTTGTTATACCAAAGTTTATTGAGTAGACTCTAACTTGTTTAGATCACCAGCTGTTATGTTACCACTATCATGACCACATGTTAAAATAGGACAGTATTCCACAAATATTGTATTTGTGTCTTTTTGCCCAGAACCACTTCCTAGTAGTCAATATCCTATTCCGCAGTTCGAACTCTTTACTCTCCATAAGCTAACCTGTCCCTGTCTAACCTGTATATATATGGAATTACTATTATCTATATTGCACACGTTCCTCTGTAAAATTTTGACATAGGCTGTATCAGCCCAAATAAATTAAAGGGTCTTCAGCGGGTAACTACTCAACATGTTTCGGAGCCTTTTACCCGTACACGTCTCTCTGAGTAGCGGCTCCTTGCCTAAGCTAAATATTCAGCAAAGACAACCCACATAATAATGAATAAATATGAACGTGGCAATTGATGAATTAGCTAAATATGTGAAGTTTTGCTTGTAAATGCAGAGCTTCATATCAAAGAAGAATACCTGTCAAACAAACCATAATTACCAAATTTTCATAGTACAGGTTCAGATAAGAACAATTTGACTAACCCCTGAACCAAATGTACCCTTTCTAGCTGGACAGCTTTTCCTAGTTAAACCATCCGCCAATGTTTAACTGAAGTGGAAACAAGCTGGGGCATTATATTCAGTCCCAGTGATTGTAAAATAAACAGTTGCAGCTAGACCACCTGTACAGACCAAGGAAAATCCTAACAAGGACTGCAACAATGTACATCCTGTACCAGAGATGTAAAACAAACTCCATGATGACACCTACTCCTCAAACAATTAAGCTCTATTTAAAATATGTTTTAGCGTCGGTAGCTAAGCCTGGGTAAGATAGACTAGTATTACTTAACGCTCTGTCCCACCCGTTTACTCTGCGTTCAATGTGGCTGTTTGACGAGTTCGTCGAAGTAAATTTAAAACCTAGTATGTCCAAAGAATCAGTGACTTCTGAGAGAGTTTTACCAAGTGTGTAGAACGAAACAAGTTTCTACTATTTTAAGCCAAATGTCCAGGAGTTTATGAACTCTTGTTTCGCATGAGTAAATCTAAATCCTAATTGGCCCGAACACAACAGATCGGGTTCAGTCAGGAAAAGATAAAAACATGAATAAATGACTAAGTGTTCCCAATACCTTAGACAATGCACGCAAAACAGATATTGGTCTGTAGTTGTTGACATCCACAGTTGAAAAACAAAAGTAGCATGAAGAATAATACAGATAAAACATGAACAGGTATAATTATCGATACTTTTACATTATGCGAAGACTTTCTTGATCGCGCAAGTCCACATAGGAGCAGCACGTGTCGTACAAAGAAAAGAATAATGGTCAGACAGCTTAAGTACGTGGTTGTTGGTGAATCCAACATATGTACGGCTCACTCTACCGGTGTCGCGTAATCGTTTCCCGATAGACTAAGGCAACTATTAATGTTTATGAATGATACCTGTATCGTCGGAGCATTGCCACTGCTGACCAAGAATCTGTTGAAGCAGAAAGCAAAAACACAAATGAGTAGCTTCTGTCACTCTTTGTTATATGCAGACCTTTCCATGTCAAAGAAATAAAAACAACGAAACAAAACAAAACAAAAAACAAAACAAAACAAAAAAACAAAAGAGAGAGAGAGAGAGAGAGAGAGAGAGAGAGAGAGAGAGAGAGAGAGAGAGAGAGAGAGAGAGAGAGAGAGAGAGAGAGAGAGAGAGAGAAGCCTTTGTATTCCTTTGAGGTTCGTCCGGTATTATGTCCCAATTATACTTAAAGACCATGTATTTATGTCTCTGTGTAAACACGGACACTCTGTCTTTTCTGTAGTTTTAATCTTTTTTTATTATTATTATTTCCCTCCTCGTCTTGTCCGCAGTTTATATTGGAAACTTTCAGAGACTTTTTAGTTGATGTGAACATAACACAACGAAATTTGTCCTGACAGGGTGGACATGTTTATGTTGAAAATCATGCAAATTGTGTGCATTTGCATTTTTAGATTATGAATATCTTCAAATCCGTGATTGACATGCCATTCTAACTTCTAAACTATATAATATATTTTATTGACCATTTAATTTGCGTGTCTAATGCCTATTGAACAAAAGTGGCAGCACTTAAAATTGTGCTAATAAGAGACATTTCAAAGCAATGGTTTAGTCATGATAGAAATATTCCTTCACATTTCACTCTCAGTGTCCATTTTAAATTCTGTTCAAAATAGAATGATCTTCACAAGTATTTGGGGTAATCATGGTGATCATTTTTGTAATTGTAATGTAGACAATTCGACAAACTACAAACATTATGAAGAGAAAATAAATGAGTTTTACTGGGTATTACTAAAAGTCACTGCAAAGGTATCATATGTGGTTATATTGAAAACTATTCATGTGCGAGGCCTTGACTATACACACAATTTGCATTCTTTCGCTGCGATGAAAATGTACTCCTTCTTTGCACGAATAACATATTGAATATGTTGTCAGCAAAACGCGGTGCTGATCTATGTATTTTTTAATTGTAGGGTGGATCTATGACGCGACAGGGTCATACGACTTGGCTTTTCATGTTGCTGGGATCCCACTTATTTTGGCAGCACTGGTGTTGTTTCTGATACCTTGGGCTCGGAGGACTGCCAGGTCCAGCGATGTCGTCATGCAAGCCACTCAACATGACCAAATGTTTTCTACATTGGATCATATCAACGAAAACGATGGGTTCGGGTTAGCGAGTCCGATGGACAATCTATCCAATGAAAGCATGAAGACTTTGGTATTGAAAGAATCGTCTGCTACATTAGACTTTTCGACATGCGTATACTGCGCAGGAAAAAAGTCTGCATGGCGAAACACAGGAGCGGAAATATTACGGCGACCCACTGGTTCACCAGAAACATCCAACTGCTTCTGTCGATCTGAATGTGGCATGAAAGATAGGAACATAATCAGAAAAGCAAAAGACCCTACAAGTCATTCTCACACTGTTATAAACTCAAGTGCAAGATTTACTTTATCAAAAAATTCTTCCACTTGTTACAGTAGCTGCCCGCCCCAGCATATGTGCCGTTCACCTACGGTAAGTACGGCCACAAAAATATATGTCTAAGGAATTTCTCGGTGGGTGGGTGGTTCATTTTAATGATCACGTGAATTTCATAACTTTTTCCCGCGTTGTAAGAAGGTACTGTCGGTCGATTTTGTTGTCCTTGAGAAATATTTAAAGTACTTTTCTCCTTCCCTGTAACAGTTTTCAGTCGTGACGTTATACTGTACATTCTTTAAGGAACATTTCTAAGTCGTACTCATTTTTTGAACGTAACACACATGTATACGCCGTATATATCGGCAATTAATCTTTATACTCCACAGGAATACGAAGGTTATGACGGAGGACTTCTGAACAGAGATGTAAATCCAAAGTTATCCATAGACATAGATCATGTCATAGATTCTGCTGGAGTGACATCCCATCAGCCCACCTGCTCTCTGAGAGTAATTTCTCCGGAAGCCAGTGACTTAGCTACGGCTGGTTTACTGCAGACCAACGCATCTACGCGAGCAAATTCTTCTCAGCCATGTTCACCCAAGTCTAGGCAGTCATTCACATGTAATTACCCACACCCACCTCGTGGGCACCAACGCGTCTGCTCTCCCAGAGTACAGGCTTCTTGTAGTGACTTTCAAAGAAACCAAGCGACTTTTGACAATGAAATGTCACATGACAACGTTAACTCCTTGTTAAGTCTTCCTGCGACTTTGGAAGGAGTCAGTCAACCCTCTGAACGGCATCCCATATTATCCGACAGCAATATCATGAGTTGTATGCATCGAAGCCGAGTTTGTTCTGAGAGTGAAGTCTACAGGTGCACCAAATCTGTAGCATAGACCAGTTGTGTTGTAAGTGAGGCTGCAGGATGCTCCCAGGCATATTTATTGTTATACCCACAACGTTCGATATTTCTTGGTGGTGTCAATGTCCCAAATGGTGCATGTTTTCATGCCTATTTCGTGGCAATCTAGTTGCAATTGGTCAAAACAAAGCGTATGACTATCAACGTTTACTGAAACACAAGTGTACGGTGTCTGTCGAGAGCAATCAATCCATTTTGAACAGCATTTTCCAGGGCGAATCATATGTTCATTATTATTGTGCATTTTTCTTCACATTCATCAGCAGCATCTACAATGAATGAAAATCGCAAGAACACAAGATTCCATTCATAAAAAGACGACAATATCGATTCTTTACATCTACATGTTTTTGAGTTGATATCTTGTACTGGATTGTATATATATGTATTTCTATTAATTGACATTAGCCGGATTCTGTTAGAAACAAATTTTGATCATTTTGAGCTGCACATTCTGTGCGGTGGACAGTTTATCCCGTCTTTTATACGTCTATACATTTTAATCATTTTTTCTTGGTCTCTTTGTTTCTAAATGTGACCCCTTCTGATTAATGCCTCCTGATATTAGCACTTCTAGAACCATTTTGATTAAGAAATTGTGGTAGTTCGTTGTGACTGTGTTTTATCGAAAAGTCCTGAATATATTTACATTCTGTCGCTGTGTCGTGTGTCGTATAATAACATGTTTGTCACCATACAGTACAAGGAAATTCAGACCCGTTGAAATATAGATGTCAAAATCGCTAACGTTTAAGATAGTGAAGATTGTGACAAATTTACTTTGCAGATTACAAAAAAATAATGTTGCATGTTTTCATTCTGCGTGGATTTATTGATATCAACAGTTAGATTATATCGTCGCAATGATGAAAAAAGGTATATGGTGTTCTGAAAGTGAAGATCCATCTTAATGTATTCTCAATAAAGGTATCTGACAGTGTAACCGACTATTTAGTGTCATCTGAACTTTTTAGTTCACTCACCAGGTTCACTTGTACTATAAGGCATGCATATTGGGGGATATTATGCATTGATGGAGTTTCGTTTTGTGGATCTGTGCACATGTTTTAATTCCCTGATTGTACAGCGTCTGTTTTTAGCTCAGCTGACTTGTCAGTCAGCTGATCTTATCTTATGATCCTCCGTCTGTCGTCGTCCGTCCGTCGTCAACAACTTACCTTTTTAGATGCATGTCATACTTAGTGGGGATGTGCCTTGGGTGGGTCTGTACCAAATCTGTTCAAATGGTCACGGTATTGCGTACGATGATTTTTAAAACTATTTTTTAATGAATTTTTAATGAATTTTTAGCTCAGCTGACTTGTCAGTCAGCTAAGCTTATAGGATAGTCCTTCGTCCTTCGTCCACAATTCGCATTTTCGACTTCTTCTCCTAAGCCGTCGGCCAGATTTACTTCAAATTTGGTGGTGATGTACGTTGGGTAGATTTCTACCAATTTTGTCCAACTGGTCAAGCTCCATTGATTTTTTTTATTTTTTATAATTTTTTGTTTTGTTTTGTTGTTCTTTTTGGGGGCAGATCTAAAAACATCTACTCCGAAGACGCTTACACAATAGACCTGTTCATACCGAGTTGTACCGAACTTTTCCGGACCGTAATTAATTATGCATTCCATTGTTGGTCCGATTGTCCAATCAGCAAATGGCCGAGTCTGGCCCACGCCTTCATGCTTACAGCAGATGCCAAGGCTAACGCTAGTGATTATCGGATGAATTGAACTAAACATTGCAAATCTTTTACCTTAAATGTCACATCAGTGGTGAAACGTACATTTTTAGTTTGCTGACATTTTGATTTTTCATTAAATCCAAGCGCATCCTGTGTTTTACTTTCTGATCCTTCCACGTGTAACCTGGCCAGCGCGGTCGAGCACAGAATGTAAACCAAGCAGGATGCGCTTCCCGGAGAGAACCGAATAAACCCGAGTCCTAGGAACTGGTCTATGGCTTTGATATCACAGAGGAACACTCCTAGGGACTCCTAGTTCTTAATTTGTACGCCAGGTGGTGCTGCAATCTTATTCTTTTTTGTGTGTGTGTTTGTGTGTGTGTGTGTGTGTGTGTGTGTGTGTGTTTTTTTTGCTGCTATTTTCGACTTCTCCATAACCGTCACTCCGTTAAAAAGCTGAAACTTTGTGGATATGTTCCTGGTGGAATGGTCAAACAAAGTTGTTCACTAGGAGTTACTGCTGTGGATTCCTGATTTTTAACATTTTTTTTTTTTTTTTGTTCAGTTTGGGTACTTATCTGTATTGTGCCTTTCCTATTGACAACTATGTAAGTCAATGGGCATTCTGATGCTAATTCACATTTTCGACCTCTTCTCCAAAACCGTTAGCCAGATTTACTTGCAAAACTTGGTGGCAATGTACCTTTGGTGGGTGTCTGCCAGGTTCGTTCAAATGGTCATGCTCCATTGATTTTTGTTTGTTTGTTTTTTTTTGGTGGAGAGGAGAATTGGAAGGTCACTTTGCCTTGGAATGTTGTACCAGCAAACATTCCAAAGTATGCACCCGGGGAGCTGAACTGACCGAAGGCCGTCAGATTCACCCCATCACTGACGGCAACATTGCGAGCATTGCCCGAAGGAATGGGGCGATGGCTACCTGCTACGCCAGCTGGGACAAACGATGAAGACAGAGTCTGGGGAGTGTTTTGGACAGATGTTAAAGGTCTCATATCAAATATGGAATTCATTCCTGTCATATTTTGAAAACCATATCTCCGATTTTGCAAATGTGGTAAAAAGTAGTCCCACCCATGGGATATGGTCAACAATATCACATGGGCCATATCTCATGAATTTTATGGTACAAAGTAGGGGATAAAATCAAAACTGAATGCTGTCTTGTGCGCATGGCTTTCATATAGGACCGTGTAACGTTGCTAGGGGACATCTAGACGTATTGTGAGGTCAGCATGTTCAGTCTCACTGGACAGTAGGGATAGGTTGTGCCAGTCACCACAGGTGACTGTGTTGGCATGTGGTTTTGATGACCGGTCATGTTAACTGATTAATAAGTGTGGTTGCTCAGGGATTTTCTTCTCTTTGAGTACCCATGGGAGAAAAGCCATCTCCAACAAGGAGAGTTCTATCTCCTTGTTCCCAGATCAGATAATGTGTCTGTATCATAAACTTTTTGTTTACATTCTTTAAAATAATGTTGCTGTCCAAATTGGAAGCTCAAATAAAATTGCAGCTTTTGCAGAGCTGATAAAAAAAATTGAGCTGCGCATGTCATGGTTGTTAGAAGATTAGACAGCCGAGAACAATTAGAATTGCATGAATTTTACCCTTCATTATAACTTAATTGAGAACTAATTGAACTGGGACCTTGATGTTGCACATGTTGATGTTCTTCCATAAAGGTCAGACTTACTCAGTACATGGGTGACCTGGATCCTGTCCTAAGTTCACAGAGCCACAAGTGTGATGAATCTCTAGGTCAGCTGATATGGGCTGTTCGCAGAGCCCTCTTGTTTTGTTCATTTTTTGGCCAAATTTAAAAAAAAATCTACCGCTTGGCCAATTGCTTCGTAATTGCTTAGGAAGACTTCTGGGGACCTGGGGACCCTCAAATTATGCTAAAACTTGGTGGAAATGTGTTGCCGTTTTTGACCATGCAACAGTGCTGTCCAGCTGAAAATATCTGTAGCGAATTTTTTCCTTGTATTTTTTGCACTTGTTTTCAAAAGAACCCCCCGATTTTATAGAAAATCTGTAGCAGTTTTGAAAGGCTTTATAGCAAAATTTTGCCACAAAGCTGTAGTTGGACAGCCCTGTGGGAAAGAATTGTGTCGTAAATATACTGACCATAAAAACAAGCTTGGCATGCGATAGGCATACAACTATCACTGGGAAAGAAAAACTTTGGGACCACAATGCTTTGCTTAGCACTTGACGCATGCGCATTACGGTGTTCAGCAGCTGGAAGTTGGTGGACGTGTGTGATACAATCATAAGGTCTTGGACCAGTAAATATGTATGACCGTGCAGATGTGTCAGCACAACTTTTATTCGCGTAATGAATACAGGGCCTCAGGTGACAGGCTCCTTAATATAAGGGAGCAGAGCAATTCTTATCCTTTTCTTGTCACATCAAGGGGATAAGTATACCTGATTATTTGTGGGTTTGGGAAGGGTGGCACTTCAACAAGTAACCCCTGAACCAGAAATCTTGTTGGGCTATAATTTCATTGAGATTTGCATCGGAACTGGAGCTATGGAGGTAAGCATAAACAAATGCACGAGTAGGAAAAAAGTTTTGACCCCATTTTCTATTGATAACATTACTGTCATTTAGGTAACCTTTTAGCAAAATGACTGGGACAGTTTTAACGAAACTTTCAAATGTCAGAGACAAGCCTGCGAGTACAGCCAATTTAACATGTAACTCTATTAGGCATGATTTACTGGTTTACACTAGTAAACTGCTTTCGGCGGCATATGACCAATTTTGGCGACAACCAGCGGCACTCACCGGCTGCCAGCGGCGGAGACGCCAGCCACCACTGGCTGCCGCTGTAAGCCAATAGAAGGGTTTGGGGTTGATTGGAGGTCGGCGGCAGCCAGCGGCAGGCCTTACATGCTGTCTGCTGCCGGCCGCCACTCCCTGCCGCTGGCCACCGCTCCCTGTCGCTGGGCTCTACTCTGTATTGCATACTACATATTGTATCATGTAAAATAGGGATCAGGAGTTGGGGATGGAAAAAGTTCCAATTAATATATTCATTTATTAGACTTTATAACATGACGTACCTCCATCAATTTGATACATGATGAATGACTTTATATCTCATTCAGTTACATAAAAGCTCCGTCAGTTTGACACATGATAAATGTCTTTGTATCTCATTCAATCACCAAAAAGTAACTAATTTCCCTGAAAATGAAGTCTTTTTCAGATTACATGTACTACTATTATGTTGAATCCTACACCTACAATTTAAAACCACCCTTCCACCAGAATAAAGTGATCATATAATAATTGGTCTTTTATACTAGGTAAGGTACATGTAATGCACATTAACATAGCCTACATAGACTTTATTGTGCATTGGTGCAAATGTGAAGAAAAATGCAGGGGGTCTGTGCTTGCATGTACTACTATATGAAAACACAAGCAAACATGCCAGTCTTTGCAATAGGAGCCTAACGAAATCTTAGTTCTCCCTTTTGTCACCTTATCCTGACGATCGCGAGCATGACTGAATTCATACAGTTACGCTGGTCTGCTGTTACCAAGTGGGACACGTGCGTAGTACAGAGTTCAGTGCACGCACAACTTCCGGCAACTTCCAGTTAACGGGAAGAGCGTTGGGACAGGATGGTCTTTAGTAGGCCATTTTCCTGCTACAAAATGCCTTGAACAGATGCGGTCATATTTAGAGGGCTCCCAATCTGCTGGCCGGCGCACCATGTTCACCCATTCTCTGCGTCTGTGCCGGTTCTTCATATGGGGGAAACTGTGGAACGTAACCACACACATCCATGGATATTTGTCAGGAGTCGACAATTTGCACGTATCAGCGCTACAGGCTGGTACCTTGCACACAGGTATATTTCAGGCACAGTACAGCTTTAACTTGTGTAGTTTACTAGTGTAAGCTTCGGCCAACAGCTGTCATTTTGAATGACGCAACTATGCGAGAGTACGCATGCCCAGACGCGCGCCAGTGTGCAATGTAAAACTAATTCTGGTTTGGCTTTCTGATTATGCGTAGGCCTGATATAACTTACAGCAAACGCCGGTATTTTCAATTACGCGCAATATAACTTGGAGCACATATCCGTGCTTTTGATTACGTGTGAAGTAATTCAGAGCACACGTCAGTGATTTTGTTGACGCGCGATGTAATTTAGAGCTCACGTCGGTGTTTTTAATTTCGCGTAATATTGCTTGGAGCATCCGTTTGTGTTTTTGATTACGTGCAATCGAATTTGGAGCACACGTAAGTGTTTTTTATTACACGTAATCGAATTTAGAGCACACGTCTGTATTTTTATTATGGCACCAAGCCCCCTCACAAAATAGCACGCGTGAAAAGCACTAGGCTATGTTCATGGCACTGATCCCCACCATAATTATGAGCTGTTGTCCTTATCTCACGATGTAATTGTAATTATTGGTGACGTAATTCAGTATGCTAAACTGGGAGGGGGGGGGGTATTTTTGTTTTGTTTCCTTGGCGATAGCCTTGGCCGTCAAAGGTGCAAGGCTGCTGTATTTGATCCCTTCCGTGAGATACGAGATAGAAGTCGATGTTTCTGCGGCAGATGTACATCAGTGAACGTCCGTCATCAAAGCTTGTGTTAGCAGAGTTACCACGCTGGTTTCGCAAGTTTACGTCAAAAAATTCAGCAAACATACCTGCGTCATGCGCAGACGCGATCGAAGCTTGTGACAGCGACTGCTTTCCAAACTTTATACTTTCGTGAAAAAGCAACTTGAAAAGCAAAGCAAATCAGTGTGTGTGTGTGTGTGTGTGTCTTCAAAGCTTGTTGGTATGACAATATACAATTGGTATTTCAGCACTACAGTGCATTATCGGTACGACAATGTACAGTGGGTACTTCAAGTACAAAAGCGTATGATCTGTCCGACAGTGTACAATGGGCACTACAATACTAAGTGTATGATTGGTACGACAATGTTACGACAGTGTACAGTGGGTATTTCAGTACTACAGTGTATGATCAGTATGACAATGTTACGACAGTGTACTGAAGTACAATGGGTACTTCAGTACTACAGTGTATGATCGGTACGACAATGTTAAGACAGTTTACAATGCGTACTTCAGTACTACAGTGTATAACAGATACAATCAGTTATCGTAAACAACTGATTTTCAGGAACAAAGTTGGAAAGGCACACTTGACACAAAGCAGCCTCAGTGCAGCCGTATGTCGTACACAGCCCAGCCAATCTTGTGTGCAAGCCTCTCTGGTGTATGTGATGCGGGCACAACCTGACAGTGTAAATACACAAGTTACACAACCTTTATGCATACCAGTTGGCAACATTTGAAAATAGAGCTGTGTCACAGCTGAGGTACCTAGTGAGGAGGGAGGTGGAGATGTGGCCCCCATCTGACTTTTTACCAGTGGTTGTGCACATGTTAATGAAGTTCCTTCTTGAATTTTACTTGTCACTACTCCTTCCATGTAAAAACAACATATTAGTCAAAGTCACGCTGCATTTTCCACCATACCCCTACCCTATGGGTCTTCTTTCAACAACATGCCAGGTCTGTTGCTAGGCAACTGGCCTTGCCCCAATCTGAGACTAGGATTTCCTAGTTTCAGCTCCAATTCAGATCTAATGCATGTATACATACACCCAGAAACTGAATATGCTTCATTTTGCTTCATTTAACTGGATCAATCAACTACACAATCATAGAAGATATAAAGGGTAGTTAATGGTGGATCTAACTATATTTTTGATGGCAGAGTCAACCTTCAGACTCTGTTGCATTTTTAATTTCTCTCACCAGGTGTCATCACCTATCAAAGAGCTGAACAAATCTGTCTGTGTGTATACTTTTGAAGATATTAAAGATTTGAAATTTCAAGTGCCCTTAATTTACATAATTGAAATTTGTGCAGCCTTCGTTACCAATTCGTCAGATGGGTACTAGTCCATAGTAAAAGTTGAAATGGCATCTCTATCTATTATAGCTTTGAAGTTATTCAAGATTTAAAATTTTCAATGGTGCTACTTAGCATAATTTAAATTGCTACAACTTTTGTTTTTAATTCATTAGGTGTGCAATGATCATCAACCCCCAAGTAGAATTTGGAATGACATCTCTATCTATTATAGTGCTTAAGATATTCAAGATTGAAAATTTGAATAATTGCTAAGTATCATAATTTAAATTGCTACAACTTTTGTTTTAGATTCATCACATGCGCAATGGTCAATAACCCCCTAATAGAAGTTGAAATTACATCTCTATTTACAATAGCTTTGAAGATATTCAAGATTTAAAATTTCAAATGCTGGTAATGACCATAATTTAAATTGCTAGAACTTTTGTTTTTAAGTGATTGGATGTGCAAGGGTCAATAACCCTCTAGTAAGAGTTGGAATGACATCTCTATCTATTATACTTTTGAAGATATTCAAGATTTAAATTTTTAAATGCCCCTAATAAGCATTATATTAGACATCTTCATTCCTCTGCATAAAAAGGCAAAGCTCCTTTTATGGAAGTGTAATCATGCCAAGTTTGGAGTTTCTATGCATGATAGTGTTCGAGAAAAGTGTCGGATAAATTAACTGGTAAACAAAGAGAGAGAGAGAGAGAGAGAGAGAGAGAGAGAGAGAGAGAGAGAGAGAGAGAGAGAGAGAGAGAGAAGAGGATTTGCTGCACAGCAAATCAGTGTATAGTATACACAGCAAATCAGTATATAGTATAGACACATTTGTTTTACATGGATTGTGAAAGAAGTCAAGTATTGACTTATTGAGTCACTATCCATGGCACAGATGTTGTGAAACTTCGATGAAACCGAAGAACTCGGAGAAAACCACCGTGCACGGTTAAAGTCTTCAAAGCATATTGGTATAGCAATCTACAACTAGTCTATATAACACAGGAGTAAAGGTTGGAATGGCATCTCTATCTATAATAGCTTCGAAGTTATTCAATATTTAAAATTTCTAATGGTGCTACTTAACATAATTTAAATTGCTAAACCTTTTGTTTTTAATTCATTAGGTGCGCAATGGTCAATCAGCCCCTAGTAGAAGTTTGAATGACATTTATATGTGTTATAGTTTTAAAGATATTCAAGTTTTAAATTTTCAAGTGCTGCTAATTAGCATAATTTAAATTGCTGCAACTTTGGTTTTAAATTCATTAGATGCGCAATGGTCAATAACCCCCTAGTACAAGTTAGAATGACATCTCTATCTATTATACTTTTGTAGATATTCAAGATTTAAAATTTCAAATGCCCCTAATTTGCATGATTTTAAACACCTTCATTCATCTGTATTAAACGGTCCAACTCCTTGTGTGGAGGTACAATCATGTCAAGTTTGGAGTTTCTATGTATAATAGTGTCCGAGAAAAATGTCGGACAAATTTGCTGATAAAGAAGAAAGAAAGAAAGAAAAGTGTGTGTTGACACACACACTTTAAAAACACAAACATACAACTTTTACACGTTTCAACCGCCAGTCGTGATTTAATATGCTGCAACAACTATACTTACTCACAATATGTTTCTCCCAGGCTCCTCGGTATGACTTTGCAGATTTTATGGAGACGCCAGAAGCAGAACGTTTTGTTATGATAAGTTACATAAACTGAGGTGTGCTCTTTTTTCATCTTCCTGGATATCTTGTAATACGTAAGTTTATATTTGCAATGTAAATTCACAATATATACGTAACCGTTTGGAGATGCAACGTATACTGTGGGGTGCAGTGCAGTGAAGTACTACGGCCATTATCATGCATATGCACAATCAGAATTTAAATCGCCACACTTCGCAGTGTAAGGCAATTTGTACATCGTTAACGCAGGGCCCTATCTTCATAAGCAATAATTCTGACCTTTGTTTAAAAAAAAAGAGCGATGTCTGCATAGCTTCAACGGTCATTCCATGGCAAAGCACACATGATGACTATGTAATTACAATGATTTGTTGCATTCGAGTGAAGCGCTGGACAGTTAACACGACACAGCCCAACCTCTCATGAAGATGATACCCTACAAACGCTTGCATTTACATTTTAGAAATAAAAGTTTCGGAGCAATTACTTGAGAGGTTCGTTACCCCCCACCTCCACCCCCGTTAGTTAAAAAAAAAAACAAAAAAAAAACCTGTTGTGTCGGAATTTTCTTCAGATACCTGAAATCAGTGCAAATGAACAATCATATTTTGTCAATTGAAGAATATCTTGACTAATTACGAGGATACAATTTTCACTTACTTTTGGATTGGAAAGAAATTATGTGTCAAATCTTGGGGGGGGGGGGGTTAGTGTACCGTAAACAACTTTTTTTTTTTATTATAAACACATTATTTAACTTGCATAACCTGGCAGCTTACTTAATCTGGAGGCTCAGCAGACACATACAACGTAAATGGTATATTTACAATACAAACAGGAAAAGCCAAGTCTTGATTTCGCGGTAAAACGGATGGCAACAGGAAATAAATTTACAATAATATGTGGCCACATATGGAATATTTGATAGAAACTTAAATACAAAGCGTCTCCTTTCTGAAATGAGATTCCTGGGTACTTATGTGCACTTCTAGTTCAAGCATATATGATACTGAATCTAAAGAGAAATCCTCTACTAAATTTGTAAACAGACATAATGCGCATAAATTAAAATTTTAACCCTTTCGTTCATTGAATGAACCTACATCACAAACATATAATAGCCTATTGAAGCTGCATGGACTGGTGTCTGTGTATGTATTATAAAGATATTCAAACATTTAAGTTTTGTGAATTTTCACTTAATTAGCATAAAATTAACATGTTGCAACTTCATTTACTGTTCTTGGACGTGCTGATAGCGCAAACCTGCGAATTGAGCTTGCAATGGCACCTCTATCCCAGTTTTGAAGATTTTCAACATTTAATTTTTCTCAGGTGTCCCTGGTTGGCATAAATCAAAATTGTATAACTTTTGTTACCGTTTCATTGGATGTGCCTACAGCGCAGACCCATGAATTGAAGTGGGAATGGTACCTCCACCTATAATAGCTCTGACCATATTCAAAATCAAAGTTTTCAAATGCTCCTAACAAGCATAAATTAGAATTCTACAATTGTGGTTTGTCGTTCATTGCATGTGCCTGTATCACACCTACAAAATGAAGTGAGAATGGCACCTCCGAGTATCATACTCTTAAAGATATTCACCATTTAGATTGTCCAAGTGTTCCTAATAAGCGTCAATTAAAATTCTACAACTTCTGTTTGCAGTTTATTGGATGCGTCAACGCCACAAATTTATGTACTAATTTGAAATTATCCTCTATCTATAATATTTTTGAAGATATTCAACATTTAAAGTTTCTAAATGCCCTAACTAGCTCTATAAATTAACATTCAACAGCGTTTGGTGGCACTGGTAGTGCATCGCGTGCACTCGCAACATGAACCTGCATGCGAATTCGACTTGAAAATGGCACACTAACCTTTAATAGTTTTCGATACATGAAGATTAAAATTGATTGCCCGTAATCTGCACAACTTTAAACATGCTGACTATTCCGAGCCAGGCACACACTTTTTCTGGTTAGTCGATCATTGTGCTGAAAATTGGTATTCTATGCCAAATTTAAAGAAAGAAAATACAGATAAAATTGGCTGTAAAGAAGACATAATAATTTGTATCCTCAACTGGACACCCACCTGAACATGTAGATTAACATACCAATGTTTTACCCTCTACAGATGGTATTTCAGTGCGGAGTGGCCTAGTCTTATGGTAATGTTCAAGCTTTGAATTCCATCTCTTATACAATCTGACAAAAAGATCTTTTGTGCATGTTAACATGATAGTCAAGAACCGTATTAATCTTTAGATCTTGATTACAGGCAATAGGTATCCGCGTCAAAATGACCATTTCACATGGATAAATTACCGATAAATATCTAAAATTAATTCTCTGATTTACACAAAAAGTACATTCTATAAACCCTACTGGCTACTGTCTTTTTTTTCAATGCGTACCAAAACTTGAAAATTTCACAAGCTTTACCATCAGAAAAAAACAACAACAAAAACTCCCAAAATTTACCTTTGTATCAGCTGTGTATATATGCATGAAAAATGCCTGACATGGGTTTGCAGATACATGTATTCAGATTATATCAGTACAAGATTGGCAACATCAAAAATTTTACAAAACCACGTTTTTACCCAAAACGCTTGTATTTACACAACAAATGTGAATTTTGAGCTTCACTGCTAGTGCAAAAAGATTCTGGATAAGCTTGCAGTCCACTCAGTGCACGGGCCTTCTATGTTAGAAATGCACACATCTCTCATATTTGGCCTTGAAGTGAAGTTGCCCTGTTGGAATTAGCTTTTTGAGTTTATCTTATAGAACACTCGGGGTTTCAGTTTCGTCATGAAGAGAGGTAAAGTGAGAGACTGCCTGGTGTCTATCCAAAGATCATTTCATAAACAATGGACAGGAGAAAAAGATCGCTGAATCATTGGGTCCTTTATTTTACATGCCCTGTTTCACCGATGATTGGGGGGGGGGGGGGCGGTGGTGTACATCTTTACGTACCTCAAAAAACAGAAAAACTGTGACAGAAAATGTGGCTTCTTTTATTTATTTTTTAAAACAATATTCAGACGAATAACAATGCAGCAAATGGTCTCCGTGTGATTACATTTATTGTGTTCAAGCAAGTCTTGCAGCTGTCACATACATCTGTGAAGTATATATTGACAAGGGTTAGCAATCCCAGATATTTAAAAAGATGTCAAGGCCCATGACTCGCTCTTTTTTCTTTTTAAGAATAATATTTTGACATAAAATATCCGGAAAAATTTATCGCTTTGTTTACAAGGTAGGATGCCATGTTAAAAATTTACAAAAGTGTAAAAATTGAAACTGGACTCACCCGTCTACCGCGGCTTCTTGTCAAAGAAAAATATTTCAAACTTGCTGGTAAAAGCGGAACACATTTTCACACAATGGCTCCTGGCTGACAAGGAAGTTAAAAAACTTAAACTGCAACAATCGTGAAGTGATCCAGCTTAGCAATTGTGTGGAATTAATTCTTGAACTGGATTGTAATCCAGGTAGCACGAACTACCTGGATTACAATCACCTAGTCAGATGTTCAAATATGTTGTTAACATACTTCTAATCTGGCGACGCAAAAATGGACCATGCTCTTTAATAGACCAAGCATGCACATATAAGGTGTCATAAAAATATCTAAGAGTGTGTACATTGATATTAACTTTTGAAAGTTGATGTCACTCTATTTATATAATATATATATATATATATATATATATATATATATATATATATATATATATATATATATATATATATATATATATATATATATATATACATGAATATCTATCTATCTATATAATTTATATATAGTCCTGTCCACAGTGACATATTTATCAAAGAGCAAACTTTCCAAATTGTAAACATTTACATGGCTGTCCGACAGGTGGTATTAATGTTGGTATGTATGTCCATTGTTTATTATCTCCATTATCTGGATCAACGGTATTACAGAGAAAGTCAAAATGCTAATATTATGGGGGAAACGACACAGCAACATAGTTAGGTGTCGAATTCTGCGGATCTTGCAATGGTCTGTTTTACCCTGAAGACACTTTTCTGAGTTGCCACAGTGTGTTGTTGTCTCATTATAATAATACACGCACACTTGTGCAGTAGCCCGTGGCTTGTTTCAACATCACAATATTTGTGTGGGTTTCCTTTGTGGCATGAGCTTTTCTTTTCTTTTCTTTCTTTTTTTTTTTTTGGTCAGAATGCAACATTAGTTTGCGTCGATCTGGACTGGAATGTGCCGTTGGCCACTCATGCTAGACACAATTAGCATGGCAGGTAACTTTGAAATCTGATCATGTTCTTCTGTTAATCCCAGTATCGGAGATCATTCAAGACATCATTGTCTTACAAGAGTTTTTAATATAGCAATAAATTGAAGGGACCTATATCGCATGGCTGTCTCTCAGCTTTTGGTTCCTGTTCGGATAACAATGGGGATGAGAATTTCATCCACAATAGACAAGATTGTATTTCGGCGGCGTCTTGTATACAGAATCTTACTTTGTATTATTTCCATTCCATCCCAAAATGGACAGAATAAGCTTGAAACAGTTTCGAAGAATTTGGTGTCAAATATTTTTGCATTTTCCGCCTGCAAAAATATGGTTTCCATTAACGTCCTTAGCCGCCCAGCCTATCCATCTTCATCTTCCTTCATCGGCCATTTGACAGTCTGTTAGCAAGGAAAATCGTAATCAATTAGCTAGAACCAAACATAACTATGCAGGAAAACGAGCTCAATAGGGAAGACTGAATCACACATTGTCAAACTCAGTTTGTTTCGAACAGAAAAATGTACAATATCCCATAAACCAAATCTGCAGTAAATAAATGCAATGGCTCAAACAAATATGCCTATATGAAAATAATTTTTCATTTTCAACTAAAATAAGCTGAACTGACATAAGAAGAGCATTTAAAACACAACAATATAAGTAAAGAACTGAAACTAAACTTTCCTGCGGCACTGGTCCTAGAGAAATGAATTTGCCTCCGGTGTAGAACTACCGCCAATCTGCAGTTCTCTGCTTGCACTTGTACCATTTCAGAAATAAGATTTTTTTTTCTGCAAGAGTTTGGTCAGTGATGCGTGATTAATCAAAATTAAATTTATGTTGCATTCGCAAAGCACAGAATACATGCTCTTTGTATTTATTGAAATCAGACCAGTTCTGTCTATTGTCCACGACGCAACACGTCATGAACAAATTTGTGACGGTGTTACCAAGTTTTGCATAGCATGCACTGATGTGCTCATGGCAAAATTGTTTCAACTCACTTTGACCAAGTTGCTGGAAAGTATCAAGAAACTATGTCAAGAGCAGGAATAACATGCAGCACACTGATGACTAATAAGATGTGGTTCTGTTTGCTCAAAGACTAGTGTACACGGTGACATTATTCGATTTTCAATAGATTCCAGTGCATTATATATTCATCTTCCACTTGTGTATTGGTGTCCATATGTATCCATAAACCAGTTTGTGACACGTTTGTTGGCAATATCGATGTTCAGCAATTTCAAATTTAGACATGTCTATCGTCGTCTTTTCGGTTTCCTTTTTTCTAAAATTATTTGTTTGCAAGATTTGTTTTCACTAATAATTGAAAGCAACACTAACAATGATGCCCTCTATGGCGCGCTTCAGTTGATAAGAAAAGCTGTGTCGTCTTGCCGCCTATCATGTGTGCTATTTTACTTTTATATGTTGTACTTAGTATTTATACGTTACCATGAGCCAGTAAGGGCATAAAGGGGTTACAAATATCAATATATGATCATGAACCCGTAAATGGCTTTTGTAATTATTTCTACGTAATGTAACAGTGTAAATCAACATATACAGAGCTTTATAATTCAGTCGCCACTGTTAGCATCTTTTGGGTATCAAGTTTGATTATTAGCCTGAATTGAAAGTAAAAGGTTGAGGAGAGTTATGTAAAATGTGTAAACTATATGCGTATCTGTTATAGAAGACCAACCACTTTAAATTTTATCTTTTCAGTGATTGATGTGCCATTACGTCTTCGCAATCGTCAAAAAGACACTCAACGCTGCAATACGATCATAATAAAACCTGAAGAGATCCTGCTTGATTTAAATGATACTCCATATGTCACTTGCACCTTCGTATTTACTTACGGTCAGAATTGTTACAGGAGTGCCACTTGCCTGCCTATTGTCGCTTGACCGCTTTTGCAGAGCGGTCATCAGATTTCAATATTTCCTCTTCGATCATAGAAGACATCTCCGGATGGCATCCGGAGCATACGAACAAGGCAAATGTATACCAAAAGTTGTAGATACCATGCACAAGACGTTTAAAATATGTTGCTACTTCCATGTCTGCAACTTTCAAATAAAAGCCTCCTTGCTGCGATGGGTCATCTGAAAATGTTCATGTGCTGACAAGCGATATTGCCTCCAGCGGTCATTCTCAGATAATGAAGGCTTCCGGGTGTTATGGCGTAACCATACTGGGATTCCACAGAAGTTTATGATTTATATATGCATTTAATTGAGCATTTCCCTGAATAACTAGAAAGAAAAAAAACCCTAGGCACATGTGCAGAAACATTTCTGTACTGTTATTTTCAATAAGGTGTGGTGCACGTGACATACCCATTTAGATGTACATTTCAATGTTAACAATGATGTATATTTATTTAAACTAGACTTATCTCTATTTTAAATAAACACATCATGAGTCAAGATTACAAATGCACACATTTGTTCTACTTTATACGCGTATGTCCACTTTAATAGTCATATTTCTGTTAGAATCATCCTTACATCTGCATCAGAAACAGGCATCTCTATTGTTAATACTGTCACATCTCTATATTCAGAATACATATACGCACGTGTCTGCATTAGAAATACTTGATATGTCTATTAGAATAGGACGGGTCACAATTAGCAATTTTGTGTGTGTTTGGCTGAATACACAACCCAATACACAAACGTCTTGTTGGCGAGAGTTGTCTATTCCCATAAGATTCTATGTTAAAGTGACATTCAATACTTTGAATAGTTTTGCATCCAAAGTTATCAAATTTACAGGAGTATATCAACTATAAACAATTATTTACCACAAGAAATTTGGCGCTTCTAGGCAGAGCGATTTAAAGTTACATAGGTGCAAATTACAATGGAAACTAATGGAAATACCCACACCTAGCCCGCCTGCCTACAGAGCCCCCTACTGATAACCCACATGGACCCGTTGATCTTGACCTTACCCAAAACTTACATTCCTATGATTTTTTGCAGCTTTGACTTGATGTAGTGATTTGGTGCGAATAAAGTTTAATACTTGGTGCAAGTTAATTAAAAAACATTTGCCAGAAAACTTCCATGTGACTGATATAAAGAATCAGTTCACAGATAAATCACACAATGCGCAAGATAATATACTGAGGTGCCCAATTGTCGGACAGCTTAGCGCTAGGTTGCGTTCATTGCCAAACTGAAAATTAAATTACATTTACTGATGTTGTTGGGCAGTGCCACTGAAAAGACCAAACACTGTGGATTGTTGGCGTATGTTCCTTGCCAAATCACACTGTTTGTACCACGAACGCGCATACACTTTACAAGAGATGATCGATAAAATCCTGCCATGAGCAGAAAGTTTGGTGTGCCCAAATGTCAGACATGGGAAGGAATTGAATTTTAGTCCACATTATTTTTGTTCACCTTCTAGCTGGAAATTATACTCCAGCCCTTGAGGCGAGAACTTCAGTATCTTAATACACAGATTAGATTTACAACTTAATTTTACAAACTTCGTTGCATGGATGTTGAATAACAGTTGCGGACTACCATCGATATTTTCTATCAAAAAGCTGACATTATGTAGGGATGTGCTACATATATGGACGTGCACGTCCCTGTATTATGTCTGAAAATATGCAAATTTCAAAAATGGTCAACTTGTCTTCGATCCCACACCACTCTCTCTGTGCTTATTAAATTAATATTTTTTTTTCACATCTTGTTAATTGATGGCAAAATTATCGTCGATTTCCGAGAATTGGGCGCGTCGGACAATTGGGCACGGCTCAAAACATGTAAGCCCGGAGGCCATAAATCCGCGATATCCTGTAAGTCTTAAAACCACGAACACTTAAAGTATGTGGTGTCAAGAACAGGATTAAAATTAGGAAAAGTGTGTCTCCAAACTTCCACAGTTCCCTTGAAATGAAAATGAACTGTGATTATCCGACGGTAATTGTTTACTTAACAGCTCCCAATGTAAGACTTTTTAACAACATGGCCACATTGTCACTTCATAATGTCATTGTGAAAGAAAGAAAGAAAGAAAGAAAGAAAGAAAGAAAGAAAGAAAGAAAGAAAGAAAGAAAGAAAGAAAGAAAGAAAGAAAGAAAAAGAAAGAAAGTAAGAACAATCAGGGATGTATAGAGTATGGTGGCCATAACAATTATTTACACGTACAAACTCGTCAAGGTGGCTATTGAATCATGTAACCTGGAACTTAGACTTGGTGTGTTGAGCAGACAAATCAGAACCTCGCCAGGTAATGATGATGATGATGATGATGATGATGATGATGATGATGATGATGATGATGATGATGATGATGTGTGGTCTCTCTCCGCTTTTCTGCAGCCGTCCTGTGTGACACAGGTAGCCTAGAAAGGGGAAAAAAGAGAGTAAAAGAGGGAGATAAGGCGGAGGGAATTATGGTCATCCTCATCAACTTGTGGTGCCATGTTTTCGAGCACCAGAGCCGAGGCAAAGGGGTCCACCACACACTCTCTCACAAATTGCGGTGGGCCTCTGTCCTGGGTACACGCTCTCTGTATCTGTTACACAGACACAAGCATACATCTCTCTCTCTCTCTCTCTCTCTCTCTCTCTCTCTCTCTCTCTCTCTCTCTCTCTCTTCTCCTCTCCTCTCTCTCTCTCTCTCTCTCTCTCTCTCTCTCTCTCTCTCTCTCTCTCTCTCTCTCTCTCTCTCTCTCTCTCTCTCTCTCTGTGTGTGTGTGTGTGTGTCTGCTATAGTTGAATGGGCTGCTGACGATAACCGATGCATCAGACAGATCATAGGCCTGTCTAATGTATAAACACTGAATCGTTTACATGAAAGGGTACATACTTGTTCAGGGGTAAGTCACATTATTCCTATCTGAACTTGTTCTATACTATTTAGTAATTATGTTTGGTTTGATAGTTACATATTCTGCATTCATATTGAAGCTCTCCGTTCATAAGCAAAACTTCACAAGTGCAGCATCTCTCAAAAAGGAAAATAAACGGCATTGCAGATCAGCTAGGCTTATCGGACAAGTAAAAGATCTCTCAAAAAGTAAAAACAAAAACAGAAAAAAACCGACATTGCAGCTCAGTCAGTGTGGTTTGTGTAAAGTTTTTTAACCAGGTAGAACACTTTCCATGCAGAATTTTATGACCTTACATGTACATCATTGGCAAATTCATCACATGAACTGCATCTTAACATTTCTAAGCTTTGAATGTGCATATTCATGGGGTATATGTAAACATATTATAAGTTTGAAACCTAATAATACTCATAATATTCATTAAATTCAAAATCACCATACCGATTTCGCCACTCCTAAGAGTTTAATCAGCTTGTGTTTACAGCGATCAACATGCCGATAACTAATTTCTTAAAATTTACAAGAGTGTAGTCTTACTGTTGAAGTTCTATACCTGCAGTTGATAATATGTCATAGGTGCTGGCTTTTTCAATGTGCGCTTTTTGTTGACTGTTGTCATGGCACGAATAGCTTTTAAGGTGGCTTGAGGGAGGCCCTTTTATTAAACGAGGGGAACCAGGTCATCTCAGTTTCGAAATTGATGGTGCCAAAATATTTTATTTTTCAAAATAGCCATATGAAAGTATTTATGTATGTTATTTTTTTTAAATAAAAAATCCCAGAAGCATTAAAAGAGAGTATATTTGATACAATATGTCAACTTGAATTAACCCCTCTAAGAAATGGTAACTTTAAAAATTTACTTTTCGTTTAACCTCAAAAATATCATTATGCCCCACACAACAATAGGAAATACCAATATTAATGTTAATACGTTTGGCATGGGCTGGTGCTTTAACTAGTTTGGCAGTGTTATCTCGCAATGAGGTATAATTAAAATTTGGACTTGCAAACTTTGGTGATGGGCTTTTGATAACAAGTTTAATCTCAATGTAACAAATAGCAAAATCGTAATTTGAACGATATTACCATGGAAGACAGATTAAACTTATGATTTTACAAGTTGGAAACAGATTGGACAAAAAGTAAAACTTTCTGGCTCAAAGAAAAACACTTTTTTTCAAGTGATATCTATAAACACGACAAGATGAGATTCCATTTTCATCAAAATCGACAAGAAATATACTCCCTGCTATATGAAATCATATGTAGATCCAGACAATTCTGAAAACACATACTTTTGTAAGATTTTCTGAGCAGTGATATTTTGTAAACATCAAAACCAAAGACCTTTTCGGTGACTGAGCTTTCCACCGGTCATCTATAGCCCGTCTCTGTAGCATAGATATCTTGAAATAAATGGAATATTCATCTGACAACTGTCTAATTTGAGTCGGATAAGGTATTGTTTTATGGACAAAAATTTGACCCAAACGCTCGCTAGAACACATTATTTGGTTATTACTTTACCAAAAGCTCCTACCTTGGGACGGGTGCCTCCCCCCTTCCAAATCCTCGATCGCTTACGCTCCTCGCAATGTCAATAACTTCAAAACCCGCCCCCCCCCCCCCCCTTTTCAGGAAAAGCTGATGACGGGCCTGGTTTCAGTGAATATTCGCCCTAACAGAGAATTCACTTTTCCAGGCTGGACACCATCTTAAGTGTTTCCATTTTTGGCAGGTCATGCCTTTGTTTGGGAATTGCTTTTTTTTTTTCAATGAATGTTTTCCACACTGGACTCTTTTGTATCTTGGAACATGAAGATCTAATATATGCGGACTTTTGAAACCAATGCAGCTTTTCGTTACCAGGAAGTTTCAATATTTCCATGCATAGTCATGTTAAATTTTGTAGACTTCTTTACAATAAATGTTTACTATATCCGCTTCTAGAGTTGTTGATTTTACTTTCTTTGACATTTTTAGTACGATGAATTGTAGTCGTTAGGTGCAAATCTCAGATAACCTTTCATGATTGATTCTTTATTTGCTGTTTGCTCTGGAAAAAAATAACAACAACAACTTTGCCACTATCTAAAATTTTATACAATGAAAGACTTGACCAATCCTGTTTTAGCTTTTTTCCTTCAAAATTCTTTTTAAATCTCACGGAGACGTTTGTCTGACAAGAGTTCTTGTCAATAGATTCTAGCAATCAGCTGTTTAAAATTTGACTTATTATCTATGTTAAGAACAAGGACTTAATACTTTCATTTTAGCGATTCATTGCTGGGGTTCAAAAACACGTGACATTCTCCCGCCGTCTTCCCATTAGCTAGCATGTAATTAAATTCGAACTAACAGACTATATACCGTCCACTTCTACTCATAATTTTCGTTTTCTTCTAGGATCATGTTTCAGGTTGCTGTGACAGTAACGACAACCATGTTTACTTGATAGGTTTTAGGCATGTAGCACCATTCGCCTCCTCCCACGCCTACCACCCCCACCCCCATACCCCCATGTACATGTATGAAGGTTATGTGTATATGCCGCAGGAAAGGCCATGTTTTTATTGCTCCCAGGGTTAGAAATGTCCCTCAAACCCACAAATTTAGACTAGAATAAGTATGGCCAATTCCCAGTGAGTGTGGATTTTAATGGACAACTTGTTTCCGAAATGCACAAAATACACCAATTTGCATGCTTTTTTTGAAAAATATTTTTGGGAAAGGGCCATGCCGCCGGACCCCCGTATGACTTCAGTTGTGCCTGTGGTGCTCATTTCAACATAATAGAATAAGGAAAAGGTGCCTTTTCACGTCATGTATAACATTCCACAGACTCATGTGTAGACCCACTCAAGGACGGTAATTGTATATTATTGAAAGTCGAGTGTTACAATAACAATATACATTAGCGACGAAGCACTATATATTGTTCATCAGTGGATAAAAATGGACATTGACACACACACACATATGTATATGTATGTATTATGTATATGTATATGTATGTATATGTATATGTACATATGTATATATAAAGGCTCCGAAACATGTTGAGTAGTTACCCGCTGAAGACCCTTTAATTTATTTGGGCTGATACAACGAACGTGTGCAATATGGACAATAGTAATTCCATATGTATATAGGTTAGACAGGGACAGGTTAGCTTATGGAGAGTAAAGAGTTCGGACTGCGGAATAGGATATTGACTACTAGGAAGTGGTTCCGGGCAAAAAGACACAAATACAATATATATATATATATATATATATATATATATATATATATATATATATATATATATATATATATATATATATATATATATGCTTGGTAGCCTACCTACAAACATAAGCAAGAAATCTGAACTTAATCGTCTATGTATTACCCTTTCGTTAATTAAGATATTTGCCTAGAACAACAATGACATGAAAGTAACAATAACCTTCATGAAATATAACGTACCAGTGCACTTATTTAGCAATGACCAAAATCTCCTGAAAAAAAAAAAGTTTTGCTAATGAAAGGACGCAATAGAGAAGAGAAAAATAGAAGGTTCCAGTACCCCTCCTGTAGAGGGCATTTCAATCAGGAAGGCTGGAGCTCTGTATTCCCATTATTTCCATTACATTTTGCAATATAATAACTTTGAACTCCTCCATGCTGACAACCATTTTTTCATGGTGAAATTAGATGAATAACTTACTGAATCTGAAATTATTATTTCATTATCGTCAAAAGTAAGTAGTTTATTCAGGGTTAGTTAATCCATTCCTAGCCCATACTTAAACATATCGTCCAATAGGTATGCACAAATCTGACCAACAAGACTTTTGTATATTGGGTTGTATATTGAGCTGAATACCCACAAAACTGAAAATCACAACCTTTCCTATTGTCAGTAAAATACCAAGGGGATTTTGGAATGTGTTATACTAAAGCCTGGAACAATTTGAATGGGACTCGTCGTTGCTCAGTACACTTCGGGAAAAGTCAAAGCACGTATGAAGAACAGTGTGCCAAACTGATTAATGGTAATTATTGTGGCAGCTCGTGCAAATTTGCACTTATTCTACATTTAAATTGAGCCATGAATTGAAATTGTACTGACAAAAGAACATAACACTAAATTAGAGATTAAAATTTAGTTGACCATAAGAATCAGTTCTTATATTATTTGCTTCCAAAACCGATGCATTACCACATTCGACCTAAGACTCGCTATGGAACCACGCAAAGGGTCTATACATGGCCCAAACTTTGAAGCTATGATAATGCTAATTACGATTGAAGATAAAATTCACACGGTGTGCAGGATCTCAGACTGGCTTCGCCATCTCATCTGTCCCGGCTTCCACGATTCACCAATCATATGTTCTGATTCTATAATTTATTATTGCGAACGAGACTGCGGCAGCCAGTCTTTCATGATCTTACAAACAATTTTAGACCTTCGGTCCTAGTGTTTTGCACAGTTATAAAACTGAATTGTTAAAACCCTGTACTGGGTGCGGATCAATATTTCCTCCTTCAATCGCAAATATCTAGGCCTATTTCATTAAAATTAGTGTGGGCCTAAGGAATTTTCCAGTTTCATCCATTTTGAAAGTTTGTATAATCTTCAAAAATAACACGAAATTGTAAAAAAGCAATCATATCCATGGGACCATGGATTGACTGCGCTGATCAGTAACCCTGCTGGGTCCTATAAAATGATAAATTGATGGAAATTTGAATTTGGGCATTTCAATTTCCACAAATAAAATTGTATTTTCAGTCCAAATTAAACTTTCATAGCAAACAGCAAGTTATCCCATGATGTTTACTGTTATCAATGAATGTGGAAAATTTAGCAATATTGTCGTCTAAGAATATACACTGAGAGGTGAACATGTGTTTCCTCCCGGGCGTTTCATGCTCTTTTTAAGTCTTTTAAACCACTCAAGCGCGGCAACGCACTGATGAAGACATGTGCTTGAAAGTCGGGAGGAGGCGCCCTCCAGTGGCAGAAATTGTTCGGCCTCATGATGCCGCATATATCAATAGAAACTATTAACTTTTGGGTGTGGGGATAGTAAGGATCACAAATGGAAAACTTTAAATATCGAAGTATATTCAGAAAGATTTTTGCTAACACTGATTCACTCAAAGATTTCTAGTGAAATAAATACCAAAAATAAAGCTTATTTTTATTGATATAAGGGATTGGCCACATAGCCGGCAGACACACAGACAGACTTGTCGAAGTTCCGGAAAAAACAGGTAAAAATATCATTCAGCATTAATGGTAAAATATCCTTTAAACGAATCTCTGATATTGGTTTTAATCGGTTAATACATGGTAGTTCCTATGAACATAAATTACAGTCAGGCAAATGAAATGTTTAAAGTCACACACCAACATTGGCCAACCAAACTATGGGCATTGATCAGTCACTTGTCCTTGTCTTCTTCAAGTTCTTGTATCGTATCGTGTCACTTGTGACAAATTGTCACTTGCGTCGTGAAGTTGTCTGTACGATACTCAAACAATAATGCACAAATATTGGGATTGTAATCAGCAGGGAATGTGTGCTCTGTATACAGCTAGAATGTGATTCGATATTGATACTGAATAAATTCGTTATTTTTCATCCGAATTTCATGTACAAAGAAACTATAATAAGAACGAAGCCGAGGAAGGTGGAGTAGACGAACGTTTTGATTGATACAGGCAAGTCACATGATACATAGTCATAAAGTAGCAGCGCCAGGGGCATTTAAATGAATAAAATAAATTAAGGACATCATATAGACTTGACCGTGGATAAGTACAACAAAGGGTTTGTACAAGTGGAGGGGGAGAGAGAGAGAGCAAAGTCAAAGACACCAAGTTACAGGACTCATGAGTCCTGAACAGTGTGCACCAAGCCCAAGGAAAGCTATTGACATGGGGCGTGGGGCTTTCTGTCCTAGTAGCTGTACTTTGCAGTGTCCATTTATAATGTTTACTTTTTATAAGAAATTCAAATAAAGACTGTCAAAGCAGATGACATTTGACATTCAGGCAATTTTTAATAGGTTCAGCAGAAAAGGGTTAAATTTATTAAAAAAAGGTAAATTGCTGTATAACCTAAAGCTTAAGTCAGAACAGTCTATTGAACATGTATGTCTAAATGGTCATATGGTGAAATTGCCACAGGCAGTAAAAGCATGAGTTTACATCTGAATGTATACAAAGTATACAATTCATTATTTGAGCTCAGCCTGGCTGTCCTCATTCTGGGTTTTATAATATTGAATTGACATGTTAGAGTAGGGACCAACTGACAAAGTGGAATAAGGCAAACTCCAAGATATGTTATTTTCCTGTTAGCAGATAAACTACAACTAAAAAGTCTCGAATTTAGACTCAAATGTGAAGCTTCCTCAAGAGAATTAAAACTTATTGATATATATGTGTTCAAAAAACTTAGAAAGAATCAATTTTATTTGAGGTAAATATAAAAGTAGATGGCTCTAGGCCTAATGCTTTAGAGGTCCTGATATCTCTCCCCAGAAGTCTAGCTTCTACAGAGGACATAAAGTTGCTAGAGCACAGTACGTGGTTCCTTTATGTAGTTTCCCTGGGTGTGGGGTGGTTGTTGACTGGTCCAAGTTACTAATGACAGGTGGTGATTGGTCAGAAAGGGGGCGTTGGGTTTTCAAGGAGGCATGGGGGCAGCTGGCGATCTCGGGAAGGGGGGGGGAGGGCGCCCGAGGTCAGGCAGAGGGGGCTGCCAAGGCCACAGGTGCCATCAAAATGGGCCATTGAAGGGGGGCCGCTCATCTGGAATACTTGGGGGAGGGACAAAGGGGGCCTTTGACACAAGACAACCAAAACACTGCAAAGAGTGAAAAAGATTTGACAGAGTTCCTGACTATCTACTGGCATAGCCTTTAAATCTCTTAAAAACTCTAATTTCTCCATTTCCACAATGGAACCAATGGCCATTTATAAAATTCTTCAGTCTTACTTATCCAAACTATCTGTTGTGAATTTATCAAATGTCACCTTAAGCCCCACCCAAATGGGGATTTTGAAAGGACTTCCCTTTTGCGCAACCCCAAACAAGCCTGACATATCAGATATCATGGACGATATTTTTGAGTTTTCAGGGAAAACCAAAATTAAGTTCTACCTTATGAATTTTGACCCAGTTGAACAAGACACTATTGACCCTAAGTGTTGGAAGTTCAAACCCACGAGTAACTTTAACCCTTCCCAGGAGAGGACCAAATTTTGGATATGTTCCTTTCCCTTATCAAGAAAGTAACATGGTCTCTACCAAGTCCCAACAAACATCAAAGGAACGTACCACATAGAATTCCAGGCGCTGAATAGCACTTAAAAATAACTCTTACATGGTTATCAAAAAGCCGACAAGGTTTCAGCCATAGTAGCCATGGATACCCAACTCTGAATCCAAGAAGCCACATGCCAACTTAGCTACGCCAGTTTTTACATAGAAACACAAGAAGACCTAACCCAACATGATGCCAAAACCATACATAAAATCCATACACGCCTGTGCGACAGCGGAGACATAGATAGGAAAACACTGAATGCTATGGAAATGCTAGGGTTCTGTGTGTACATGTAGATGTCATGTACACGTTGTCAACTTTAGTTGAATCTGATTCAATTGTATTTGACACCAATAATTGAGAATATATAATTACATAGTTGGTAATCAATGTGGGCTGCTGGGTTCTTGCTTAATTTACTTGTTGACGTTGGGGGGAAGTAATTTGGACAGAGGATGTACACACAGGGACGATATGGAAATTGGAACCCTGAAATGAAAAAAATGCCCAGCATAATTTTTCAATGTTCATGTGTGTAACATATATGCTTCTGTTTACAGATTTATAAGTGTGTAATGAACCAATACCCTGGAAGAACCATGGAGGAATCCTTTCCACAGTTAGATTTGAGTGGAAAACTTATAATCAAAGTTCAACTTGGAGATGATATCAGGCGGATACCCATCCACAATGAAGAAATTACGTATGATGAACTGGTGCTTATGATGCAGAGGGTATTTCGTGGCAAACTGAATAGCAATGATGAAGTAACAATCAAATATAGAGATGAAGGTGAGGACAGACAGGATCCAGAGATGATGCTTTTCATTTTTGGCAGAGCTTATGCCATTACTCTTCATTTATGTACCTTGCATGGGTATCTGCCAATTTTTGTTCAAAGGGTTGTACTCCAGTGGTTTTTTATTTATTGATAATGCCCATTAAGTGTATTAAACAGTGCAAAAAGCTATTCACGAGTGCAGTAAAATACCATATTTTGTACCTTCAAGTTTTCACAGAAGCACTAAAAACACAATGCCCAAAATTTCACATAATATTGTTCTTATGTGTGTCTGCATCATGTGCAAGTATGAAGATTGTGCCACCAATACCCAATATGATTTAGAGGTGTTGAAGTTGTGCCTTTTATTGTCCATAGCTAACTTTAACCCTTTCCCCCTCAAGCCGGCCAAAACCGGCTGGTGGTCAAATGTCGTCTGCTTCAGCGTTTTTAACTGATTTCAACAGCAATGAAAAACAATTTGACTGAGAATTGAAGATGAGACCTGTCAAGACAACATGACCCAGGTCAACAGCTTTCCTCGGCATGGGTTGGGCACTTAGTGCCCAACCCATGCCGAGGAAAGCTGTTGACTCAGGCTTAATATGAGGGGGAAAGGGTTAATGAAATATATCTCCAATTTGGCTATTCCCAGAGTCCTGATTTTTTTTTTTTACAATAGTTGAACTTTAAGTATAGATTCTGTGTGCAAAATTTGCAGATCATATTTCACTTTGCTCTGGAGATATTGATGGTTGAAATACCACTCGTGAATGGAAAAAAACAGGAAATTGCCATTTTCATACCTTGATAAAAGAAAAAATTTTGTCACGTGGTTATTCTTATTAACATAGCTCCAACAAAAGTAAAAGTTACATAATTCTTGAAAAAATCCGGGTGTATCTTAAATAATAAGCTAGATATGACATTTTGAATTATGGCACAGAAACGACAGTCGTTTTTTAAGGTAAGATCACCACCCCTTCTGAGGCCCATAAAAAATGAACCAGTGATGAAAATGCATTGAAACTTTGAATTTTTCTGTCAAAAACCATGTTCAACACAATATTCAGAAATGAAACAAATCTAAGATGGGGTGGTGGAATGCATTTGTTGAAGTGACATGGAATAACCCTCCTTCATCTTCTTCTTCTTCTTCTTCCTCCTCCTCCTCCTCCTCCTCCTCCTCCTCCTCCTCCTCCTCCTCCTCCTCCTCCTCCTCCTCCTCCTCCTCCTCCTCCTCCTCCTCCTCCTCCTCCTCCTCCTCCTCCTCCTCCTCCTCCTCCTCCTTGTTGTGTGCATTGCGGACATGATAACTCAAGAAAGATTTGACTTGGGAAGTTGAAATTTTTTGTGAAGATGTTCCTTATTTGGGATTGCAGATGACCTATTTTTCAAGGTCACATGGGCATGTCATGTAAAATTGACTCGGATGCAATAACTCCGCAAAGATTTGACTTAAGAGGTTGAAATTGTGCATGATTATGTACCATAATATGAACTAGGTTGGGATTGTAGATAGGTGACCTTGTCCTATTTTCAAGGTCATGTGGCCACTTTTTGAAAAATATTATAGATGCACTCGTGAAAGATTTGACTTAAAGAGGTTGACATTTTTTGTGATTATGTTTCTATGTAAGACTTTTGTAAGACCTTGCTTGTAACTGCAAATGTATGATCTTGACCTATTTTTCAAGGTCACATGGGCATTCGTCAAAAAATCAACATTTTGAAATGTCAATAAAGTGTGTACCTTCACCATATCTGTAGATCATTGGAATCGGTATGTCTATTTATAAAAATAAGGGTGACAATAGTAAGGGCGCACGGGGAGACATTTGATTTTCTGTTGGAAAATCAGCCTGTTCTAGTTTTTGTTCTGTTTTGGACAAATCTTAAAAAATCTTCTCCACAACAGCTCACCCAATTGCTTTGATATTACATAAGAACACTCCTAGGGACTACTAGTTCTTAATTTGTTCACCAGGTGGTGCTGCATTTTTTTTCAATTTTTTTGTGAATTTTTGTGTGTTTTCGGTACTTGTGACTTCTTCTCCAGAACTGTTACTCAGATTAACTTGAAACTCTTTGGATATGTTCCTTGTGAAAGTGTCAAGGAAAGATATTCGCTAGGTAGCACTGCTGTGAATACCTGATTTTTAACAATTTTTTTCAATTCGGGTGTATATCTGTAAATGCACCTTTTCTATTGCTTACTGTGCAAGTCAATGGCCATTCTAATGGTAAATCACATTTTGGACTTCTGTAAAGAAACTTTTAGTCAGATTCGCTTCAAACTTGGTGGCAATGTACCTTGGATGGGTCTCTACCAAGTTTGTTCAAATGGTCGCGCTCCAGTGATTGGTAGATTTTTTTAAAAGATTTTTTTTTTCCAAAATCTTGAAAAAAGTTTTTATATGATAGTTTAACCTGGGAATTTCTTGTAATGGTTATAACTTGAATAATTTTGGCCATGTTTGTGCCAAAACTTGGTAGGGATGTACCTTTTAAAGTGTCTACCTATTTTGTGCAAATGGTCATGGTCCAGTGATGTTTGGATGTTGACCTCATTCTCAAGGTCACAGGACCCCTGACACGAAATTTACTGTTCACTTGATAACTTGAGATTTGTTTTGAGTTAGGACCTTGATGTTGCACATGTTTCTCTGTGAAGGTCATGCTTAAACAGTACATGAGTGACCTTGACCTGTTTTTTTTTGGGGGGGGGGGTGTCACAGTGCAACATACATGAATTTTACTCTTCACTATAACTTGAAAACTACTTGAACTGGGACCTTGATGCTGCACGTTAGTGTTCCTCTATAAAGGTCAGACTTACTCAGTGCATGTGTGACCGTGATCCTATCCCAAGTTCACAGAGTTGTGATGAATGTCTAGGTCAGCTGAGTATGGCTGTTCACACAGTCCTCTTGTTCCCAATAATCTTTATTTGTCTTTTTTCTTATCTTTCCACTTTATTTTTGAAACAGCTAAAAGTCAGACACCACACAAGACAAACTTAAAATTTGGCATGAGTATAGTACCTATGGTGGAGTTTTGCATATCATGCAATAAGGTGAACAGGTTTAAAATTACATCGGGTATAGGCTCCCAAACATGCTCTGAGTAATTACCCGCTGAAGACCCTTTAATTTGTTTGTGCTAATACAGCCTATGTCAAAATTGTAGAGAAGAACGTGTGCGATGTGGACAATAGTACCTCTATAATAGGTTAGACAGGGACAGGTTAGCTTATGGAGAGTAAAGAGTTCAGACTGCGGAATAGGGTAATGACTGCTAGGAAGTGGTTCTGGACAAAAAGACACAAATACAATAAAAATAAAGGCATTTGAAAATTTCATCCTATCTAGCTTCCCAGGTATTTAACATTGATGCCCACATGTTGGTTCTATTACTATGTTTGTTGGTTTGTGCTTTAGGTAAAATTCACAAAGCATTGTATGAACAGATGAAAGTTTAAAAATTATTATGGAAAGAGATGCCACTCCATCTAAGTTTACATGTACTATGGTCACATCCATTGACGAGTGAACAAAATTTGCAGCATTTTTTGTGGCTCATGTTCAGAATTGCAGAAATGTAAGACACTAACTTTTACTCTATGTATTTTCTTACACAAGTAACTTTCACATCAGAGGAACCCAAACTATACCTAAAAGTTGCATGCATGAAGTTTGCATATACATGAAGGTTCACTTAGTACATGCAGTTCAGTTCAGTTTACATCTGAAAAGGTGACAAACTCAAGAGCCACATAACACTGGGGGGGGGGGGGGGGGGGCAAATTATGATTTTTTTAGAGCAAGGTTCATGTATTTTCTTTGTTATGCAACAGTGATCATCATGTGCCAGTACAAAATGAGAAGTCAGATGCCAAATTTGTATTGAATTGAGATGCTCATTATATATCACTCGTTGTGTCAACACCCAATAAATGACATCAATGAAAATGCCACAAAATGCATCTATTATTTGTTAGCTTTGAGAAAATGTATGATTGATGGCATATTGGCTTTCTTGAATAAAATACACACTTGACTGTTGTTTTGACATACTGTACCTATATACTCCAGCCCAAAAGCTCTATAAATTAATCAAGCATGCAGTTGTTAAGCACACACCATACTGCAGAAGCAGAGGCCATTTGTGTTTTATGATTTTTCTGAACTGAAATAGTATTCTTATCATGCAAAAGGAGCCTTTGTTAGTGCATTTTTCAGGGTAACTCCAGCCTGAATAACAGTGCATACACGTCAGGAATATAAATTTTTAAAAGCAAAATGGCGAGTATGTGGATATAAACCATATTTTGATTTGTTTTGTTTTTTCACAATACCTTTGGTCCAAATTAGCTTGTACTTTGACCTGCAGTGCAGCGATCGCACCCCCGCTCTCTTCTTGGTTTCTGGCCGTTCTCCGTTGCTGGGTAGGTCACTCAATCCTCGGCCATCTCACATGGTTCTGCCATCAGTCCGTTGTGCCTTCAATCATCCAGTTGTTATACAGAAATAATGTGGACACTGGGCGTTATGGTGTCGGACCTTTACCTCCAACAAAATAGATTATGAACCAGGCAAATTCTGTCAATTTTGCCTGGTTCATAATCTTCTGGTCTTCTCACCACATTCAACCACTCCCGTCATTTCTGTTTTTCTTTCTTTGGAGGAAAACTGTGGAAAGCTACGCCTTGCATCCAAGGATACTTATCCAATTTACCCAGCTTTCTTGTGTCTGACTTACGGTCAGGAACTTTGCAATTATAACTATTGTAGATTACCATTGTAGCTTGTGAATATTTCCGTTGTACTTTGGAAAATAACGGTCAACTTTGGCGATGTCTTTTCCCAGTACTTTAACTATAGCGCAATGTGGCTGCTATTTTGAAACGACCTAATTATAACCTGCCGCAAGGTTTCACTAAGGCGCCATGACCCTGGCGCCATAGTGGCTACCGGCGGTACTAACTAATTTGGACCTTAGGTATAGTATGTTGTTCTTGTACATCCTTGGTGTTGTTAGGTGCACCTTTTCATCAACAAGTTCAAATAGGAATTTTACTATATTTCATGATATTGAATAAGCTTGGGAATTGCCCATTTAGAGTATGATATGTTCTAAAACTGCAATCATACATCCCTGGCATAAAATACAAAGGGTCATGAGTTGTGCTGCACCATACATCAAAAAAAATTTCAACTTGTCTTGTACCATGTGCAGAAGATTGATAAATTTAATGCATTCTGCAGCAGTGTATATTCAGAAAATACTCCTGACATCAACCTAGCTCTGAAAGGTTCAAACAAATGCTCGGGGTATAATATTACTGTGGTGTTTTATTACTATCGTGAATATGCTGTTATGTTTGACTTCTGTATGTGTCTTTTTCTTTTTCAGATGGGGACCTAATAACAATATTCGACAGCTCTGATCTTTCTTTTGCAATTCAGTGCAGTAGAATTTTGAAAATTACTCTTTTTGGTGAGTACATTTGCATTTAAATCTATTATGTTCAAGTTTGGTGATAAATTTTCACTCATGAACACCAAGTAAAGCCTCACAGTATAGTAACGCTGCACCATAAGCCTATTGTCAAGTACATGTAGTGTCTACAGGTCTATTTGCGTTCAAACAGAAAAATTGGCAGAAATTTTTATCGGGTAAAATGTCACCAAAATGTGGATGAATTTATATTATATATATTTCCTAGTTCCAACAATTTTTAATAATTGAAATATACTAGCTTAACAACACCTGGATGGTTGCTTTATGCAGTTGTATGATTGTGCTCTGGCCAGCTGGGTCACATCATTGTGCATACATGTACTTCTTAACCATATTATATATAGCTCTCATCTGGCATGGTAGTCAGTGCACTGACATGTCAGACCACCACTGAAGCAACTCTGTGCTGTAGGAAACCTAGTCTGGCTTACTTGATTCAAACTGAAGTGTAGCATGCTGAAAATACACTATTTACACAATTACAAACTATTTCCACGAGGATGTGCAACCAACCAATGACATGTATGGAAAACAGTATCAGCTTCTGTTCAAAATACAACCTGTGTAATATTGCTTAAAAAGGACTCAAATGCTGGCTAACATTCTCAAGTGCTGTTTACTGGCAAACTCACCAGAATAGATGTAAAATATGAATTAAACTGAGCTGGCATGAAAAGGATCCACATGAATTTGTCCTATACATTGTACTTCTACTGAAGCCAGCAGTACACCTTGGCAAAACATGAAAGTGTATGTGTTATATGCTTACCAACTATCCTTAAGTACATTGTTTATGGTATATTTGTTCAGATATATAAGTTTAAAATAAATTGATTTGAAAGTTTTATGTAAGGTGATCTGATGCTGTGCCTTTTCATTAGCAATTGACTTATTCAATACATTTCTTTTATTTAGTTAATGGTGAACCTTTACCTCTGGAGACTGATGAGGTTAAACACATTAGGAAAGAACTTCAGCATATCCGAGATAGGGTGAATCACCTTCTTGATCGATTAGAGCCTCCTTCACAGCTGTCTGCAGGCATTGAAAATGGATCAGACCAAAGTACGTTCATTTTACTCTTATTTGTCCTTTGCATGCTGTGGTGCTCACCTGTGTTTGCATCTTAAACATTCCCGGGATCTTTGTTAATTGTAACAGGTATTATATGTGTGTATCTGGAAGTTGAAGACTCAAAATATTTAAAGCCATGTTTTTGATTCTTGAAAACTGGTTTTATGGAAGAAGCGTATGCTTTGCCCTGTTAAGGTGGGTTTTTTTGTTTTTTTTTTTTTTGTTTTTTTTTTTGTGGTGTTCTGCATTCGAAGACTGATGTGAATGTTATGTAAATTAAAGACACATGTTTACTTTATTCTGTCATGATCTCACCAGCTCACAAAAATTGAGTCAAAACTATGTATTATTATTAAATAAAGGTTGAACATTTTTAGTGGAGTGTGCTTCAAAGAACCTGTGTAAGATGTTGTTTTTTATTTGTATCATGCAGTAGAATTTGAAGACTTGACACTGCTTGTGTCCATGGAAAAAAGGTTTGATGCAGTGAAAAGAATGCAGGTAGCTTTCCAATTTTCATGTTTGCATGTTGAAATGAACCAAGTGTCATTTATTGCTGGGATTATGCTTATTTTTATTTAATGCATGTATGTTGCAGATGTAGCTGTGAACAGCAACATCTCTGCGCCAGCTCAGCCTCAGATGCCTGCTGTTCGACCTGTGACCAATGTAGCTGGTAGCAAAGAGTTTGATCCTCTCTCCACACAAAAGTCTGTAGATGACACACAGAGCAAAGTTATGTCTTCATTTGGAATCCCCAATGATGGTGAGTATCAGCACAGTAAAAGAAGTTAACTGTCTTTCCCAGCACAGTTAGCCACAGGCTTGGTTTAAACATATTTTATTACAAGATTAGAGAAAAGGGCTATGCCCTATATGAACTCTTCTCACAGGCTTAACCTGTTTTCCTAAAAACTGTTATTGCTTCACAGTTTATAGATAATAGCAAATACTGACAAAACTTGTTGTTAGTCAAGCTTTTCCTCAGAACAGTTCTTGATATAGCTTTAAGTCCTACTCCCCCCCCCCCCCTTTTTTTATTTTGTAATTCCAAAATAACTTTTCTTGGGGAGTTACAAAACTACTAAATCTGCTTCAATTTGATGTCTTGAAAGCTTCAAAGGGGGTGAGTAAAATTGCAAAAAAAAAAAAAAAATACAAACAAAACAAGCTACCTCTAGGGAATTGTGTATCTCTGCTGTCATGACTTGTCCGTTCACACACAGAGATAGTAGATAGTATACCATGTATACAGAGCTTACGGCTTTGCAATAACACAAACACTAAATGAATGAATAATAGCAACAAAATACTGATCAATATTTTGCTTATGTTTCAAGTTATTTAGGATTAGTGTCAAGATGTTTTTATCATACATATTGAGCTTTAATATAATTATGTAAAATGGGTCAGACAGTCCAGTAAAATTTGTTGTTGGGGCAAAATGATTCCAATGGTGTTTACTTGTGGGAACTGAGTTTTTCCATTGTTAACCGTGTGTTGCCTTTGATCCATGTATTATTTGATGTGGATAATGCAGGACTTTGCCCTCATATTTTGGTCATCATGCAACAAATCTGAACTTCATTACTTGAACAGGAAATGTCTCTGTCCATAAATTTTCCTTGGAGAATACTGCAGTCATCACTGTGACCTTAGAATGTCGGGCTGTTACTTCTGACTCACTTAGCCAATGACATACTTCTGGGCTATTTCATCATAATATGATGCATAATGAGCATTCTGCACCTTTCTGAAATAGAACTTCATGTTTGCGCATTTGATGCAAAAAATCTTTAATATTTATAGAGTATATCATATATGTAGTGTGCCAAAAAATACACCAAGTTTAGGCAATGACCACGTAATATTCCGTAAAAAAACTGCAGCATTAAACTGACAGAAAATGAATGATGAAGGTGGACAAGAACTGCGGCTGTCCTTGGCACATTTCACAACATGCAGACTGTGTTTCTGGTGATGGATTTCAGTCCATACAGGCAGTCTTTTGACATCTGAATCAAAAGTTGTGTTTAATTTTTATATCATTTTAGACTAATAGTAGAGGCTGCTACATGTATGTGTTCAGTAAGAGCATGTATCTAGTGATAGGTCACACAGGTAATCTTGTTACATTTCAATAATGAATGGTATTGAATTTTTGTGTCATTTGTGGCACAATATTACAGATTCTTTAGTGTTCAGGGAGAAAATGGTGTATCAGAGGACAAACCTCACACAGTATGCTTAGCTGTCATGTTGGTTTGGCTTATCAGTATTAAAGGCTTTTAATGTATGAATTGTAACATTAAGAACCTTTCTTTTTAAAAAAACATGCAGAATTTCACTTATAGATTTTTTTTTATTGTACATGTATTGTGATGCAGTTATTATTCACATTGAGATGGTTGAGCAATCATAAATTATCTTGGATAATCATGGCTGGAAATTATAAAGTAAAAACATAGGGTAAAAGAAAAGGAAGATGTGTAAAATATTGTCCTACAACAGGGTATTGCTAGTTTATTCAGGAAGAGCCCTGGATAGTCCAATTTTTAAACATTGAATTTAAACTCACAAAAACTGTAAATTTAATGTTGTCATGCCATTCACAAAATCAAGAGTTATAAACAATGTTTATTGATACATCCACTTTGTAAAATATCGGAATTTATTGTCAGTCGGAGGCACCACAACAAGTCCAAGACCGGGAACTCCAGACAGCGTTTCAAGCATAGGATCATCAGCTAGCCAAAAAATGAGACAACAGCAACAACAACAGCAACAACAACAACAACAACAACAACAGCCAGTGCAGCATCCACAACAGGCACAGCCTCCCCAACCCAGTGGCCCCCAGCAGCCATACTCACCAGCTAGCCAGGCACACAGAGCATCGCCATACGAAGGTCAACAGCAGGCTTATGGTCAGTATGACAACATAACCCAGTGGTATCGCAATTAAAATTTGTAAAACACCAAACAGAGGGAACGAATACGAGAATAAATTAGTAGATGGACAGTGTGTTAATTTTTTTTTGGTTTAATTTTAACGAGAAACTGAATACCCTTTTCAACATCTTGTTGCTTGTTTGTTGTGCTGACTGTATGATGCTGAGCCTTTGCCATGATCACTTGTGTCCATCTGTCTGCCTTTCAGCTTTTGCTTGTAAACTCAATACAGTCCACAGTTTTCAAGGTAGCCCAATATAATTTTCAGGGCTTTGTTGTTTGACCTTGACCTTTTTTCAAGGTCATTAATTATAAGCACGTAAGAAAGGGGCTCTAAATCCATATGTTGATAAAGAATATAAGGGGGGTAATACCAAATGTACCACAAATGTGCATTCATGTGGAAGTTTGATGTTGCATCATATGGATGACCTGGACTTATTTTTATCCCATGTATGTGTAGTCCAGAGTAGCTGTGGACGTGGCGATCTACACCGTGTAGTATTTTTTACCGTTCCACACTCTCGAGACCGTTCTGCACTCTCGAGACCGTTCCACACGCTACTGCCACGCCCCCCTATGCGCGCGCACATAGGATGTTGATTTCTGTCGTCTGCTATGAAAAGTACCGAGCGGCAATTCTATGATACAAAAGATTAGATGGATGAGTGGATGAATGATAATATACATGGGATAAAAATAAAACCATTCTCGTGTTGAGTACCATGGCCGACCGTTCTACATGGCACTCGCATAGCGGCAGACAGCCAGGATACACTCGGTGGTCCGCCTGCGGCGGACTTCACCTCGTGTATCCTGGCTGTCCGCCGCTACGCTCGTGCCATGTAGAACGGTCGGCCAGGCATTCACACTCGCATAGTTTTATTATTTTACCTCAGCTGACTTGTCAGTCAGCTGAGGTTTTTTGAGGGTCCGTCGTCCGTCCGTCATCCGTCCGTCCGTCCGTCGTCCACAATTCACATTTTCGACTTCTTCTCAAAAACCGTCAGCCAGATTCACGTTAAACTTGGTGGAGATGTGCCTTGGGTGGGTCTCTACCAAGTTTGTTCAATTGGTCACGGTCCAGTGATTTTTGGATTTTTAAGGATTTTTTTTGTTTTTTTGGGGGTAAATCTTAAAAAATCTTCTTCTCCGAAACCGCTCACCCAATTGCTTTGATATCACACAGGAACACTCCCTAGGACTCCTAGTTCTTAATTTGTTCACCAGGTGGCCCTGCGGTTTTTTTCCTAATTCTTATTGAATTTTTGTGTGTTATAGCTATTTTCGACTTCTTCTCCAGAACCGTCTCTCAGATTAAGCTGAAACATGGTGGATATGTTCCTTGTAGAAGGGTCAAACAAAGTTGTTCACTATCTGGGAATGCTGCGGATTCCTGATTTTTAACGATTTTTTCAATTCTGGTACTTGTCGGTCAATGCAGCTTTCCTATTGATTACTATGGAAGTCAATGGGCATTCTAATGCTAATTCACTTTTTTTTACTTCTTCTCCAAAACCGTCATCCAGATTGACTTCAAACTTGGTGGGGATACACCTTGAGTGGATCTCTACCAAGTTGTTCAAATGGTCACGCTCCATTGATTTTTATATTTTTTTTGAATGCACCTTTACTATTGATTACCATGTAAGTCAATGGGGATTCTAATGGTAATTTACATTTTCGACTTCTTCTCCAAAACCATCATCCAGATTTGCTTCAAACTTGGTGGGGATGTACCTTGGGTGGGTGTCTACCAGGTTTGTTCCAATGGTCATGTTCCAATGAATTTGGATTTTTTTATGATTTTTTTTCAAAAATCTCTTCAAGTTTTAATAGGAAAGTTTAACATGGGAATTTCTTGTAATGGTCATAACTTTAATAATATTGACCAGATTTACTTCAAACTTGGTGGGGATGTGCCTTGGGTGGATCTCTAGCAAGTGTATTCAAATGGTCATGCTCTATTGATTTTTGGATTTTTTATGAATTTGTTTGTTCTTTTTTGGGGGGGGCAAACCTTCAAAATTCTTCTCCTCTTAAACCGCTCACCCAATTGCTTTGATATCGTTCATAGACACTCCCGGAGACACCTAGTTCCCAATTTGTTCACCAGGTGGCACTGCAAATTTTTTTTATGAATTTTTTGTATGGTTTTGCTATTTTTTCACTTGTTTTCAGAACTGTCCCTCAGATTAAGCTGAAATGTGATGGATATGTTGTTATGGAAGGGTCAAACAGTTGTTTAGTAGGTGGCACAGCTTTGGATTCCTGATTTTTAAGGATTTTCAATTACGGTACTTACCAGTCAGTGGAGCTTTCCTATTGATTACTATGTAAGTCAATGGGCATTCTAATGCTAATTCACAGGACAACTGACACGAAATTTACTGTTTATTTGATAACTTGAGATCTGTTTTGAGTTAGCTACACATGTTAATTATTCTGTATGAAGGTCATGCTGAGACAGTACATGAATGACCTTGACCTCGTTTGTGGGGTCACAGTGCAACATACATGAATTTTACTCTTCATTTTAACTTGAGAACTACTTGAACTTTGATGTTGTACATGTAAGTGTTCTTCTATAAAGGTCAGACTTACTCAGAACATGATGTCCTTGATCCTTTCCCAAGTTCATAGAGCTGCAAGTGTGATGAATGTCAAGATCAGCTGAGGCACGGGCTGTTCACACAGCCCTCTTGTTTTATTGATCATGGAGGGAATGCATTTCAGGAAATGAAGTTTTGGTGGTGGTCATCTGATTATAGGTCAGCAGAGCATTAGGCCAGGGTTCGCACAGAGCTTGAAAAGTATGGAATTTTAATGCCCTCTGTTCCAGGTCTTGACAAGTATGGAATTCCATAAAGAAGTCTTGAAAAGTATGGAAAATTGATTTTCCGGTTTAAAAAAAAAAAAAAAAAAAAAAAAAACCAGAATGAAAAAATCTATTTGTGTGACTTTATTCTAATGTTTGTTGCAGTACCTACAATCGTAGTTTGTTTTCATTGCTAAATAAGGCCCGTGGGCCGCTTGTGTGTCAACTCTGTGGCATCATAATACTTCAGCAGGCCATCAATGCCCACATGATACTGTTGTAAACAAGTAGGCCACCACCTCACAAACTTGTCCATAGTGCCAGTCTCCTTAATCTTTATTTATGAGTGAGTTTACTCATGTTAATAGTTTCTAAGAATTTCATCAAGATAGGGAAAAAGTTTTCTGATGGATAAAATACTGTAACTGTTCTGAAGAAGGCCAATGTGCACAATGATGCCTCGCTGGGCATCAGATTTATAATCTATTTGTTATCACTCTATAGTTTTTTGCTTTTTTTTGTTTGTTTTGTTTTTAATTTCTGTTTCATTTTTGCATCATTATTATGGTCCTATCAGTGACAATTTTGTTCGTAAAGACTTCACAACTCAGTTTCACAGCACTTGTACTGTGTAACATTATTACTGTTATGTAACTGATATGTTCAAGAGGTGTAGCCTAAAGACAGTTTTCTTTCCTTATTATGTAAATTATCCTATATCTTTTGCTGATTATTTTTGGGGTGGCAACAAAGCAACCAAACTCTAGTTATGAAAGTTCAATGTCCCGGATTGAGCTGATTTGCAGTGCCAGGTTTATAACAGACACAATTCTGTGCACAAGTAACACAGAAGACAAAATGGTTTACCTCAGTTTTGAGGAGTCTGTTTGTACTTCAGTTAATTAGTTTTCATAAAAGATGCATTTTTCTGAACCAAAAAGGAAACATATCTGGGTATATACTGGTACAGTGACTAGAAAAGGGGTACAACAAAATATTTCCTAGTTCCAAATTTGTGGGTCTTATTCGGGACACACGGCAACAGTCAGGCAACAGCTGCCAATGACTGTTTACACACCCAACCAGTTGATTATATCACCCCATACTTCCACAGGGAATGTGTTCATTTGTGTTCTATTTCTTCCTCTTCTTGTAAGTGTGTCTTGAAAAGAATATCTAGATTGGTGAACTTAATCTTATCTTTAGTCACAGGGCTGTGTGATGCAAATCGATGTTTGTATGATAAAGGATGACATATCTGACAAAAGTTGGTCAAACTGAATCAGGTTATATGTTGTATGACCTCTGTTGGGATTGCAGATGGTAGAAAATCAGTTTCCATGCAATAATCTAAGAAGGATTAGATTTAAAGTTGATCAAACCTGGTCATATTGTTGGGAGATTGAGTAAGATGACGATTTGGATTTGAGATGGATGACAGCAACATTTTTCAGGTCAAATGCATGGATTTTGTTGGCTAGCATATGCATGTTCTTTTTGATTCGCCATTTATGAATCACTTGACTCAGGTTCATGTGCTGGTTCTAAACTCAGAATGATGATGATGGTGATGATGATGATGATGATGATGATGATGATGATGATGATGATGATGATGATGATGATGATGATGATGATGAAGATGATGATGATGATGATGATGATGATGATGATGATGATGATGATGATGATGAACCATTGTTGTTTTTCAACTTAAGTTCACTTTTTTTGTGAATAACACTTTCGCATTGAGTGCCTGTCTTTTCTCAGTGCTACCAAGACTGGAATAGGAATAGTTAAATTTATTACAAAGGTACATGTACATTGTCTGTATATGCTACATGTAATATCATGATGAGTCCAGCAGTTATTTTATATGTAAGTGTATTTCAAGGGAAATTGGTATATTTCAGGCTACCCGCAACAGGCTCCCTTCCAACAGCAGCCCCAGGCTCCCTACCCACAGCAGTCTGGAGCACAGACACAGGCAGGCTACAGTCAGCCTTCAGGTGCTGGGCAGCCCATGCCCCAACCCCAGCCACAGGGTCAGTACCCTCAGCAACACCAGACAGCACAACAGCAGCCACAACAGTACCAGGCTCAGCAAGGCTACCAGCAACAGCCCTATGCTCAGGTAGGTCTGGCCTGCTGGCCTGTCAACCACTCAACTTGCTCGTTTTTCACTGGCATTTGAAAATATAAAATGAGTAGTCTGCATACACACACACACACACACACACACACACACCCTGGCATCCGGCTATACACCACATTATTCAAGGGGCTTGGCCAACAAACCGTAGTGTAATGGAACTCTAGAGGCTGTGGTGAATTAGAACTGGGCATTGATGTATGAGAAATAGGTCATGACATACATTGTAGGCTGGGCATGTGCACTGGCCATTTGATTTGAGGGGTTAGGGGCCGGGAAGGGAGGGAGGATGGCCGGGAGCTGCCTACATCTGCAGTTGGTTCACGCACAGGTCAAAACATTACTAAATGCAATTTCAGTGAATGAGTGGGGCTTCCTTTGAAGTACAAATTTAACTAGATATTGTCAAACTCTAAGCCAATAACAGTGTCTGCTGGTGTAACAGCGGCAGGGTCATATGACCTGAGGGCCAGTGTGGACGGCATTTCGGCATGTACAAGCTCATGCTTAACGCTATTTTCTTCAAAAATGTCCATTGCCAAGCTGAGTTTGGTCGGTGGAGTCGAGCACATCATCTAGGTTGTCAAATTCTACATGTAGGCCTACAGCATCCATTTTAGCTCAGCTGACTTGTCAGTCAGCTGAGCTTATCTTATGGTCCTCCGTCCGTCGTCCGTCCGTCGTCCGTCAACAATTCACATTTTCGACTTCTCCAAAACCGTTAGCCAGATCCACTTCAAACTTGGTGGGGATGTGCCTTGGGTGGGTGTCTATCAAGTTTGTTCAAATGGTCATGGATTTTTAATGATTTTTTTGTCCTTTTTTGGGCAAATCTTAAAAAATCTTCTTCTCTGAAACTGCTCACCCAATTACTTTGATATCATACAGGAACACTCCCTTGGACTCCTAGTTCTCAATTTGTTCACCAGGTGGCACTGCAAATTTTTCCTAATTTTTTATGAATTTTTTTCATGTTATTGCTATTTTCGACTTCTTCTTCAGAACCGTCACGTAGATTAAGCTGAAACATGGTGGATATGTTCCTTGTAGAAGGGTCAAACAAAGTTGTTCACTATGAAGGAATGTTGTCGATTCCTGATTTTTAACGATTTTTTCAATTTGGGTACGTATCGGTCAATGCAGCTTTCCTATTGATTACTATGGAAGTCAATGGGCATTCTAATGCTAATTTACACTTTGGACTTCTTCTCCAAAACCGTCATCCAGATTTACCTCAAACTTGGTGGCAATGTACCTTGAGTAGGTTTCTACCAGGTTTGTTCAAATGGTCATGCTCCAATGATTTTTTTTTTTAAATTTTTAATTAACTTTTTTGTTCTTTTTTTGGACAAATCTTAAAAAATCTTCTTCTCTGAAACCGCTTACCCAATATCTTTGATATCACACAGGAAGACACCTAGGGACTCCTTGTTCTTAATTTGTACACCAGGTGGCGCTGCAATTTTTTTTCTAATTTTTTATGAATTTTTGTGTGTTATAGCTATTTTCGACTTCTCCAGAACTGTCACTCAGATTAAGCTGAAACATGGTAGATATGTTCCTTGTAGAAGGGTCAAACAAAGTTGTTTCACTATGTGGGAATGCTGCGGGTTCCTGATTTTTAACAATTTTTTCAATTCCGGTACTTGTCGGTAAATGCACCTTTCCTATTGATTACCATGTAAAGTCAATGGGCATTCGAATGCTAATTTACATTTTCGACTTCTTCTCCAAAACCGTCATCCAGATTTACTTCAAACTTGGTGGGGATGTACCTTGGGTGGGTGTCTACCAGGTTTGTTCCACTGGTCATGTTCCAATAAATTTTGGATTATTTTAATGTTTTTTTTTTGCAAAAATCTTTACAAAAGTTTTAATAGGAAAGTTTAACATGGGAATTTCTTGTAATGGTTATAACTTCAAAAATTTTGGCCAGATTTACTTCAAACTTGATGGGGATGTGCCTTGGGTGGATGTCTACCAAGTTTGTTCAAATGGTCACTCTCTATTCATTTTTGGATTTTTTTATGAATTTTTTTCCCTTTTTTGGGGGCAAACCTTAAAAACTCTTCTCCTCTGGAAGCGCTCACCAATTGCTTTGATATCGTACATAGACACTCCCAGGGACACCTAGTTCCCAATTTGTTCACCAGGTGGTGCTGCATTTTTTTTCTGTTTGTTTTTTTGTTTTTTTGTTTTTGTTTTTTTGTTTATGAATTTTTTGTGTTGTTTTGCTATGTGTCACTTGTTCTCAGAACCGTCACTCAGATTAAGCTGAAATGTGATGGATATGTTTTTGTGGAAGGGTCAAACAAAGTTGTCTACTAGGTGGCACTGCTGTGGATTCCTGATTTTCAAGGATTTTCAGTTCGGGTACATATCAGTCAATGCAGCTTTCTTATTGATTGCTATGTAAGTTAATGGGCATTCTAATGCTATTTCGCAGGACAACTGACACAAAATTTACTGTTTACTTGATAACTTGAGATCTGTTTTGAGTTAGTACCGTGATGCTGCACACGTTAATGTTTCTGTATTAAGGTCATGCTAAAGACAGTAAATAAATGACCTTGACCTCGTTTGTGGGGTCACAGTGCAACATACATGAATTTTACTCTTCATCATAACTTGAGAACTACTTGAACCTTGATGTTGCACATGTTAGTGTTCTACTATAAAGGTCAGACTTACTCAGAACATGGGTGACCTTTATCCTTTCCCAAGTTCATAGAGCTGCAAGTGTGATGAATGTCAAGATCAGCTGAGCATGGGCTGTTCACACAGGCCTCTTGTTGCTTCTTTTTCTTCTTTTCTTTTTCTCTCACCGTCCAAACTCCCACTTGACTTTTGATGAGCCAAATTGTGCTCTGGTGGGCAAGAGTGCTGTCTGGCTGGAACATGCAAAAGTGTCGCCTCTGATTCAGGCCACCCTGTACATGGCATCACTATATGACATTACCTTCACTGCACGTGCAGTTTCTAGATCAATATGTAAATTTTGTCATATAGCTTGAAGAAGTAAATATGTCTAAATTTATTCAGTAGTAGGTGGAGCCTATGAGACAAAATATATATATTTACACATGTACACATATATGGACAGATCTACACCATGTAAACATTCCTAAAATTTAGAACTTTCCATGACATTTGCCTTTATTTCCATGAAGGGTTTGTATCTCTCATATTCCTTGACTTGGTTAAAATGTCACTTACTACCAGGTATCAGTGATTCTCATAAATAATAAAGTACGATCATTTATGTTCTACAATGAATAAATGGTGTGTGGCTTGTTTTGCATTACCCTAAAAAATGCCTATCAATGCTTCTCATGTATATCTTCTTCCTAGAATGATGGAAAATGCCAAGGAATTCAAGTCTCCAATCCATACTGAGGCACATCTCGGCAAAATGCCAAGAAAAGCAGAGCTAAGGAAATAGGGTGAAGGAACCTCAGTGTTTCTCGGCATTTTTGCGGAGAAATGCCGAGGGGAGAGTAGCATTGCAGTAGACCTCAGTGTTTCTCTGCAAAATTGCAGAGAGATGCAGAGAAAAGGATTTTTGTACAAATTTCCTGGACAAATCTTGGCAATAAGCACTGAGGATGGCCCCTTCTCAGCGTTTTGGCTCTCCTGGTGTTTCCTATTGATTACTATGCAAGTCAATGGCCATTCTAATGCTAATTCACATTTTTGACTTCTCCAAAACTATTTACCAGATTGACTTCAAACTTGGTAGCTATGTACCTTGGGTGGGTCTCTACCAAGTTTGTTCAAGTGGTCACGCTCCAGTAATTTTGGATGTTTTATGAATTTTTTTGTTCTTTTGGGGGGAAAATCTTAAAAAATCTTCTTAACCGCTCACCCAATTGTTTTAATATCACATAGGAATACTCCTAGAGACTGCTAGTTCTTAATTTTTTCACCAGGTGCTGCTGCAGTTTTTTTCTATTTTTTTTTTTTTTTTATGTATGCATTTTTGCTATTTTTGATTCTTCTTCAGAACTGTCTCTCAGATTAAGCTGAAACTTTTTAGATATGTTCCTTGTGAAAGGTTCACACAAAGTTGTTTACTAGGTAGAACTACTGTGGATTCCTGATTTTTAATGATTTTTTTCAATTTGGGTACTTATAGGTAAATGCACCTTTCTTATTGATTACTATGTAGCTCAGTGGGCATTCTTATGCTAATTCTCATTTTCGACTGCTTCTCCGAGACCGTCGTCCAGATTGACTTCAAATGTGGCAGCATTGTACCTTGGGTGGGTCTTCTCTCAAGTGTGTTTTAATGGTCAGGCTTAAGTGATTTTTGAATTATATATAAATTTTTTGTTCTGCTTTTGGACAAATCTTAAAAAAATCTTCTCTGAAATCATTCAGCCAGTTGCTTTGATATCACGCAGGAACACTGCGATGGTCTTCTGGTTCTTAATTTGTTCACCAGGTGGCGCTGCAGTTTTAAGCTCAGCTGACTTGCTAGTCAGTCTGCACTAATAGGAAGCACAGTCCTCTATCTTAGAAATATTTGGAAATGTCAGATGCACTCAGCTAAACCTCAACACAGGTCAATTCAGTTGCAACCTTGATTTTGTGGGACAAGCTTAGGTCACCTGAGCATGGGCTGTTCATGCAGCCCTCTAGTTCTACAAGTGTAATAGGTAAATTTTGATCAAGGATTTCATGCAACTCTAATGAAGACAATCAGTTCATCTTTAGGACCACAAAACCACACAAATTAACAATATATTGAAGTGAATGTGACAAGACTAGTGCTTTGAAGGCTGGAGTAAAGATTGCAACCAGTTTCGATCTGAATTGATCTCATCAGGCAATGAGAGAAACCTTCAGAGATCCCGCTTTATATATGATTGCATTTGATTTTGCCGTCATCACGTAATGTAGGTGAGTGTGATTATGTGGAACAGCGGCGTGCATCTCTGTGGCATTGTTGTCACAGGGGAAAAGATTCAAAAGATTTTTTGAATCCGTGATCCTCCCAAATATGGATAGGTGGTCATGTGACACCAGCCAAAGTTAGGTGGTGCAGATTTTGTTGGGCTGAAAAAATTCATGTGAATTTTCACCTGAGTGTGCTCATTTTCCCAGGATACTGAGGCTGAATGGCTCAATGGAGCAAGATTGGTGCATCTAGTGCTTTTCCCTTTCCAGACACAAAATAAACAAAAAAGCCAGTATATCGAAAATGCAAACAACCCCACCCACCCATCCAAAAAACTGAACCTATTTGATAGTTAGAATTGTCAACACCACATAGACCACATCACTTTTTATTTTGTTAAAATGTAAGTTGGTTCATCCATGTTTGAGAAAATGCTGCTCAAAATTTATGATTTGCAAATTAGCCTTGCCTAGAGCACCTTAAGGTAACCTGTTAGCCAAATTGCCAACTGCATGCAGTTTAATAAGTACTAAATGTATCCATTGCATTTCCAAGCTTAACTGGCACCCCCCCCCCCCCCCCCCCCCGCCTCTCCCAAATGGATCGTTAAGTGAGCCTCAAAGACCTAGGTGACACCCCAGGACAGGACAGTACTTTGCCATGTCTTTAATTAAATTTTAGCAATGATTAATTAAATTTTACTTACCGTATTCTTGTTACAGGGCCAGCAGCAGGGGGCCCAGCAATATGGACAACAGCAGCAGTATGGTGCAGGTGGCTTTGCCCAGCAGCCCACAGCACAACCTACAGCTGCAGGGGCAGCAGGCCCCCAATCTGGCAACCCCTATTCACGTGGATCCTCATACGCGCAGTACCCTAGACCACAAGGAAATTACCCTCAGCAACCATATCATTAACTGACACAGCAGTGGACAATTTAAGACATTATGGAAAGAGAGAGAGAGTTTGACACCCACAACCACAACTTACACCTGATGCAAGGTACATGTACAATGGCAGCTTATTGTGGAGATGCTTTGCAAATTAAAGTAACTGGTAAATGTCCCAACAGTGGGCTGTCAGAAGGCATGGAGAGGTGTCATTGTCGACTTCATAATTTTTTAGCTGGTCTGAAGCATTGTGAGAAATAATGTATTGCATGTACGTGTGTGAAAAACAACCATCTTTCAAAGTTGTCCAGAGATTTATTTTTTGTCTGTTGAGGAGTGTCAAATGTTTGCCACCAAATCAAATCTCCCTGTGTTGTAGGAGCAAGTCGACAGAATTGCAGTATTGAAGTAAAATTTGTAATTTAGGTGAGGCAAAAAATACAATAATAATAAATATGTGGTGAGCTTCTTGGGAACTGTGCACATGAGTATTGGAGTCCCTCATTAAATCCATTTCTTTTGAAACAAAAAAGTTAATATTTTTATGTAAATTTGGCCTCTTTTGTCTCATTTTATGTCATTTAAGCCTCATTTTGACCATTTTCAGGGTAAATACTGGTAAGGAAAAATGTGTCCACACCAATTCTTTCGTGCCCGAAAAACTCACCTGTTCATTTGCATGAGCTGATTTGAGTATTGTTTTCACGTGGCAGAGAGAAGGAGAATAAATTTCAAACGCTGTAAAGAAGGTATCAGTAACATTATGCTGGTACATAGTAGAACTGTTTGTCTATAAATTGCTCTGATGTTCAGATACACGTGGTTTCACAGATTGATGAACTTCCATAATCGATGATACCAAATAACTGCAGGATACATGTGTATAAAAATAGTCGATATGACAGTAGAAAGGCTGGGGATGAAAAGTTTCTGTAAAGTCCTGAAGTAAATACAGCAATAGGCATGGTTACGAGAGTATTGCTGGGAGTTGCTATGGTGATGTGTTCAAACAAACTTCCTGCAGCTGTCATTGTATTAAAAACAGGTCCCTTCTGTATGGAAACATGCTGACATACAGCTGTACTTTAACATTGTGACGTGTATCAAAATGAGTTTGAGCACTACTTTCACATGATTAAACAGTAGACGTGCTGTTTAAATCTTTGTGTATGTATATAGCTCCTAAATGTGCTCCTCTTCTAAGTGTAACCAATTTGATAAAGCCATAAAAGTGTAAAGTAGAAATTTTGGCTTGTGAAAGAAATAATCCCAGATGAATGTATATTAGAAAATATCGAATGATCCTGGTGAATATCGCAAGTGGTATACAGGGAAATCTGTTCACAGAGATCACCGTTTGTAATCATGTGGCTGAGGTCTCTTGGGACATCTGTGGCCATATTCATGAAATTTTTTCTGACTTTTCTTTTAAATTTATCTTTCAAACAATACATGTACATGTAATTAAGAGGATTGTATAATATATTATTAGATTGACCCCCCCCCCAAAAAAAAAGAATCATAAATATGGCCTCAAGTGTTTCATAGGACGTGTAAATATCTTGCAAAGTGTGTTACATGTAACCAGGCAAACTTTCCTGAATGGTGGTCGTTCAACAGAACTGGACTCCCAATACAAAGACATTTGTATAGTGCTCCTTCTTTTTAACATCCAGAACCTAAAGGTCTTCTGAATTGTTGGACCCGCACTACAATACTATTCCAATTATTTAATCTTACAAGCTCCATCTCTCAAAACAAATTTGCTGCAACGTATTAAATGTGGAGTCCATTCTTCATGTTTGTGTTGGGGGGGGGGGGGGGGGGAGGCACTGGGTTTGAAGAACTTTGTTCCATAGCATTTCTATGTGTGGGCTTTATTCTCATAGATACTCCATAATAGTTGTTAATATGCATCTGCATTATGACTATTTGGTGTGGATGTACACTTATATCCATGAAATGTCTTCATGTCGTTGTAACTGTACAGTGTGGCTGATTATATTTTTGAGCATATTTTATGTCCATTTTGGACCAGAAGGGTTTCACCCAGAACTGCATTTGTTGTGTTTCTTAATTTGTATGTGACTGAAGAGTACAATCAAAGGAATATTAACTTTTTGAGTCTCAATCTTTACAAAATATGCACAAAGTGCTTGAAAAAATTGTTGTCCAATGTTTGACTTTCATGTCAAAATTAATCAAACTACACTTGCGTTAAAAAAATAATAAAAAAAAAAGCAATGGTGAGGGTGTCATGGCTATAAATCTTCATGCACTTGTTAGGGAACATGAACTAGTTCTTCCATCAGCCATCAGGTGCCCCTTGGAAAAATTGGTACATGGTGAATGAACTAACAATTGCAACATGTGAAAGTGCAGTTGGTATGCTGAGATTTCAGCATTGGTGCGAAAACCTGGAAGTCATTCCACTGATGGCTACACGTACATGTATTACCAACCACATTAAGATGGTACCCTACCTGTACACAGACCAGTGAAAAATTACCTTTTTATGGTGATTTATATCTACAAGGTCTCCATACTGCAAAAATAAATAAACCTTGGGGTTGCAAGACATATTCTACTATGTCTAAGGTTGCTATTATGTTCTTGGGGCACCCATCCTCTCAGACATCTTTAAAATGGCTGACTGTCGAAACTTAAATATAAACATAATAGTTAAGCCAGAGAAATATGATGTTCTCCATAATTCATGTTTTTAGATGAAAACCTTTTGGTAATTTTTTTGACCCAAGGAAATGTTTGTCATGGTAATGAACAATTTGGCTCGCTCAAACTATTTTAGTTCCAAAAATTGTTTAAATTACAGGAAAGTGGTAAAAAGAATGCGAGATGGTGAGCAGATTCTTGAGAAACATACCCAGAGTGTGCAAGAAAAGGTAAATGTAGTGGTAGATGTATTTCATCAACCTGATGAAGTTTGTTTAGATGTCACATGTACAATGTAAGATACAAAGTTTTTCATTGGATTGGTATTTATCATCATGCATGTAAACATAGATTTACACATCTTCGATCAGGACTACAGATATATGTTCTTCAGTATGTGAGCCAAAATGTAAGTGTCTGGATGGATAATCATACATATAATTACACTTTAAAAACAGGCCTTTTATTTTATTTTATCATTTTTATTTTATTTTATTTTTTTTTTATTTTTTTTGTTTTTGTTTTGTGGTCTGATTCAGCTTACCATGGTAAAATGATGGGGTTACCACTGCTTTTGTACTGAGGCATGAATGTTTTACAATTCCTGGTCAATCTGGGTCAAATTTAATACATGTATAGGAAGCTCCAGCAGTACAAAAATAGAGGATTTCAAGAAAAGATAATTTTTTTTTTAAATTTGCCAAAGATGGTGTCGTAATGTTGCTATGAAATGTGCATGGTACCAGTAGATGGAACTGATTTGGCATCAGTTTCAGAGGTTTAAAACACGTGGCCCACTGTTCCGACTGTGGTGTATGTGATTTCATGGTAACAAACAGAAGTAATTGCACTGTATACATGTTTATCAAATACAATGAATAAATGTCTGGAGGGGTATAAACATACAGGTGTGGAGAGAAACAAATAGTGATTTCAAGGAAAAGAACACCATACATGGAAGAAGGTGCATGTACCTGATAAGTAATTGGCAGGGATGGTCTAATGCTAATACATGTACTGGGACACTGGATAAGCCAGACCTTTCTCGATTTTAAGATGAGGTCAAAAAGTCACTTGGTGTCCAGTGTGAATTTATCTTGTGAGCTTTCAGAGTAATTATGATTCTTTAAGCCAACTATTTGCACCAAAGAAAACACAATCAGAGGTGTCTTCTATTATTTTTCATTCCCCATTTCCATCTGGTGTCACTATATACAACTGAAATAAATTGAACATTGGTAACAGTTTGTGTATATCATGTGAGTATGTATGCATAATACCAGGGATTTACATTGATATCCAGTGGTTCACATAACATGAATACTGGACGAAATTTCAGATTAGACCATCCCTATTAAGTAGAGCCCAAGGGGCATGTATTTAAATTAAAAAAAAAAAAAAACTTGTGAGAAAGAACAGAAAAACAGGATCAAATGTAGGATTCATATGCATTTAAGTTATATATAAGTGCCCAGAAATACTGAATAAAACATAATACATGTATTAAACTGTGTTGGTTTTCTGTTGGAATTTTTATGCACTACAACTCTACACTGCTGCTTATTACTTTTGTGCAGGGCCCTTGTTTCTCCTTCCCAAAGACCCAGTTTTTTTTTCAAATGCCTTCACCTTTATTGCGGGAGGCATATAAATGTGTCCTTTTCCATCTGTCTATCCATTCATTCAGCTGTCCCACATCCAACAGGAAACTTGTGTCATGCATACCCCCAAACCTACATGTTCATTTTGTGTTAGACCTTTTGTCCTGAAAGTTTACAGGATTATTAATCAGTACATGAAAATTTGCACCTGGGGTTTTGTTTGTCTGTGCATCTGTCTGTGAGTCTGTAAAACACCCTTGCCTTGAAACTTTGGCCTAGAAAAACTATTTGACCTACAGTTATGAAACTTTACATGATTATTAATCAGTATATAAAGATGTGCACCTGGGGCTTTGTGTCTATATGACACCCTAGACTTCATGGAAATGATAGTTGTCCACCCCACATTCAGTTCTCTTTACAATAGTGAGACAGTAAATTACAGGCAGTAAAAGAAGTGAGAAACAGTATCACTAAGTACTGTATGTGTGTGTGTGTGGGGGGGGGGGGGGTGTGGTTGAGGGAACTTTTGGAGCTTTGGGGGAATTAGCTCACTCACTTGTTGGAATCATCATGTAGACCAAGATGGTCCCAGGCTTGGGACATGAAGAACCCCCAAGTCCAGTATATAAACTTGAATTATTCTCTCCAGTCTTTATTCTTCCATCCTGCTGATACAATGAAGATCAAGTAGCTAGTCACCGGCAGTTGCTGTTGGGCTTATTAAAGGCAGTCTCTGGTAGTTTCTGCTTTACTCCCAAGTTACGCTGATATTTATTGACAAACTACAGTAAAACCTCTCGACCGAACACCTCCGTATACCGAACTCCTCTCTATACTGAACACTTTTTTTCTCCCAAGGGTGTTCGGTATAGGGAGGTTTTACTGTATCTCTAAGATGACCAGAACCTTACACACTTTCATCCAATCAGAGTATATGAAAATCAAACAGTAAAAACATGATAGTTTCTCTGATCAAATATGTCACCTGCTATACTCTGCTTGACAAGCTAAAAATACTTCAACTTTGACTAAAACTTGTCAGAAGTAACAATATGTATGTTTGTACTTTGTCTATTGCTTTTGACACCTCCATACATGTCTGACAGTTGAGGCTGGATGGCTTAGAATCATCAGTCACTGGCAACTGAGACAATGCAGATGGTAAGAACAAACTGAGGCAATTAAATAACAAACAGTGTTCACTGTTAACAGTTATTCTAAGTCTGTCCTCCCAAAGCAGCTTTTTCCAAACACGAAAGCCAAAATTCTTTCAGAAAGAGAAAATAATTAATTTCACATTGGAGCCTATATTTTTCCAAGCTGATAACAGCATCATCAGTTGAAATCAAGATAGGTTTACATTGGCCTTACCACAAAGCATAGAGACCCAGTCAAGGTATGCTAAAGAAGTTAGAAACAGTATCATCAGTTGAAATTAAGGAAGGTGTCCTCAGTTGAAATAAAGAAAGGTTTACATTGGCCTTACCCCAATGCATAGAGACCCAGTCAGAGTGTGTCAAATTTCATAGTCACGTGTCCCTTGTATGATGTTTTACTTGAGTTCATTTAAGCTGTTTTGTGACATCTCTTACTGTTACTTTTAGCTCCTGCCAGTATGAATGTGTGCGTGTAGTGAGTGCTTGCTTTAATACTTGTATACACACGTTTACTGTTACAGCACATACAGTTACTTTGGACTAAATTTATCAGCATAGGCTGCTCTAAGTGGCTGATGCTGCAAGATGGTGACATACAGTTACCTTGGACTAAATTTGTCAGTAAAGGCTGTTCTAAGTGGCTGATTCTGCAAGATGGGGACATCCTATTAATGATTTTTTTCCTGGCAGACCCTTCAGTCAACACTATGTGTTGAATATGTCTCCAGCTTGTGTTTGTTTTTAAGGGTCCACTCCATGGGGGGGGGGGCCCTTTCTGTTTTCGGGTTGTCCATCCATATGTTCCTATGTCTGTCCTTACTACTTTCTACTTTTTCCTTTTGCTGTAAACTCAGCTGACGAACTAGTCAGTAGAACCAAAAAGTGATAGGCCTACCAATTCTCTTTTAGCTCAGCTGTCAGTCAGCTGAGCTTATTTTATGACTAACTTATGTTGATTTGTGCCAAACATGGTAGGGATGTACCTTTATGTTGTAAGTGTCAACCTATTTTCTGCAAATGGTCATGCTCCAGTGATGCATGGACCTTGACCTCAATACCCCAGGTTACAGGGCAACTGACACATATTTATTGTTCATTTGATTTCTTGAGATCCCTTTTGAGTTGAGACCTTGATGTTGCACATGTTAATGTCTCTCTATGAAGGTCATACTTAGACAGTACATGAGTGACCTTGACCTAATTTCTGGGGTCACAGTGCAGCATACATAAATTTTACTCTTCACTGTTACTTGAGAACTACTTGAACTGGGACTTTGATGTTGCACATGTTAGTGTTCTTCTGTAAAGGTCAGATTTACTCACTACATGGGTAACCTTGATCTTATCCCCAGTTCACATAGCTGCAAGTGTGATGAATGTTTAGGTCAGCTGAGCATGGGCTGTTCACACATCCCTCTTATTTTTGAAAGAAGTGATACAACTTGGATTTTGAGTGGTTGGGCCTGTACATATTGGAAACACTATAGACTGTATTTTATGAAATATATTTCAAATGTTGGGAGGACCGGTTTTAAACCACCAGTTGCCTTTTATCGGTGACTGCCTGTCTCAAGTCAAGAGTGAAATTTGTTTCTTCTTTGTTTGGTATTGGGAGATGAATGTTGATGCTTTGGTAACTCTGGAATCTCTTTGCTGTTGTTTGATATTTTATAAATATGGGTCATGTTTTTCTACACAAGTGTATCATACTAGAGACGTCCATCATCCACAATTCACATTTTCGACTTCTTCTCCAAAACCATCAGCCAGATTGACTTCAAACTTGGTTGGGATGTGCCTTGGGTGGGTCTGTACCAAGTTTGTTCAAATGGTCACACTCCATTGATTTTTGGATTTTTTATTAATTTCTTTATTCTTTGTTGGGACAAATCTTAAAAGATCTCCAATGCCGCTTACCCAATTGCTTTCATATCACAAAGGGACACTCCTGGGGACTCCTAGTTCTTGATTTGTTCACCAGGTGGCGCTGCAATTTTTCATGATTTTTTGGTGTGTTTTTGCCATTTTTGACTTCTTCTCCAGAGCTTTCGCTCAGATTAAGCAGAAACTTGGTGGATATGTTCCTTGTGGAAAGGTCAAACAAAATTGTTTATCAGGTGGAAATGCTGTGGAATCCTGATTTTTAGCGATTTTTTTCAATTCGGACACTGAATCAGTCAATGCAGCTTTCCTATTGATTACTATGTAAGTCAATGGGCATTCTAATACTAATTACCCATTTTTGACTTCCTCTCTAAAACCGTCATCCAGATTGACTTCAAAATTGGTGGCAATGTACCTTGGGTGGGTTTCTACCATGTTTGTTCAAATGGTCAAGCTCCAATAATTCTGGATTTTTAATGATTTTTTATGTTCTTTTTTTTGGACAAATCTTTCAAAATCTTCTTCTCCACAACCGCTCACCCAATTGCTTTGATAGTAGATTAAATCATGCCTATGTAGGGGCTCTGAGTTCTTAATTTGTTCACCAGGTGGTAATGCATTTTTTTTTCAAAATTTTTTTTTATGAATTTTTGTGTTTTTAATACTTGTCACTTCTTCTCCAGAACCATCTCTCAGATTAAGTTGAAACTCTGTGGATATGTTCCTTATAAAAGGGTCAAGCAAAATTGTTCACTAGGTAGCACTGCTGTGTATTCTTGATTTTTAAAGATTTTTTTTTTTTTTCAATTCGGGTACTTGCCGGTAAATGCACTGCGTTCTATGCAAAACAATGGGCATTCTAATGGTATTTCACATTTTGGACTTCCCTGAAGAAACTGTATGTCAGATTTACTTCAAAGGTGGTCGCAATATACCTTAGGTGGGTCTCTACAAAGTTTGTTCAAATGGTTACGCTCCAGTGATTTTTTATTTTTTATGATTTTTTCGAAAATCTTTAATTTTAAGTTTTAATGGGAAAGTTTAACATGGGAATTTCTTGTAATGGTGATAACTTAAATAATTTTGGTCAGATTTGTGCCAAACTTGGTAGGGATGTACATGTACCTTTTATAAGTGTCAACCTATTTTGTGCAAATGGTCATGCTCCAATGATGTTTGGACCTTAACCTCATTCCCCAGGTTACAGGACAACTGACACATATTTACTCTTTACTTGATAACTTGAGATCCGTTTTGAGTTAAGACCTTGATGTTGCGCATGTTAATGTCTCTCTATGAAGGTCATGCTTTGACAGTACATGAGTGACCTTGACCTCGTTTCTGGGGTCACAGTGCAACATACATGAATTTTACTGTTCACTGTTATTTGAGAACTACTTGAACTGGGACTTTGATGTTGCACATGTTATTGTTCTTGTATGAAGGTCCGACTTACTCAGTACATGGGTGACCTTGATCCTATCTCAATTTCACAGAGCTACAAGTGTGATGAATGTTTAGGTCAGCTGAGCATGGGCTGTTCACACGGCCTTCTTGTTTACCGATATGGAGGCATGTGAATGATATTCCCACTAAAACTTTTACTAAAAGTGAATTTGAAATGAGTTCCTTGAAGTTTGCATCTAGGGTGCAATCATTTAAAGATGTATTAAAAGTGTGGAAGGTTCCACAGTTATCATTAATTGGTGAAAACATAGTATTAAAAGGTTTAGCTGCATCAAAATTTTTCTATTGTATTTCTTCTGTTTACATATAAGAAAAAATATTGATCTTGTTCAACGATGCATAAATGGATTTTTGTGGAATGGACCAATTCCTAAAGTTAAAAATCTAATCACGTATAAGAAAATCCAGGACGGCGGGCTCAAAATTTTACACTTTAGATCTCAATTAAAGGCTTTGCCTTTAAAATAGGTCAAAATTTATTTCACAACATGGATGTGAAATGGAAACATATTTTCAGGCTTTCATTCCATTTATTAACCTGAGAGACTTATTTCTGTCAAGGAATCATATATTTGAAAATTGGCAGTTGCCCCCTTTTTTTACAAGAACCTTATAAATTTGTGGAACCAGTTTAAAATAAATTATGAGCCCACTAATGGTAATGACGTCCGAAATGAATTTCTGTGGTTTAAGGATTTTATTTTGATACAGAAAAAACTGTTTTTCTAAAACATTGGTATCAGTGAGGTATTAAGCGAATTTGTGATCTTCTTGACGATGAGAGTAACTTTTTGTCACAGCAAACCTTATGTAAAAAAATATGGTCTACAGACGAATTTCCTAGAGTATTTATCCATTCGATCTGCTATACCAGTAAAATGGAAACAATTTCTACTGATCGAACACCATAAAATATTTCAGATGTGCCAGTGCTAAATATTGAAGGAAAAAAAAAGAAAAATTAATTTTATCCAATGTAAAGAATTTTATTGAACATTAATATATTCTAATAACTTGCAGACCCCAACAGCTTGGCAACATTGGATGGAATATTTTAATTCAAATGAAGATAACTGGGGAATATTCATATTTTACCTTTCAGAGGTACTTTTGAAACAAGACTACAAAGTTTTCAGTTTGCCTGTTTAAATATATTTGTTACTCATAATGTACAATTATACAAGTTTAAATTAATAGAATCGGAACAATGTAATTTTTGCGAGGAAATAGACACAATTATTCATCGATTTTGTAAGTGTGGTCATGTAACAGGTTTTTGGGAACTGTTTCAACAGTGGTGGAATTCATGTAACCATCATAATGTCATAAACTTGACAGAATTTTATATAATGTTTGGATTTTTCAATGAGCCAAAAAGGTATGCTCTGAACAACTGTTTACTGCAAGCAAAATACTTTATTCACTGTTGTGTTTGCAAAAAAGAAAGAGTCTCATTTCGAGCCTTTCATCGGTGTTTAAAGAAATAAGCTCAACGCTGAACAATATATTATGTATAACAGGAATCAGCAAGAAGTCTTTGCATCTCGATGGAATTCGGTAGCTCAGACTTTATCTATTGTATATTGAAAGGCCAATAAAATATTATTTTTTAAAAAAACCTCGTAATTACAAGATAACTATCTTGTAATTGCGACTTAACCAAGAGTTTAGAACTCTTCTAACTGGAAATGAAAAATGCAACCTCCGATATATCATGTATATATATTCATGGGGATAAAAGATGCCAGCCCTATTATGCACGTGTTATGAGGATGTGTGTGTGGGGGGGGGGGGGTAGTTTATTTTATCTTACCATAGCTTTTTACATCTCTTTTGGGAGGAAATGATGGTCCTTAAAAGGACCTTTATAGATGTTGTTGTTGCTGTTGTTGTTGTTAGGAGACTGCATGCATCAAAAGCGGGTAGGACCACCACGCCTCTGTCAGCAAGCTTGGATCCGCCTTGGAATGCTGCTTGTCAGCTTGGTGATCACAGTCTGGCGAAGACGAGCATCCAACATCCCAATGGTTCTGCCCCTGTCAAATCCAAACAGCTGTGAGTGACCTGTACGCCCTGGCATTGTGGATTCAAATTGATCCCAGTAGTGCCAAAGCCCCCTTATAAAGCCCATAGGCCCCCAATGGCACGCACACTTTTTGCACCTGTCTGGCTGTTGTCTTCTTTTCATGTGTGTGTGTGTGTGTGTGTGACTGCTCAGGTATACCCTAAGCTATCTTGTTGGTGTTACATAATATTCCATGCGACACCCACACCTGTCTGGCTGTTGTCTTCTTTTCATTTGTGTGTGTGTGTGTGTGTGTGACTGCTCAGGTATACCCTAAGCTATCTTGTTGGTGTTACATAATATTCCATGCGACACCCACATTACGAGAAAGTATCTCGTAATTACGAGATAAAAAAGTAACATTACGTTGGCACCAATGAGCTACCATACTCGAGTGTTTGAATTTGCCCAGAATGCATATCCTGGCAACTTGGAATTGTCCGTTTTTTTTTTTTTTTGGGGGGGGGGGCTATCTAAACTAAAGAGTCTCACTCATAAACATTGTCTCAGGTTGGAAAGTCTGCTCATTTTACGCATGTTTACCGTATGCGCATGCACATATATATCTGGGCTACGTTTTCTGAAGGGTAGATATTTAGGTAATACTGTAGGGTGCAATACATTGGATATGATAGTCATACAGGTACATCCAGCACTATTGATTATATTTAACTTACATTGTTGCAAGAGAGTAATACAGAGTATAAATTATTATAGAGTGCACAATCCTACTGTTCACTCGATCCATTGTCTACTTTCCACTTATGTTGTTACACATCTATATGATATATGCTTTGACATATTAATGTATCTGTCAGACAAATTGTGGGATTTTTATGGGAAACGGGAGATGACTTGAAATACAGAAATGTACTCATATCAAGCAAAATACAGAAGGATATGAGACCTATTATAGGAAAAGTTTGTGGTAAAGAATATATCTCTTCTCAGTTGATACCTGATGGGAATAAATTGTTAATTAGAACAGCCAAATTACCAAATATCAAAAGTTTTCCCAGAGATTTCAAAAGAAGGTGAAAAAGGCCAAAACCTCGAAATAGGAAGTGGTGCGACGTTGAATGTAATCAGAGACATAATGGGTATTGTATTTGTGTCTTTTTGCCCAGAACCACTTCCTAGTAGTCAATATCCTATTCCGCAGTTCGAACTCTTTACTCTCCATAAGCTAACCTGTCCCTGTCTAACCTGTATACATATGGAATTACTATTGTCTATATTGCACACGTTCCTCTGTAAAATTTTGACATAGGCTGTATCAGCCCAAATAAATTAAAGGGTCTTCAGCGGGTAACTACTCAACATGTTTCGGAGCCTTTTACCCGTACATGTCTCTCTGAGTAGCGGCTCCTTGTCTAAGCTAAATATTCAGCAAAGACAACCCACATAATAAAGAATAAATAAGAACGTGGCAAATGATGAATTAGCTAAATACGTGAAGTTTTGCTTATAAATGCAGAGCTTCGTTATGAAAGAAGAACCCCTGTCAAGCAAACCATAATTACTAAATTTGTATAGTACAGGTTCAGATAAGAACAATTTGACTTACCCCTGAACCAATATGTACCCTTTCTGGCTGGACAGTTTATCCTAGTTAAACCACCCGCCAGTGTATAACTGAAGTGGAAACAAGCTGGGGCCTTATATTCAGTCCCAGTGATAGTAAAATAAACAGTTGCAACTAGACCACCTGTACAAACCAAGGGAAATCCCAACAAGGACTGTAACAATGGACATCCTGCACCAGAAATGTAAAACAAACTCTGTGATGACACCTACCCCCCAAACAATTAAGCTCTATTTAACTGCCAACTCTGAGTCAATGTATCAACTTAATGTGTCAGGTTTGTGACATTTAAGAAAATACTGTCAATTTTGAGTAAATGTGCATTTAGGCATGTCAGAAAAGAATGAAAGTCATTAGCATTTATGTCAAAAAACATGTTATCAAAACAATTTTTCTTAACAGGATTTTGAGTACAATTAGGCAAGCTTGTAACTGTCGTCAGTAGCTGCTTGCTACCTATAGCCCCTGGGGGCTTTGACCTAACAGAAAACAAGCAATCCTAAAATGTCCGAAAGGTGAACATTAAAACAGAATGATGCCAAAAGATAAAGTTAAGTAGCAAAACCGACAAGTCTAAAAACTGTAAATTATTGTAGCCAAACTTTCTAATAATCTTTGGATATTAACTGCTAAATTATAGGGCAAGTCAGAAAAGAATGAAAGTCATTATTTGTACTTAAGTCAAGAGAATACAACGAAAATGTAATATTTCTTAAACAGATATCAAGCACAATTAGGCGAGCTTGTAACTGTCGTCAGTAGCTGCTTGCTACCTATAGCCCCTGGGGGTTTGACCTAACAGAAAACAAGCTAGCCTAAAATGTCTGAAAGGTGAACATTAAAACAGAATGATGCCAAAAGATAAAATTAAGTAGCAAAACCGACAAGTCTAAAAACTGTAAATTATTGTAGCCAAACTTTCTAATCTTAGGATATTAACAGCTAAATTATAGGGCAAGTCAGAAAAGAATGAAAGTCATTATTTGTACTTAAGTCAAGAGAATACAACGAAAATGTAATATTTCTTAAACAGATATCAAGCACAATTAGGCGAGCTTGTAACTGTCGTCAGTAGCTGCTTGCTACCTATAGCCCCTGGGGGTTTGACCTAACAGAAAACAAGCTAGCCTAAAATGTCTGAAAGGTGAACATTAAAACAGAATGATGCCAAAAGATAAAATTAAGTAGCAAAACAGGCAAGTCTAAAATCTCTAAAATTATTGAAGCCAAACTTTCTAACCATCTCGGGATATTTACAGCAAAATTTGTAGAAATATTTGATCAAAAGTACATCTTTGAATCCTCTTGACTCAAGTTTATTGTAAATAAATTTGGTTCTAGATGCAAAGTCCTGAAATTTAGAACAAATACGACCAAATCTCAAAATCTGTGACAAAAACGTATTATATCCAATAGTTTCCGAAATATTACTGTCCGGGAAAGGATAATTAACCACTTCAAAGTTAAACTCATCTATTTTGTGATAGACTTTAATACAAAACCTGTCATTAGTGACCTGAATATCCAAGTCCAAAAACACATCTCTGAAACCATCTGAATTGTTACCCTCCAAAGGGATATCTTTTGGGTAAATTTCTTTAGCAATTTCACTGAAATTTTGTACATTTACGCAAGCAATGTCATCAATATATCTTGCGTTGTTTGATAATTTTGTAGCCATTTGAAAGTCCTTTTTCATCAATTTATTCATATACTTAAATTCAAGCCAGGTTAAATATAAATCTGCCAGTAAAGGGGAGCAGTTGCTACCCATTGGAATGCCTTTTATTTGTTGAAAAACCAATGGTCCGCATTGAACAAAAGTATTATCCAAGAGAAATTTTATAGCATCTATCAAAGTTTCAACAGTGTAAGATTTAACGTTACTTTTTGAACATTTATTGTGTGACCAATATGCTTTCTTTGTATATGAATTAATATTTATGTATGGTTTACCATTATGTTTAAACATTTTGCTAATTAATTCTGAAAGTGAACTTTTGACTTCATCTATGGGTAGATTTGTGTACAGTGTAGAAAAATCAAAACATTTGATATTTTTTGCCTTTACATCTTTGATTTTAGATACAAACTGGGAAGAATTGTTAATACTCCAAAAACAATTTATTTCACAGTTTCTAGAAATTGCATTACAGTATTTACAAAAATGATTCCTAATTGCAGTCAAACACAATGTTACTTCTTTTGATAATTGCTTTGTAGTACATTTTGAAGCACCAGCTATGAATCTAGATTTAAAAGGGTTTTTATGTAATTTGGGTATCCAGAACAAAAGTGGAATAGAGGAGTCCTCTTCAGAAATTTTGATATTAAAATTCCTTTTCATCTCATCTTTATGTGTATCTATCAAATTATCAATGGATTGTTTGTGTAATTTATAAACGTCATTTCCTCTTATGTCTGAAATATTGTTTATACCAAGTTCCTTTTTCAAAAATCCAGATAATATTTTTTGCATATGATCCCAAAATTGTTACCTGCCTTATCTATGTTAGTGACTACAAATCTATCATGTAGTTCTTTGACTGCTTTAGAAACTTTAGGCTGTTTTAGATTAACCGTATTGAAATTCTTAATGTGGGATTTGTAACGATAAATTCTATTTCTAAAGACTCTTTTCAAGTTTGATAACCATCCTTCAAATTTCTGAAATTCCATTTTTTCTTTCTTTGCCCATTTCATACAGTAGGAATCGAGTGCATTACATGTATCCTGAAAAATACTGTCAATATTCAACTTGGGACATATCCGAAATTTTGTACCTTTTTTCATTATTTCTTTTAAATCTGAATTTTGTATTATATCCAAGTTACCTGTAAATACATGTTTGTGGTGTGCATCAACAAAATTAGAATATTTACTATTAGACATACAGTCACAATTTTGATTTGCTGCGATGTCTTTCCTGTTACATTCCAAGCCCTTTGACATTCAAAGTTGACTTCATTTAGATCTGAGCGTAAATAATACAAACAGCTATTAAACTCAAAGAAAATTGCCCACCCGGCATCTCTTATTAATCAATTGGAGAATTATGGAAGAGAGTAATCCATCCGATTTTGGGGATCTTTATGATCAGCTCTCAAACAAAAATAAACAAAACAATAGTCATTGATCAATGCAACTTTTATGGGTTGTACACTTTACGAAGCTATTCAACAGTAAAAATGTTATCTGCAGCAGTGATCTGGATAATTACATACAACAAAACAGAGGCAAAATTTTCAATAAACTGAACATCAGTCTCACAGAGACAGAGAAGTGGAGAATGTTATCTTAGGGTTAACAAGGAAGAAAGCTCCTGGTACTGATGATATTATTAATGAAATGTTTAAAACTGGTGGACGGATACTAACCCCCTTTGCTTACGAAAGTTCTCAACAAGACGCGTTCAAGTGGATCATTTCCTGATGAATGGAGAGAAAGTATCCTGACGCCGATTCACAAAAAGTTGACAGCCATAAACCTGAGAATCATAGAGGAATAGCCCTGTCCGCTCACTTTTCAACATTATTCTGTACAGTTTTGAATGATTTTATACATAATTCGAGAAAATCAATATTATCCCAGTACTTCAAATCGGTTTCCAGAGGAAAAGTAGAACTGCTGCAGATCATATTCTAACTTTGAAAACACTAATAGATAAATATTGAAATGCTGCTGCAAAGAGGTACTTAAATGTATGTTTCGTTGATTTTAAACGTGTTTTCCCTCTTTGTGGCGGCAAACCTTATATTATAAGCTGCTTGTAAGTTGTGTATCATGGAATCTACTATCAGTCCTTGCTTCAATGTACAAGGATGTAAACGACGGTGTAAAAACTGATGTGGGATTCACTCGCCCTTTTTTCTCAAATGTTGGGGTCAAACAAGGTTGTGTACTCAGTACATTTTTTTAACTTGTAAGCTATGTATCTGACTTGCCAGAAATGTTAAGTGAAAAATGTAACCCTGTTACATTGTATTATATCCTCCTCAATTGTCTACATGCATGCGGATGATTTAGGTTTGGTGTCTGAGTCCGCAAATGAACTTCAAGTTACACTAAATAAGTTCCAGAATTATTGTAATACCTGGAAGCTTTCAGTGAACTTGTCCAAAACCAAGATTATTGTTTTCAACAAGCCAGGCCATCTGAAGGATCATATATTCATTCAAATATGAGGACCAAATAATATAAATCTTCAAACAATACTGCTACTGAGGGATTGAATTATGTGCATCTGATACTTTCACTGCTGCTATAATTAAACAAAAAGACCAGACCAACAAAGCTTCCTTTTTGCAAATTACAGCAGTACCCAGTTAACAATAACGTAACACTTTCGATGAAATTATTTAACTCTTTAATTAACGCGATACTTTCTTACGGAAGCGATGTATGGAGTCCCTTGTTACTGAAGGGATTTAACTCAAACAATTTTTATCTTTCGTATGAAAAAGTAGCCATTGAGACAACTCATGTAAACTTTTGTAAGTATGTTCTCGGTGTACACCGGAAAGCTACAAAGGGCTGACCTTGGAAGCTATCCACTTCTGACAGAAACAGTATGTAAGTCTGTGAAATATTGGATAAATCTGCAACATACAAAAAAGCCCGATTAACAAGCAAATGTCTGCCACAATATTATCAACCTTATTCCGAGGGTCCAGACTGCTGGATCGAACACATCAAAGGCATATTATATACTTTGGACATGCAGGAAGCCTGGCACAATCTTGGGGGGGGGGGGGGGGGGAGGGTAATAATGCCAAGCTCACCCTGTTTATAGAACTCAATGTTCAGACCAGATAAATGGTCTCTTTTCTGAGAACTCGCATAAATTAAGCACTTATTGTAAATATACACAGCCCCAAACTCCTGACTGAGAAAGAAAATAGCATTTGTGCCTATCAGGCGAGGTTGAAGATGAGAAAAACATCTCTTATTACTTGGTTCTATAGCAGGTACCAAAAATAGTTTAAAAGATTTGAAAGTGATGAGTTGTTTCATAAGTTTTGACAAGGGTATGATCACAGTGCAAGTTTTTGCCACGAAGGGTCCACTCCATTACCACAAAAACTGGTCTTATTAGACAGGTGGCCTCTCGTGACAGGCAAATTAACATGTAAAGAACATGATTTGGTAATCTTCCATGTGGTCTCTCAAGAAATGGTTGTCTCTTTATAATTAGCTAGGCATCTTGGGCTATAACCTGCAATAAGTCAACATTCATCTCTGTTTTGTGGGAAAAAAATGAATGTTTTTCACGTGAAACATAACCTCCAAGAAAAGTATTTCTTTCTCCAGTGTATTGCTGCGGGGAAAATGTATAATTAGGCGCTTTATGATCCCCAAACAAGTTTTTGTACCTAATTTATGTGAGATCTTAATCTTTGTAAAGGCATGGGCTGCTGTCACATGATTCTCCTTGTAACAGTGCTGCCACCAGTGGTGACCAACGCTATTAATTTGAAAATGAATGAAGGTCCATTTGTGCAGATAGCTCTTTTAACCAAACATTGCTATAGTCATCTTTTCCAACACTTTTAACTGCAAACCCAAGCAATGAGCTGTCAGGTTCATTTAACAACCGCTCTCTAAATTTTAACATGCTCTTGAACACTGAGATGGCTAGTGGGAGGAGGCCCAGGTCACCTCTTATAGCTGCTGTGGGAGTGTGTTTATGAACACCTAGAATAAATCGAACGAAGCTTAACTGGATTTTTTCAGCTGGTAGAGAGTTAGATTTCCTTAATGTGCCAGATATAGTGTCTGAAAAAAGAGAGGTTCCCGATGTTTCACCGCCATAAGTTGCAATTGATTTAATAGTTGAATCGAAAAGTTTTAGCGCAATATTCGGGGCCACATTTCCATCGCTTAGCATATTTTTAAGTTTAAATAAGGCTTTCGTTGATTTTTTGACGCAGCGCTTCTTTTGTAAGTGAGAAAGATCGTGAATTGCTAAAATCAATACCTAGGTATTTATAAGATTTAACACATTCCGAAGTAGAACACCCAAACATGAACTTTTCTCTCCGCAGACGGCCTGTTTTGTTGAAAATCACAACTTCAGTTTTTGACAGGTTAACATCAAGTTTCCATTTATCACAGTAAACCTTTAAGTTGTTTAGACAGACTTGTAGGCCCTCTTTTGTTTCTGATAATAGCATTATATCATCTGCATACATAAGACACTGGAATTTTTCTATTCCGAGTTTGACTGGTTGGGTTGGTCCCTTCTGTAATTCTTTTCGTAAGTCATTTATGAATAATGTGAAAAGTAGTGGGCTGAGAATTACGCCTTGTCGGACACCCTGCAAGATTGGAAATGAAGGTGTGAGACCGTTTTGTGTTTTGATACAACTGGAAATGCTACTGTACATACTTTTTACTGTATCATAGAAAATTCTTTCAACTCCTGATTTCAGAAGCTTGAATTGTAGACCGTGTGTCCAGATCTTATCAAAGGCCTTACTAAAGTCGATGAAACATGAATAAAGTTTACCCCCTTTAGGTTTTGTGTAGGTGTCAATCAGGGACTTTAGCATAAACATCTGATCCACAGTTCGTGCGGACTTTTTAAAACCTATTTGCTCTTTCGGTCTTAGACTATTCTCTTCAATAAAGGCAGCCAGCCTCTTATTCAGAATACTGCTGAACACTTTTGCTAAATTACTACATATTGTAATTGCCCTGTAATTTTCGGGGAATTTTGGGCAGCCTCCTTTGTAGATGGTAGAAATTATACCCTCACCCCACTCTTTAAGGTACGTACCAAGAGCGAAAATTTTGTTGAAAATAATTGTAAGAGGATTCCCAAAAACACCAACTCCAGCCTTTAACATTTCGTTAAGAACACCGTCATACACCACAGCTTTGTTGTTTTTTAACTTGTTTAGTGCTTAATTCACTTCAGCAATGGTAATGCTATAATTGAGGTCATTAAAAATTGGTTGCTTTTCCAAATTTTCAATCTGGGAGATAATCTCATGGTTAAAAATTCTTGTGTCAGACTTTTTACTGTACCAATTTTTTAAGTAATCAAACCAAATATGAGGACTTATATCTTCAGAGAATTTATCATTTTGACAATCTTTTAGATCCTTTACAAGCTTCCAATATTTTGAGGGGTCACTATCGTGCAAAGTTTCCAATATTTTTAAGATATTTGGTTTGAACTGACGCTTTGTTTTCTTCAACAGGTTTTTATATCGCTTTTTTTGCCTCAAAAAGTTTATTTCTCAGTGTTCCATTTCCTTGGGTCTTTTGTAATAAGTTCCCTAAGCTTTTACATTCTCTTTTTAATTTGATACAAGAAAAATCAAACATTTTCTGTTCTTTAATTTACTTTTCTTAAAGGTTTTTCTCTTTCTCAGGGTTCTCTCTGCTGCCGTATTCAAAACTTTATAGAATTTTGACAAAAGGGTTTCATACTGGACATCGTTTTGGTGTTGACTGCCCTTAATAAGGTTGAGCTTCTGTATAATATCTGGGCTATTCAGGATCATTTTAAACTTGAGACTGGACTCCTTGTCCCATTTATACTGGCAGCCCAACTTCTTTAAAGGGATCTTAGTATCATGTGACAGGCATAGATTAGCTGATAGCGAGAAAGAAATTGGGCAATGATCCGAGACGGTTTCTAACCAGCCAAGCACCTTAAAGTGTTTAACTTCTGAGTAAATGGAGTGGTGAACTAGAGTATAATCAATAGCACTACTGCCATTGTAATGATTACAGGTGTATTTCCCAAAACAGTCGCCAATAGACACAAATTCAGTAATTGTCTACCAAAGCTATTTCGGGTTTTGTCAAATCAACCTTTTCTTCATAGGTTTATCCCTATGATAATCTGATGGAAAAGGAACATATCTTATGTCAGTATCATCAACATAATCTAATTCCTGGGTTGTGTGAGCATTTAGGTCCCCAGCAATAACCTTGAGCAAAATGTGCGTTAATAAGATCAACAATGGTGATTGGAAAGTCTTCCAACAAGAATTCATTCAATAACAGCTAAAAAGTATAAATGGTCAGTATAATAATAAACTCAGACTCTATGCCTCTTTTAAAAATAACTTTTCCTTTGAAAATTACTTATGCGATGTTAAAAACGTTGATCACAGAAAAGCCCTCACAAGGCTTAGGTCAAGCAGTCACTCCCTAGCAATTGAAACTGGCAGATACGCAAGACCCAAAATTCCAGTGGAAAGGAGGCTGTGCTCTGTGTGGAACCTAAATGAAGTAGAGGATGAAATTGATTTCTTGATCAAGTGCCCATTCTATCAATCTGAACGTCAACAACTCCTGCAGGTGGTCTCTCAATCAAGCCCCAACTTTTTGTTGCTTATTCATTTCCAAAAGTTAAATTTCCTAATGATATCAGAAGGTCTCATCATAAGAGAAACTGCCAAATATTGCTATATTGCCTTTGAAAAACAAAAACAAACCTGCTCAGGGTAATTACAGCCAGTTGGTTTAACAGTTGATGGGCTTATGGTCCAGTTGTGTGTGATCTTGCTTGTGTAACACATCTCCTAACAGCCAGTCAGAAGTAATTCCACATTATCATTGTTGTGATGCCGCTTACAGGACACTCTCAGTGCTAACTGCAAGGACACCACTCGAGTGTTAACTGCAAGGCCACTAGTGTTTTTTTTTTTTAGTCTTTGATTTATGTTTGATGGTGCTGAATGACTTTCAACTTACATTCACGAACTCTACAAGAGCTGTGATAAGACATGGACAATTGTCAGCTCAAAGATCTCTTACTTAGCATTAGTATTGGTAACTGTTAAATGTAGTATAATTTATTCATTCAATATTTATTAGCAATTATTAACATGCACCAAGAGCTGTACATCTGTGGAAAGGCGGTGCCTAATCGATGCGTAGCCCCATAGAGGGCACTGTGATTGTGTATGCTGTATGTGACCCCACAGAGGGCTCTGAATACAATAAAGTTTCATGAATGTACCACACCTTCACGATTTGACCAAGTGCAAACAGCTGTCAGCAGCAGCGTAGAACCGCACTTGCCTGGACACCTGCAAGTGCGTGATTTTCTGCCGCTAGGTATGTATTGTTTTATGAATCGTTTTGCTTCCTTCAGCAAAGCTGACATTAAATGACCCGTACATTTCTTTGAGAGTTTGTGGGATGAGAGTTTTAACGCTGTTTCGTCATGTTGTGAACTTGAATGCTTGGGTTTGATTGCGTCTTCGCTTTGTCTTGAACTTCTACCCTCCAGAAAGGTCGTAAAAGACATTTCTCTATTGTTCCATGGACCTATATACGGGGTCCATGGTTGCTCGGGAGGTGCATTCGAGTGTCAAGGCTTGAACTCGTTGGAGGAAGGTCGGCGCTTTGCCTTAGGAGAAGAAGCACATGAGAGCGTGTGGCATAGATTTTACCGGGAAGAAAAGAAGGGGTCAGAACTGCACAGGACTTTCTGGTACAGTGCTGGGAGGAAAGATATTGAATGTTAGAATTAGAACAGGACAGTGTTAACCAGAGTGACATATTTTGAGGAAGGAAAGGGAAAAACGGTAGCCCTTATCAGGGCTCCCGTGCCAGTGAGCAGGGGGGGGGGGCAGGATAGGGTTAAACTCGAAGGGAAATATATCTATTTCTTTCTTTGTTAGTTTGTAATCAGCCCACTAACCTGGAGCATATGTGATACGGGACCGCGGCAAAGTCTAAACGTAAAGTAGGCCAATTAAGGTGTGTGGAATTTCAGAAGCCATGTATTTATGAAACATGACGCAATGCAGGTTGATCCTCACTGCGTTTTCGAACGTATTCCATGTAATAAAGTTGGCATACGGGGAATCTTTTTCTTGTGTGAAGTCCCGTCCGGTAAGTTGGACGGAATACGGCACCACCAGTGTTCTACAAGAAAAGTATGGCATGCACTATTAGAAACTTTTGCAGATGAAGTATGTAGGAACTATAGCAGGGCCGTTCGTCAAAATACACCACCCCTGTAGTGACGGTTATCGGACAATTCGTCGAAATCAACTTCGCCGTATATTCACTTCGTCGGAGGTTAAAATTGTCGACTGTCTGAATGGCCATGATGACAATGTGTCGAAATCAATTTGACCGTCTGGTCAAACTGGTCGCGATCAACTTCGGCGAAAGTTCATCTTGTCGCGATCAACTTCGACGAAAGTTCATTCGGTTTGACCGAAAAGACAATTGGTCGCGTGTGCGACCATGGGGGCCACAATGTTAATGGGTTGATATCAAACTGTGAATAAAGTTTGCCTGCATACATTACCGGTATCTGTTTTCCATGTCTTTTTCTTTTTTCTTCTTTTTTTTTCGGGTTTTTCAGTCTGCTCTCTGCCGTCGACCAGGCAGTGACACTTCAATGATTTACAATTACAGTAGCGCCATATTTCGTCAGGAAATCGGTGGTGGATTCTAAAGAATCTTATTATGTCTGGGTGCCAACCCAGACATTTTGTTTGACTTTCTTTCTTTCTTTCTTTCTTTCTTTCTTTCTTTCTTTCTTTCTTTCTTTCTTTATTTATTTATTTATTTATTTCGCTCTTTACGACCAAATTTGTCCGGAGTTTTTCTCTGACACCGTTATTCCGAAAACCACCAAACTTGCCCTTATGACTGACCCACCAGTGAAATTAGGCACCTGACTTGGAACAGTCATGATGTTTAAAATTTTCACATATAGGTTTGAGACATCTGGCAAATCCAATAGCATGCAAACAAAAGTTAGGGAATTTTGATGTATAACTACATGCTAAATTCAGTGAATTTCCCAAAAACCCACATTTTGACTAGGGCTTCTGCTGTACTGCATGTTATAAGCCTCCATGGTGCTAGGCAACCATTTTGCATTCATGATACTTGAACCTGTCTCATAGGCCGCCTTCTAGCCATGCCTGTTGGGTTTATGGTTTGAAAGGTTTGGGTCTTATGGCAAATGGGAGGTAGGGGTGGGGTGGGGGACTCCCAACAACTGTGTAATGAGGTTCTCAATAAAAAACAGAGAATCTCTTTCTGTTCATGCAAGAAACATATCTGATCCATGTTCACACTAATGCTGGACAGAGCTGTAAGTGCACCATGGCTGAGACCATGAACGTAATATATAGATATTACGTTCATGCTGAGAGCAACCAGTCAGAGTTCGCCTGAGGCTTTTCAGTCCCAAGGGAACAGAGGGACTGGACTTCTAGGCAGAACAAGCCAGAGTGTACCCTCTGTTAAAAATAGACTACATGCAGAGCTGAGTTTGCTGGGCCTGATCAAAGTCTGACTTACAGTCCTCAGTGACTGTTTTCACATTTTGGTGAATTTTGAAAAAGTGTCTGGATTTGTGTCATCTCAATGGACACTTTCATGTCTTTGTTTTCTTGTAACCAGTGAGATGAAGCCTGTTCTTCATAGCTAATACTGGGTCAGTATAGGGCACATCTCAGTTCACAGGTACATGTACATGTAGTTTTATGACAGCATCTGTTAAAATTTGTTTATGTAATAAATTAACAAAGACAGTCTGGTATTGCATGTGTACACATCCCTCTGAATTATAATATGTGTACACTGTACATGCACATATACTCATCAATACTGCCCAGAAGGGCTGACCCTCTCAGGAATGGGTACTTTTCTCTGGTCGTGAAGGTGCCCACTGTAGGTTTCACTGTAGAGTGGTACCTGCAATTTAAGACCACCCCTAATCAATGAATGCCCCACAAAAGTGATCAGTTAGGACATATGGTCTTTCATCTAAATTAACAAAGAAATAAAAGGTCAATGTCTTTCTTTCTTTTTTTGTTTGTTTGTTTCTTTCTTTCTTTCCTTTCTTTACTAGTGAATTTGTCCAACACTTTTTTCTCTGACACAATTATATATAGAAACTCCAAACTTGGCATGATTGTACCTCCATTTAAGGAGATGAACTTTTTTATGCAGAGGAATGAGGATGTTTAAAATTATGCAAATTAGGGCATTTGAAATTTTAAATCTTGAATATCTTCAAAAGTAGAATAGATAGAGATGTCATTCCAACTTCTACAAGAGGGTTAATGACCATTGCGCATCTAATGAATCTAAAACAAAAGTTGTAGCAATTTAAATTATGTTGATCATTGCGCTCCTAATGAATTAAAGACAAAAGTTGTAGCAATTTAAATTATGTTAAGTAGCACCATCAGAAATTTTAAATGTTGAATAACTTCAAAGCTATAATAGATAGAGATGCCAATATTCCAACTTGTACTCCTGTGTTATGGACTAGTTGTACATTGCCATACCAATATGCTTTGAGGACACACACACTGATTTGTTATGCAGCAAATCTTTTCTAGTCTTCCATTGCTGTTTAAGTATATTTTGTGAACATTAAAAGCACAATATCATGTGGGTCTGTAATACCAAATGTTATTGTCTGCGATCTTGTAAATTTGGGCTCAAATATAATAACATTAGCTTGAACTTGGGGTGGGGGGTAAAAAAGATATCAGTTCAACTATGTTACGTAACATAGTTGAGTGTTAATTTGCTATTATTTACTATTTCCCTGCTATTTTTCATCACAAGTCAGCAGATGCACATGGGTAATAAAATTTCCTCTTGCACACAATATCGTACACGCAATGTCTAGCAAATCCTTCCGTGACTTTGTGTGCTGTATTTTCCGTATAAGCATCTGGAAATATGTTACTCCTATATGAGTCAAAAGTTTGAGAAGTATATACAAAAGTCTGTATAACTTTTTCTGTTGTTAATTCAGTATATTTAGTGAACCTTAATATACTAAGATTCCATGCCATGGGTCTGTAATACTATGTTTTCACAGAAAGAGACCCTTTTAAATTGTGGGCATGTAAATTTGAATAGTGACCTTGACCTACTTGTCTTGATATAAGTTCCAATTTTAAAAACAAAGGTCAATCAGGACGATAAACTCAACCAATGTGGACCTGAATTCAAACACCTTGGGCTCAATTGACATCAATTCTATGAATGTAGGCTACGGGATGACATGGTTATGTGCTTCAATTTTATCTTCATTGCTATGATCACAATTGCCAAATATATATATACATATACCCACATATGTTCAATTATCTGTCACTTATCAATTTTTTTTTCTGTCCTATGTGTCCTCCTCTCCTGCATAACGGTGGTTTGCGATCTTGTATTATATTGTGATCCTATGTGTTACGTATAATTGTGTATTTTGTCATTTTATGTTGTATCTTACCGTCTTTTACACTTTTTTCTCCTTACATTACTCTATGTACGGTTATATTTGTATATATTTTGTATTTACACGAGGAGAAGAATTTGTATTAGCCTTTGGCTACTTTTCTAATCCTCTTTAAAGAAATAAAGTATATCAACCAAACAATTGCCAAATTCTGCAAAGTATTAGTTGACTGACTTATCCTAATGAAAGTTTGATCTTTACAGAGTTTGATACTGTTTTCCGAAAAAAGGAGTCATAATGAAAGCAATGGCCTAAAAGTTGGTACTTCACAGAGTGTGAACACTCCTTTTGCTAAATGATGAGCCATGTGGTCCCTGGTTTCTCTTTTATTTTCTTACAGCATAGCAATAGATAATGATTAAATGGCTGCCTTGAATGATGAATACTATAATCATGGATAAGTAAATGTCACGATATCAGGCTAAACCTTTTACCAAATCATTAATGAGCTTCATCTACATCATTGACAAAAAATAGTCTAAACAGGTCCTCTGTGTTTGAAATATAACAAGTCACTTCATAAGCAAGCCAATGGATCGTAACATAGTTGACCACTCAGCTGACTCCCAAGTATAAATAAACATAGCAATTGGCTTAACAAAGGACATCCATTCCACTAATTATTGAATTATTGATCTGTAACATAGTTGATATGCCTGAGTGAGCGAAAAAGTAATCTGTAACATAGTTGATCTTATGTTTGTCTCCAAAGCGTGAACAAACATAATCATCATATCAGGATAGATATACTACCAAATGATGTATAAGGTTCACCTGTTTTCTTCACAAAAATATAGTACAACTAAATCCTCTGTGTTTTAAATAAAACACATCACTGCGTCATCAAGATAGTGAATTGTAACATAGCTGACCCCACAACTGACTTCAAAGCAGGAATAAACATCATGATTGACTTCACAAAAGACACCCTTTTCACCATATCGTTGGTTTGTTTCATCTTTATTCCTAGGAAGACATGAGCCAAAACAAAGCTCTCTTGACATACATGTATCTCTATGTATGAGGCCTTAACGGTCAGATCGATGATCCGTAACATAGTTGATGTGCTTGAATGATTAGCCATATATATAGCTTGATACTATGTAGTTCCAACAGCAAATCAGCTCTGCTGTATAGTGCAAGATGTCACACAAGACCTTGTGAGTGTTCACCCTTGCTAACAGGATTATGGGACACATTTTGTTTTTCTGTATTTTTGTTACCCCAAGTTGCCCTGAATCTTGGAATCACTGATAAGCACAGTCATTTGGTTTCATTACATAAACAATGAAATGTAGGTACACATAAATACTTCAGACACAAACTCAAAAGTAAATTGCAGACTTGTACAATATCTCAATATACATATATCATGATTATTTAACCCAATTAGGAATTAAACAATAATAGTTGAACATGACTGAGAAATTATGGTCAGCACCCGGGTAATCCAAGAAAGCAGATTGTAAAGCCTGCTTATTTCCATTGGGGTCCATGTAATAAAAATAAATAGATGAAAAATATATATATTCTTCATTAAAAATTAGATCATTTGAATATATAGTTAATTTTATAATCCTCATGAGCATTATCACAGTCTGGTTGTTAAAAAATAAATAAATGCCTCTTCCAGATTAATAGTAAATAAAGCTATCATTCTCCTTTCTTAGGGCTTCTTCATTCAGGTGTTTTTTGACGTGTTATTTGAGGGTAGTTTTATTGTTAACTGTTTTGATACATGAGGGCAGTTTGCTCCATTCTGTGATTCCTGTGTAGATCGAGGAAAAAACTTTTCTTTTGTTTGTTTGATATGGGAGGGACAAAGAAGTTTGAGGGAGTGGTTTCTTAATATGTGGTTATGGTTGCCAGAAATTCTATCAAATTTATGGGGCATGGAGGCTGAAGCTAAGTTGTTGATGATTTTAAAGACATGGTTAAGTTTAAGTTGTTTTACCCTGTCTTACACCTTGAGTGAGCCTATGCTGCTGAGTTCTTTCTGCCCTATGTGGTCTGTACGTCCTTTGTTTAGAATGAATCTTGTTACTTTATTCTGAATGATCTGCAGTTTTTAGCTCAGCTGACTTGTCAGTCAGCTGTGCTGATGTTATGACCAGCCATTTGTTGTCCGTCATCCACAATTTACACTTTCGACTTCTCCAAAATCGTCAGCCAGATTCACTCTAAACTTGGTGGGGATATGCCTTGGGTGGGTCTCTACCAAATTTGTTCAAATGATCACGCTCCATTGACTTTTTGATTTTTTATGATTTTAGGGGGGTCATTTTTTGGGCCAAATCTTAAAAAATCTCCGAAAACGCTCACCCGATTGCTTTGATGTCACACAGGGACACTCCCAGGGACTCCTAGCTCTTAATTTGTTCACCAGGTGGCACTGCCATTTTTTGTATTTTTTATTTATTTATTTTTTTTTTTTTGGTTTGTTTTTGCTATTTTCGACTTCTTCTCCAGGCCGTCACTCAGATTAAGCTTGGTGGATATATACCTTGTGGAAGGATCAAATAACGTTGTTCCCTGAATGGCACTGCTGCGGATTCCTGATTTTCAACGATTTTTTCAATTCCAGTACTTATCGCTCAATGCAGCTTTCCTATTGATTGCTATGTAAGTCAATGGGTATTCTAATGCTAATTGACATTTTCGACTTCTTCTCAAAAGCTGTCATCCGTATTGACTTCAAACTTGGTGGCAATGTACTTTGGGTGGGTTTCTACCAGGTACGTTTAAATAGTCACGATCCAGTGATTTTTAATGATTTTCTTTGTTTTTTTGGACAAATCGTACAAAATTTTCTTTCCAGAACCGCTCACCCAATTTTTGGGATATTGCATAAGAGCACTCCTAGCGACTCCTGGTTCCAAATTTGGTCACCAGGTGGTGCTGATTTTTTTTTTCTCAAATTTTTAATGCATCTGTTTGTGTTTTGCATTACTTGGGACTTCTTCTCCAGAACCATCTCTCAGATTAATTTAAAACTTTGTGTATATGCTCCCTGTGAATGGAAGCAAAGATGCTCACCAGGTAGCACTGCTGTGGATGCTTGATTAAAAAGAAATCAATTCAGGCACTTATCGGTAAATGCACCTTTTGAATGGCTTATTATGCAAGTCAATAAGCAATCTAATGCATTCTAATGGTAATTTGCATTTTGGACTTCACTGAAGAAACTGTCTGTCAGATTCACTTCAAACTTGGTGGCAATGTACCTTGGGTGAGTCTCTACCAAGTTTGTACAAATGGTCACGCTTCAATGATTTTCGGATTTTTTATAATTTTTTTCGAAAACCTTTAAAACGTTTTAATAGGAAAGTTTAATTTGGGGATTTCTTGTAATGGTTATAACTTAAATAATTTTGGCCAGATTTGTGCCAAACTTAGCAGGGATTTTCCCCTTTATAAGTGTCTACGTTTTTGTGCAAATGGTCATGCTCCAGTGATATTTGGACCTTGACCTCATCCCCAAGGTCACAGGACAACTGACACGAAATTGACTGTTCCCGCGATAACTCGAGATCTGTGTTGATTTAGGACCTTGATGTTGCACATATTCAAGTTTCTCTATGAAGGTCATGCTTAGACAGTGCATGAGTGACCTTGACCTCGCTTCTGTGGTCACAGTGTAACATACATGGATTTTACTCTTCACTATAACTTCAGAACTACTTGAACTGGGACCTTGATGTTGCACACATTTGTGTTCATCTATATATAGGTCAGACTCACTCAGTACATGGGTGACCTTGATCCTATCCCAAGTTCACAGAGCTGCAAGTGTGATGAATGTCTAGGTCAGCTGAGCATGGGCTGTTCACACAGCCCTCTTGTTTCTTTAAGTTTTTAGTTAATCCGGAATACCAAGATGAACAAGAATAGTCTAGATGGCACTGTATCAAGGCTGTAGCAAGAGTTTTCCTTGTTTGTTTTGTAAGGGATGAAGCATGTCTGTAGAGGATATGTAGCTCCCTGTTATAAGTTATGTGCACGATCAAGTGTGGCATGGCTGCCGCGGATGACCAAGTCTTGGCTAGCTCAGGCGGCAAGTAAGGAGGGTCCACCGTGTGTGGATTCGAGTCGGGGTGGGTGGGTGGGTGGGGGAGTACTATCCATATTTTAGGGTGGGTAGGCTCCACTGAAGGTGTGGAAATCAAATCCAAACCCAATGGGAGCTGAATCAGTAAGAAAATAAGGGAGGGGGGGGGGTGGTCTTTGGAGTGGCCGGGCGGGGGAAGTGCGCATAAAGGGAAAAAGAGTTGTAATTGAGCTCGAATACAATTTTTTTTTTTGGGGTTGGGGGTTGGGAGCGACAATAAAAAACATGGGGCCTTAAGGATCGACAGTATGAAAAAGGGGGGTCTTTGAGAGCGACAAGTGGTCCAAAAATGGGGGTCTTTCCCGCGGAGCCTACCCATAATGCCAAGTTGTGGGAGTAACCCCCCCCCCCCCCGGGATTTCAGTACAACGAAACCACCTCTGATGTGGCCGTAATTCTGGTGTGGTATACATTCCATTGTATAGTTTGCAAGCAGAAGAGGTAGCCCGAAGGGGGGCTGGTTACCCCCACGTAAAAAAAGGGGGTGTGGGTCAACCCCCACCTAAGAAAAGCGCCATTGTTGTCAAAAAGTACAATCCAAAGAAGCTCCAAAACACTTGTGTCATGTTTTAACAACCTCTGGTTATTTTATGGAGCGTAATTTAATAGATGTATTAAAACGTAATGTAACGGTTACTTGCAGTAAGAAAAGTCTGGTTGTTTCCGCTTTAGCATGCTGCGTCCCCTTTTCAAGTGACTCCTGTTGAAAGTTTGAGTCATTTTTTTTTTGTATACACTTCGTGTGAGAAGCCACACAGGACTTTTGTAAGACCCTTATTTATTCTGCAATGCGGACTTAAGTTTTCTTGAAATTGAAGGCCCGACTTATCACATTACATAATATCACATCATTTTTATAAATTTATTAACAAAATAAAACTGAAGAAATGTATGTAAGTGAGGACACTGGGAAGCCCTTGTAGCGCGGCACAAAATTACATATGCAAGCCATTGGCTAGCATGAGAAGAAATTGCTACTGGCTCAAATGACGGAGCAAGCATTATTCCTGCACATTGGGCACACAATTCTTGCTGCCAGATGGGTAAGCATTTTTTGCGATCACGGTGACCCAAGTCGTTTTTTCCCATTCGCAAGTTTGAAGGAGTACGCCGTATGCACATTTATTTCCCGCCACAAAGCACGGGTTTGACGCCAGGCGATCACGGGGACATGCAGGTCACATCACTGTTACAGACAGCGCCATATATTCATTTCTCAGAAAATGTTTTTTGTTTGAGGAATATAAGTTCACAAATGCCAAACTGGTATTCATGTAGTACTTCCCGAGGCATAAAGACAATTTTTTTATCTGCCTTCAAGTAGAATTCTTTATTTCCAAAATATGAATAATATCCCGCTTGTCCCCACGGGTACTGACCCGTATCTCGCCATATCCCACCAAGTGAGACCAGGCAATCAACTATGCACTTCTGGCGGGAACCTAATATGCATATCCCCTATTCTCTTTGGTCATTCGAAGTGATTTGTACACTTTTGAGGTGGTCTTTTTAAACTTGGTCGCCAATAGTTAACATTTATACTGAAGAGGAAAATGAAATCGGCAAAGATACACGATAATCGTTAGTTTAGGTCCACTTGAAACGTCAAAACGTCGTAAAATTTTACAAAGGGTTTTTCTAAAATATTCTCCAATATATGGGGGTGCTATCCGCCAGGTCACACATTCACGATATACCCGCAGATGGTGATTTGGTCCCTGTGCAATTCATATAGGACAATAATTACTTTTTTTTAGGTAGCAAGGTTAATTTTCTAGGCAGAGTTATCATCAGTGTCTCTCTCTGGAAAGTTGCACTGGTTGTACATGTATTGATTCAGTATCTTTACACTCATTCCTTTTGACAGCAATCGTAGCTTGAACAAAATGTCCAAAATATTTTAGGACTTGTTTATGGATATATTTGTATATATGGTACGAGTCCAAATGCCTTATGAGGACTCAAAAAAACCCCCACCACTTTAAAGCGCAATAAGATTGCAGGCTTTTTCTGATATTGGGTATAAATTTGACTTGAAACTTAAATTTGATGTGCAGTTTTGATGTGCTTTTTTGTGTTTATCTGTGACTTTCCCTTGATTGACGGGTTTAATAAAATTGTTATGAGGAATAATGAGCAGAGAATAGTTCTGGCCCCAAACATTTCTCTGCGTCACTGAACGATGTTACCATTTTATTGCGGCAAACTAAGACTGTTTAGCTATTTTGCCTCCTGATGTTGGTGTAAACGAAATGGCAGACAAAAAAGTTTTTGATTAGTGATGGTCTCATCCTTTACATATAATGCAAAGGATCGATTGTGTTAGTTTTTATCCACTGTGTTTTTAATAATGGACAGTCTTTTGTAAAATCATGCTTTTTTGGTCTAGGTTGTGTATAAGCTGCTGTTAATGACTGAACAAATGCGGCTGATTCCTTGCATGCTTATGAATGAAAGCTTGTGCATTTGTATATTTTAATTTAGCATTTTTTCGTGTCGTGTAATCTGTTTATATCAGTGTGTGAACTCAGACCTAAATTTTTATTGTTCAGTAATGAAAAAAAAAATCGTTCTTTATGTTGAGAACACCCACTTTACATTAAGCCTTACCCGCCTATGACCGAAGACAGACTCAGTATGGTCAATACTGGTGCAACTCTGGCACACGCATGTCTGGAAAGCGCGGAATAAAACGTTTGACAATAGCTGGTTAAATCTCCTGTCATAGTTTCACTTACAAATGTTGATCATTTTGAGAACATTGGTTGACAAAAAAAAAAGATGATTTTTATATATAAAGTACTGATTGTGCTGATCGAGGTAATAAAAGAGATAAGTCAAATGTACTAAGTTATTTTTTTATTTATATTTCTATGAATTGACAAATAGAACAACTGCTAATTGATATGTATTTTGCAGCATTCCAAGAGGGCAAGGCATAGGAACGATGCAGCATCAAAAAGGATCTGACACGCCCAAACTGTGACCTGGGACCTCGTCTTCTCCTTGGATATCACCACAGAAAGTCTCATTACCACTAATATAAAAAGTGGTACTTTCAGACCTGTATCCACTATCGGGGAAACCTTCTCCACTAAGTTCTATCTTTGACTTAAGCAGTTTAATTTGTTACCTCGTCACAACCAGAGGCCCTTGTGCAAGACATAAAAATTCTCGTTGTCAGAGTTGCTTTTGTATTTACTGTTTGCGCTGCATCTGCATTAAAATGTCAGTAACCCTTCTAATGAACAAAATTAGAAAATTTCTATTTCGGTTTCGCCTCTGATTAATGTAACTTGAAATACTTTTGCGATTTTTTTCTTTTTGGTAAAGATTGTGAACCCAACGTGTGCATCTCATCTTGGCTTCCTTCTATATTAGCATAATGTTTACAGTTTGTATAATTCTTGAACTTTATCCACATTCAAAAAGGAAGAAGGTTTCAAAAATCCTTATACCAAAAGTGCCCATAGTAGTTAAATTCAGACACTATCTACTGCTTATGTAGGTTTCTTCTCAGATTATTATAATTTGACATGTTTCTGTGTACATTTTTTCTCCATATTTTTAATGGCCCCATCCTTCTTCATCATTCATTCTTTCTCTAAACCATATTCCTATGATATTGTATAGAAGTATCGAGAAATTCATGCTATCAAGTTAGCTGATATTGCCAGAATTTGGTCACTATTGTCTTTAGTCTTTAATTCTTTCTATATAAGTATAGATGTTTACAGTTTGTGTGACTATGGAAGCTAATCTGCATTCAAATGAATGAATGTTTCAGAAAACCTTATCCAAAAATGCTCATAGTAGTTGGATGGCACATTTATGTACCGCCCATGTAGGTGTCTTCTCAGATTGTTATAATTTGAAATGTTTTTGCGTATATTTATTTCACAATATTTTTCCGGCCCCGTCGTCTGCTGCCTCATCTTTCATTCTTCCTTTGTACCATATTCCAATAATACTGTAGACATATATCAAGAAATTGGTGCTTTCGAGTTGGCATATATAGCCAGATTTTGGTCAGTATTGCCTGTAGTCTTTAATTCTTTCTATTTTAGCATGGATGTATTCAGTTTGTATGATTCTTGAACTTTTCCTGCATTCAAATGGAGGAATGTTTCAGAAAACGATATTGCAAAAGTTCCCATTGTAGTTAAATGTGATCTACGTATCTACTGTCCATGCAGGTTTTCTTCCAGATTGTCATAATTTAAGATGTTTCTGTTTATATTCTGTCACATAATTTTATGTCCCTATCGTCTGCTGCCTCATCTTTCATTCTTTCTCTAAACTGTATTGCAATGATACTGTATATGTGTATCAAAATATTCTACCAAGCTAGCAGATATTGGCGAGTATTGTCTTTAATCTCTAATTCTTTCTTTATTAGGATAGTTGTTTTCAGTTTGCAACATTCTTAAACTTACTTTCTCTTTTAAATGGAAGAACATTCCTGAAAACCATAATCCAAAAGTGCCCATAGTAGTTATTTACTTCCCATGAAGATTTCCTCTCAGATTCTTGTAATTTGAGATGTGTCTTGTTCATATTTTTTTCAAAATATTTTTGTGGCCCCATCCTCTGCTGCCTCATCTTTCATCCTTTCTCTAAAGCATATTCAAATGATACTGTATATATGTGTCAAAACATACCATCAAGTGAGCAGATATAGCCAGATTTTTGTCAGTATTATTCTTAGGCTTTCATTTCTATATTATCATGGATGTTTATATTTTGTACCATTCTTGAAGTTAATCTGAATTCAAATGAAAGACGTTTCAAGGTCAAATGGCCAGTTTGAATATCGGGGTCATCTCGCAAATGCCCTGCACCCTACAATTCTTGAGATAGGTCCATGTAACCTTTAGGAGTTATAAAGTGTATGAAAAACTATGTAGAGTTCCGGTTTCTTCCCCGATTGTTATAATTTGAGATGTTTCTGTTTAAAATTTTCCACATTATTTTATTCCCCACCATCGCCTGCCTTATCTTTTATTCTTTTTCTAAACCATTATAGTGATACTGTAAATATGTATCAAGAACATACTGTCATTAGCAGATATTGCCAGAAGGTTTCTTCTCAGATTGTTCTAATTTGAGATGTTTCTATTTAAATTTTTTCACAATGTTTTTCTGGCTGCATAATCTACCTCATATTTCATTTTTTTTTCTGTGAACCATCTTGCAGTGATACTGTATATATGCATGAAAAGCATACTATCAACTTAGCAAATATTGCCCGATTTTGGTCAGTATTGTTCGTAATCTTTAAATCTTTCTATATTAGCTTAGATATTGACAGTTTGTATGATTCTTGATCTTTCTTGGCAATCAAATGGAACAATGTTTCAGGAAGTCTTATTCCAAAAGTGTCCATAGTAGTCAAATGGGCCCATTTATATACTGGCCATATAGGTCTCATCTCAGATTGATCTAATTTGAGATGTTTAGTTTATTTTCTTTTCATAATATTATTGTGGCTTCATCATCTGCAGTTTCATCCTTCAATCTTTCTGTAAACCATATTCCAATTAGACTGTGTATATGTAGGTATAAGGAACATGCTATCAAGTTAACAGATACTGTCAGGTTTTAGTCAGTATTTTGTGAGTCTTTAATTCTGTTTGTATTAGCATAGATGTTAACATTGTAGCTAAATGGACATATTTGTCTACTATCGATACCTGTTTCTCCCCGGATTATTATAATTGGAGATGTTTCTGGTCAAAATTTTCCATATTATTTTATTCCCCATTGTCTCCTGCCTCATCATTTATTCTATTTCTAAACCATTTTGCAGTGATACTGTAAATATGTATTAAGAACGTACTGTCGTTAGCAGATATTGCCAGAAAGTTTCTTCTCAGATTGTTCTAATTTGAGATGTTTCTCTTTAGATTTTTTCACGATGTTTTTCTGGCTCCATAATCTACCTCATCTCTCATTCTTTCTGTGAACCTTATTGTAATGATACTGTATATATGCATGAAAAACAGACTATCAATTTAGCAAATATTGCCCGACTTTGGTCAGTATTGTTCTTAATCTTTAAATCTTTCTATATTAGCTTAGATATTGACAGTTTGTATGATTCTTGATCTCTCTTGGCCTTCAAACGGACCAAAGTTTCAGGAAGTCTTATTCCAAAAGTGTCCACAGTAGCCAAATGGACCCATTTATATACTGTCCATATAGGTCTCATATCAGATTGATCTAATTTGAGATGTTTCTGTTTAGTATATTTCACAATATTATTGTGGCCGCATCGTCTGCAGTTTCATCCTTCAATCTTTCTGTAAACCATATTCCAATGAAACTATATAAATGTATGTATGAAGAACATGCTATCAAGTTAACAGATATGGGCAGATTTTGGTCAGTATTTTTGTGAGTCTTTTAATTCTGTTTGTATTAGCATAGATGTTTACAGTGTAGCTGAATGGACATATTTGTCTACTGCCGATACCGGTTTCTCCAATGATTGTTATAATTTGAGATGTTTCTGTTTAAAATTTTCCACATAATTTTATTCCCCATTGTCTCCTGCCTCATTTTTTATTCTATTGCTAAACCATTTTGCAGTGATACTGTAAATATACATTGTACGTATTAAGAACATACTATTGTTAGAAGAAATTGCCAGAAGGTTTCTTCTCAGATTGTTCTAATTTGAGATGTTTCTATTTAAAATTTTTCACAATGTTTTTCTGGCTCCATCATCTACCTCATCTTTCATTCTTTCTGTGAACCATATTGCAGTGATACTGTATAACATACTATCAACTTAGCAATTGTTGCCCGATTTTGGTCAGTATTGTTCTTAATCTTTAAATCTTTCTATATTAGCTTAGATGTTGACAGTCTGTATGATTTTTGATCTTTCTTGGCAATCAAATGGAACAATGTTTCAGACAACCCAATTCCAAAAGTGCCCATAGTAGTCAAATGGGCCTATTTATATACTGTCCATATTGGTCTCTTCTGAGATTGATCTAATTTGAAATGTTTTTGTTTATTTTTTTTCACAATATTATTGTGGCTTCATCATCTGCAGTTTCATCTTTCAATCTTTCTGTAAACCATATTCCAATGATACTGTGTATATGTATGCATGAAGACCATGCTATCCAGTTAACAGATATTGCCAGGTTTTAGTCAGTATGATTGTGAGTCTTTAATTCTGTTTGTATTAGCATAGATGTTAACATTGTAGCTAAATGGACATATTTGTCTACTTCCGATACAGGTGTCTCTCCAGATTGTTATAATTTGAGATGTTTCTGTTCAAAATTTCTACATTATTTTATTCCCCATTGTCTGCAGCCTCATCTTATATTGTATTTCTAAACCATTTTGCAGTGATACTGTAAATATGTATCAAAAATGTACTGTCGTTAGCAGATATTGCCAGAAGGTTTCTTCTCAGATTGTTCTAATTTGAGATGTTTCTCTTTAGATTTTTTCACGATGTTTTTTTTGGCTCCATAATCTACCTCATCTCTCATTCTTTCTGTGAACCATATTGTAATGATACTGTATATATGCATGAAAAACAGACTATCAATTTAGCAAATATTGCCCGATTTTGGTCAGTATTGTTCTTAATCTTTAAATCTTTCTATATTAGCTTAGATATTGACAGTTTGTATGATTCTTGATCTCTCTTGGCCTTCAAACGGACCAAAGTTTCAGGAAGTCTTATTCCAAAAGTGTCCATAGTAGCCAAATGGACCCATTTATATACTGTCCATATAGGTCTCATATCAGATTGATCTAATTTGAGATGTTTCTGTTTAGTATATTTCACAATATTATTGTGGCCGCATCGTCTGCAGTTTCATCCTTCAATCTTTCTGTAAACCATATTCCAATGAAACTATATAAATGTATGTATGAAGAACATGCTATCAAGTTAACAGATATGGGCAGATTTTGGTCAGTATTTTTGTGAGTCTTTTAATTCTGTTTGTATTAGCATAGATGTCTACAGTGTAGCTGAATGGACATATTTGTCTACTGCCGATACCGGTTTCTCCAATGATTGTTATAATTTGAGATGTTTCTGTTTAAAATTTTCCACATAATTTTATTCCCCATTGTCTCCTGCCTCATTTTTTATTCTATTGCTAAACCATTTTGCAGTGATACTGTAAATATACATTGTACGTATTAAGAACATACTATTGTTAGAAGAAATTGCCAGAAGGTTTCTTCTCAGATTGTTCTAATTTGAGATGTTTCTATTTAAAATTTTTCACAATGTTTTTCTAGCTCCATCATCTACCTCATCTTTCATTCTTTCTGTGAACCATATTGCAGTGATACTGTATAACATACTATCAACTTAGCAATTGTTGCCCGATTTTGGTTAGTATTGTTCTTAATCTTTAAATCTTTCTATATTAGCTTAGATGTTGACAGTCTGTATGATTTTTGATCTTTCTTGGCAATCAAATGGAACAATGTTTCAGACATCCCTATTCCAAAAGTGCCCATAGTAGTCAAATGGGCCTATTTATATACTACATACAAGTCTCTTCTGAGATTGATCTAATTTAAAATGTTTTTGTTTATTTTTTTCACAATATTATTGTGGCTTCATCATCTGCAGTTTCATCTTTCAATCTTTCTGTAAACCATATTCCAATGATACTGTGTATATGTATGCATGAAGACCATGCTATCCAGTTAACAGATATTGCCAGGTTTTAGTCAGTATGATTGTGAGTCTTTATTCTGTTTGTATTAGCATAGATGTTAACATTGTAGCTAAATGGACATATTTGTCTACTTCCGATACAGGTGTCTCTCCAGATTGTTATAATTTGAGATGTTTCTGTTCAAAATTTCTACATTATTTTATTCCCCATTGTCTGCAGCCTCATCTTATATTGTATTTCTAAACCATTTTGCAGTGATACTGTAAATATGTATTAAGAACGTACTGTCGTTAGCAGATATTGCCAGAAGGTTTCTTCTCAGATTGTTCTAATTTGAGATGTTTCTCTTTAGATTTTTTCACAATGTTTTTCTGGCTCCATAATCTACTTCATCTTTCATTCTTCTGTGAACCATATTGCAATGATACTGTATATATGCATAAAAACGAAGTATCAAATTAGCAAATATTGCCCGATTTTGGTCAGTATTGTTCTTTATCTTTAAATCTTTCTATGTTAGCTTAGATATTGACAGTTTTTATGATTCTTGATCTTTCTTGGCCTTCAAACGGACCAAAGTTTCAGGAAGTCTTATTCCAAAAGTGTTCATAGTAGCCAAATGGACCCATTTATATACTGTCCATATAGGTCTCATATCAGATTGATCTAATTTGAGATGTTTCTGTTTAGTATATTTCACAATATTATTGTGGCCGCATCGTCTGCAGTTTCATCCTTCGATCTTTCTGTAAACCATATTCCAATGAAACTATATAAATGTATGAATGAAGAACATGCTATCAAGTTAACAGATATGGGCAGATTTTGGTCAGTATTTTTGTGAGTCTTCTAATTCTGTTTGTATTAGCATAGATGTTTACAGTGTAGCTGAATGGACATATATTTGTCTACTGCCGATACCGGTTTCTCCAATGATTGTTATAATTTGAGATGTTTCTGTTTAAAATTTTCCACATAATTTTATTCCCCATTGTCTCCTGCCTCATTTTTTATTCTATTGCTAAACCATTTTGCAGTGATACTGTAAATATACATTGTACGTATTAAGAACATACTATTGTTAGAAGAAATTGCCAGAAGGTTTCTTCTCAGATTGTTCTAATTTGAGATGCTTCTATTTAAAATTTTTCACAATGTTTTTCTGGCTCCATCATCTACCTTCTTTCTGTGAACCATATTGCAGTGATACTGTATAACATACTATCAACTTAGCAATTGTTGCCCGATTTTGGTTAGTATTGTTCTTAATCTTTAAATCTTTCTATATTAGCTTAGATGTTGACAGTCTGTATGATTTTTGATCTTTCTTGGCAATCAAATGGAACAATGTTTCAGACAACCCTATTCCAAAAGTGCCCATAGTAGTCAAATGGGCCTATTTATATACTGTCCATATTGATCTTTTCTGAGATTGATCTAATTTGAAATGTTTTTGTTTATTTTTTTTCACAATATTATTGTGGCTTCATCATCTGCAGTTTCATCTTTCAATCTTTCTGTAAACCATATTCCAATGATACTGTGAATATGTATGCATGAAGACCATGCTATCCAGTTAACAGATATTGCCAGGTTTTAGTCAGTATGATTGTGAGTCTTTTAATTCTGTTTGTATTAGCATAGATGTTTAAAGTGTAGCTGAATGGACATATTTGTCTACTGCCGATACCGGTTTCTCCAATGATTGTTATAATTTGAGATGTTTCTGTTTAAAATTTTCCACATAATTTTATTCCCCATTGTCTCCTGCCTCATTTTTTATTCTATTGCTAAACCATTTTGCAGTGATACTGTAAATATACATTGTACGTATTAAGAACATTCTATTGTTAGAAGAAATTGCCAGAAGGTTTCTTCTCAAATTGTTCTAATTTGAGATGTTTCTATTTAATTTTTTTCACAATGTTTTTCTGGCTCCATCATCTACCTCATCTTTCATTCTTTCTGTGAACCATATTGCAGTGATACTGTATAACATACTGTCAACACAGCAAATATTGCCCGATTTTGGTCAGTATTGTTCTTAATCTTTAAATCTTTCTATGTTAGCTTAGAAGTTGAACGTTTGTACGATTCTTGATCTTTCTTGGCATTCAAACGGAACAGTGTTTCAGGAAACCTTATTCCAAAATTTCCCACAGTAGCCAAATGAACCCATTTATATACTGTCCATACAGGTTTCTCTCAGAGTGACCAAATTGGTTATATACTTTCACAATATTATTGTTGCCCCATTGTCTGCAGTTTCATCCTTCAATCTTTCTATGAACTGTATTCCAATGATACTGTATATATGTATCTATTTTTGTGAGTCTTTAATTCTGTTTGTATTAGCATATATGTTTACTGCCGATACCGGTTTCTCTCCAGATTGTCATAATTTGAGATGTTTCTGTTTAAAATTGTCCACATTATTTTATTCCCCATCGTCTACTGCCTTATCTTTTATTCTTTTTCTTAACCATTTTGCAGTGACACTGTATATATGTTTGAAGAACATACTATATTTAGCAGATATTGCCAGAAGGTTTCTTCTCAGATTGTTCTAATATGAGATGTTTCTTTTTAATTTTTTTCACAGTGTTTTTAAGCCGCCATCATGTACTGCATCTTTCGTTCTTTTCTGAACCGTATTGCAATGATGCTGTATATATAAATGAAAGACATACTAACAACTGAGCAAATATTGCCCGATTTTGGTGAGTATTGTGCTCAGTCTTTGAATCTTACTATATTAGCTTAGAGACGTTTACAGTTGAATGATTCTTGATCTTTCTTTGCATACAAACGGAACAATGCTTTAGGAAACCTTATTCTTAAAGTGCCCACAGCAGTTAAATGGACCCATTTATATACTGTTCATACAGCTCTCATCTCAGATTGATTTAATTTGAGATGTTTTTGTTTATTTGTTTTCAAAATATTATTGTGGCCCCATCGTCTGCAGTTTCATCCTTCAATCTTTCTGTAAACCATATTCCAATGATACTGTATACATGTATGAAAACATGCTATCAAGTTAACAGATATTGTTATATTTTGATCAGTGTTTTTGTGAGTTTTCAATTCTGTTTGTATTAGCATAGATGTTCACAATAAATGGACATATCAGTCTACTGCCATACAGGCTTCTTAGATTGTTATAATTTGAGATGCTTCTCTTTCTTTTTTTTCACAAATTTTTGTTACCTCGTGGTCTCCTACTTCATCTTTCATTATTCTTTCTCTAAACCATATTATAATGATAGTGCATAAATGTATGAAAAACTTAATGTTAAGTTCACAATTATTGCGTGATTCTGTCAGGATTGTCTTCAGTCTGCAATTTTTCTATTTTAGCATAGATGTGTACAATTGGTATGATTTTTGAAAGTAATCTGCATTCAAATGGAACAACGTTTCAGAAAACCTTATTACAACAGTGCATATTGTAGTTAAATGGACCCATTTATCTACTGCCTTTGGACGTTTCTTCACAGATTTTTATGATTACAAACCTTATTCCAATGATGCTCTATATAATTACGTATCAAGATCATGGTATCAAGTTAAACAGAAATTGCCAGTTTTTGGTCAGTATTTTTATGAGTCATTAATTCTGTCTGTATTAGCATAGATAATCACATTGTAGTTAAATGGACATATTTGTCTACTGCCCATACAGTTTTTTTTTCAGATTGTTATAATTTGAGATGTTTCTCTTTAATGTTTTTTCACAATATTGTTATGGCTACATCGTCGTCTACGTCATCTTACATTATTTTTTCATAAAACCGTATTCCAATGATACTCTAAATATGTTATGAGAACATACTATCAAGTGCGCAATTATTGCCCGATTTTGTTCACGATACTCCTTAGTGTGTAATTCTTTCTATTTTAGCATAGATGTGTACAGTTGGTATGTTTCTCATCAGATTTTTATAATTTGAGACATTTCTCTTTCTGTTTTTTCTCAATTTTTTTATGGCCCCATTCACCACTGCCTCATTTTTCATTCAAGTTCTATTTTTACTATGTTCAAATGAAACTGTGTATATGTATCAAGAATATCCTGTCAAGTTATCATTAATTGTACAATTTTGGTCAATATTGTTTTAGTCTTGAATTCTTTCTATATTAGCATAGATGTTTGAAGTGTGTGGGATTCTTAAAGTTAATCTGCATTTAAATGGAACAACGTTTCAGAAAACCTTATTCCCATTTATCGTGTAGGTTTGTTCTCAAATTGTTATAATTTATAATTTGAGATCTTTCTGTTTATTTTTTGTTTCACATTTTTGTGGCCCCATCGTCTGCTGCTTCATCTTGTTTCTTTCCCTGAACCATATTCCAATGGTAATGTATATATGTAACAAAAGCATACTGTGAAGTGAGCAAATATTGCCAGATTTTGATCAGTATTATTGTAAATCTCGAATTCTGTCTATATTAGCAGGATGTTAACAGTTTGAAGGATTTTTGAACTTTCTCTGAATTCAAATAGAAAAAAATTCGGGGACCTTATTGCAAAATGTGCCCATGGTAGTCAACTGGATACAATTTATACTGCCCATTGAGGTTTCTTCTCGGATTGTTATAATTTGAGATGATTTTTTTCACAGTATTTATATCGTCTCATTGTCTGCCTCATCTTTTATTCTTTCCTTGAACCACATTTCAACAATACTGTATATATGTAGCAAGAACATGCTATCAGGTTAGCAGTAAATGTACGATTTTGGTCAGTATTGTTCTTAGTCTTTAATTCTCTCTGTATTAGCAAAGATGTTTGAAGTTTGTATGATCCTGGAACTTTCTTTGCATTCAAATAGAGCAAAGTTTCCGAATGCCTTCTTCAAAAAGTGCCCATAGTGGTTAAATGAACACATTTATCTACTGTCCATGTAGGTGTTTTCTAAGATTGTTAATGTGAGATCTTTATGGTTTTATTTTTAGCTCAGCTGACTTGCTAGTCAGACTGAGTTTTTAGGAGGCTGAATCATCTGTTGTCCGTTCGTTCACAATTCACGTTTTTGATTTCTCCTCCAAAACCGTCAGCCAGATTCACTTCAAATTTGGTGGGGATGTAGTTTAGGTGGGTCTCTACCAAGTTTGGTAAAACAATCCAGTAATTTTTGGATATTTTACGGGTTTTTTTTACTCTTTCTGGACAAATCATAAAAAATCTCCATCTCTGTAAGCGCTCACCCAATTGCTTTGATATCACACAGGAACATTCCCAGGGAATTTTAATTTTTATAAAAATTTGTTCACCAGGTGGCGCTGCATATTTTTCCAATTTTTCAGTGATTTTTTTGTGTGTGTTCACTATTTTTGACTTCTTTTCCAGAACCCGTCACTCAGATTAAGCTGAAACTTGGTGGATATGTTTTTTGTGGAAGGGTCAAACAAAGTTGTTCACTAGGTCGCCCTGCTGTGGTTTTCTGATTTTTGACACTTTTTTTTCTATTCCAGTACATATTGGTAAATACACCTTTACTATATATTACAATGCAAGTAAATGGACATTCTAATGCTAATTCACATTTTTGATTTCTCCAAAACCGCCAGCAAAATTGACTTTAAACTTGGTAGCAGTGTACCTAGGGTGGCTTTCTACCATGTTTGTTCAAATGGTCATGCTTCAGTGATTTAAAATAATTTTAATGACTATTTTTGTTAATTTTTTGGGCAAATCTTAAAAAAAAACTCATCTCCAAAACTGCTCGCCCAATTGCTTTGATGTCACACAGTAGAGTCTCTAGGACACTTATAGGGACTCTGAGTTCTTGATTTGTTCATTGGGTGGGACTGCAAGTTTTTTTTAATTAATTTTTTATGCTTTTGTGTGTGTCATGATGCATTCAGCTGAAGCTCAACACAGGCCTATTTAGTTGCAACCTTGTTTTTATGGGGCAAGCTCAGGTCAGCTGAGCATGGGCTGTTGACTCAGCCCTATAGTTTCACGGTATTTTTGTGGCCTGATCGGCTGCTGCCTCAGCTTTCATTCAAGTTCTTTCTACAAACCATATTCCAATGATTCTGTATATATGTATCAAGTATATACTTTCAAGTTAGCAGATATTGAAAACTTTAATCGACCAAGTGGGACAGTTGCATGAAAATTTGTTTCTCTTACTGCATTAGAGAATCCTAACTGTAATTTATCATCTTGTCTCTTTCATGAGTATCCTTGCTATGGACCAGTAGATGTTCATTTGGAATGCAGGTTAGATGATTTTCTATGGCATATTCCCTACGAGTTGATTTTGAATAAGAGAAAAGTACACGGTATGCAGGTGTCAATGATGCCAGGGCTGTCCAAAGTAAGAGATGTTGGAGTAAACCTAAAATGCCTGGAGCAAATTATGTTTTCGGCCATGGGTCTGGGGGCTGACCAGGGCACCACGGCAGCAAGGGCCAAAAGGGCAAAGCCTGTGGAGGCTGATGAAATCCGAGGAAAAGAAGAGAAGAAGCTATTCTGGCAATAATTTTGGGACATAAACACCTTTTTAGCTGCAAAGAGTGACATGTTACAATAAAATTATATGAAAAATACAAATTTCTCATCTCAGACAGTTGGATAGCTCTGTTCCCCTTTCAAAGAACTTGCACGCACTTGAAACTTTAACTGAGCAGGAAAAAGATATGCCGGCTTAAATACAAATAGCAACACATACCTGTTTGATTGATGTGTAAGTTAACAACATATGTACGTGTTTTCCATCCATCGTTTTTATTACAATTTGCGTCCAGCTTAATAAACTATTTTATTTTTCATTTAAGCAAGACTACTATTTTCAAAAATAAGTTTTGATTGTTTTGAAAATATAAATGAAATGACAACAGTTGCTGTGCTTCCTGTGCAGAGTAAGTTACACCACAATGGAATAAAGATTCAGTATGTGGGAAGCAGGCCTTGGATGAATAAGAGAATCAACGCACAAAGAATTGTGTGGATAAATGAACGAAATGAAGGGAATACATGAATGAAATTTTTAAAAAAAATGAATGGGTGAAGAAAGGATGAAAAGAAAAAAGAGTAGAACTAGGAAAGATGATTTGTTGCATAGCGAATCAGTGTGTGCGTCTTCAAAGCATATTGCTATGGCAATGTACAACTATTCCATAACACAGGAGTAGAAGTTGGAATGGCATCTCTATCTGTTATAGCTTTGAAGCTATTCAAGATTTAAAATTTTTAATGGTGCTATTTAGCATAATTGTTGTCTACCCGTGCAAAGGGGGACATATTGTTTTTGCGTCCATTTCTTCTGCTTCATCTTGTTCTCTTTCTTCTCGAGAAAGATTTGACTTAGGAAGTTGAAATTTTATGTGAAAGTGTTCCCATATATGATCTTGCTTGGGATTGCAGATGGGTGATCTCGACATATTTTTCGAGGTCACATGGGCATTTCGTCAAAAATCAAAGTTTTGAAATGTTCACATTTTGTGTGATTATGTTTCTATGTAACACGTTTGTAAGACCTTGCCTGTGACTGCAGATGTATGACCTTGACCTTTTTTCAAGGTCACGTGGGCATTTCATCTAAAATCAATTAGGACGTGATAACTCAAGAAAGATTTGACTTGGGAAGTTGAAATTTTATGTGAAGATGTTCTTATATATGATCTTGCTTGGGATTGCAGATGGATGACCTTGACATATTTTTCAAGGTCACATGGGCATGTCATCTAAAATTGACACGGATGCAACTACTCTGCAAGGATTTGACTTAGGAGGTTGAAATTTTGCATGTTCATGTACCATAATACCAACTAGGTTTGGATTGTAGATGGGTGTCCTTGACCTATTTTCAAGGTCAGATGGCCACTTTTTAAAAATCATTGCAGATGCACTCGAGAAAGATTTGTCTTAAAGAGGTTGACATTTTGTGTGATGTTTCTGTGTAAGACTTGTTAGCCCTTGCTTGTAACTGCAGATGTATGACCTTGACCTATTTTTCAAGGTCACGTGGGCATTTCGTCAAAAATCAACGTTTTGAAATGTACTTTCACCATATCTATAGATCATTGGAAGCGGTATGCCTATAAAAATAAGGGTGACAATAGTAAGGGCGCATGGGGAGACATTTGATTTTCTGTCATTTTGTTTTTTCACGTTTTTGTTAGGTTTTCGTCGAAAGTATTCTACATGTTCTGAATTTCGAGTAACCAAAGTGGGTGTTCCAGTGACGAATTGTTGATGGTAGAAAGGAGTTTTTGAAGATCGTTTTGCTCTTTTCATTTTCAGTTATATTTGTTTTTGAACGAAAGTTGTAATTAGTTCTGGATGATACATTTTGAGGCAGTAAATCAACTTCAGGGTAAGTCCATGAATTATTTTATACATGAGCTCAAATCTATGATTTTCTCTACGTTTTGAAAGTTTTTTCCATCCAGTCTCGTTATATCTTTTGTCATGACTTTTACAACTTATGGCTCCTGTTACAGCATGGGCATCAACCAGCTGCACACTGGCCAGTAGTTCTGCCTCAGTATCTGTGCATCGACCCCAGACCACGTCCCCATACTCAAGTATAGGTCTAACGTATGAAAAGTAGATTATTTCTAAAGAGCGTCTGCTTAGTTTGTACTGTAACAATTTCATGATTCCAGTTAATTATTTTGCTTTATTGACAAATTATATGCATGGACCAGGATAGGTCTAATTTAATTAGAAGTTCAAGATGTTTGTGCACAGTAACGTATTCAAGCGCACTTTCATGAAAACAAACTTGACCATAGGAAGGATTTCTTTTATTACTAATAAGCACAGTTTTTGTTTTAGCACTGTTAAATTGAACTAACCATTGTTGTGACAACTCTTCTATTTTTTTAGATCTTTATTGCTTTAGCGGATTTTGTTGAGTTTATGGGATCATTAAGTGTAATAAAAAAGGTGACATCATCAGGGTATAGTCTGATATTGGATCTAACAACTTCAACTATGTCACTTACGTAAACAAGACAGAGGAGAGGCCAAAGCATTGAGCCCTGGGTGACCCTGCTTTTACATGACCCCAATTAGAAAACTTCATTTAATGCAACTCTCTGGGTGCGGTTTGACAGATAATTTTTGAACCAATCTAACAGCAGTCCACAAATACCTGAATTATAAAGTTTGCGAATAAGAGCAGGATGGTAAACCTCATCAAAAGCTTTGGTTACGTCATAATAAACAACACGGACCTCTTTCTCCAGGTCTAGTCCTTCAACAAATTTGTGATATAATAGTACGGAAGGTATTTGTGCTTAAGAGTACAACATATTTTCCCTTCAGCATGAAAATATGGCTGCCACAGCCCCTTTTCCACTAAAAGAATGAGATATATCCCTGATTCATATAACTTGATCGGGCATGTGATTTGGATAAATATTTTACTGCATTACAGGTGCAGCCACTTGTCCAGGCAGGTATATCATGTAACTATGGGTATAGAAATTCGCTGGTCCTAATATATCTTGTAAGTATGGCTGCAAAAATTCGTGGGTCGTAATAGCAACTTCTTTTATAGTACAAAATTAATCTCTTCTCTCCCCCCCCCCCCCCAACGAAGTACGTATTCCCATGAAAATATATGACATGTAATCAATACGTAAAATGAATTAAAAGTAAAAGTATTCCGTAATACGTGGATAGATAGATTTTTGTGTTACCATTAATAAAGGTACATATTCATGATAATAATTTATATGAACTATTAAAGTGTATCTTCTAGATTTAACTAAAACTGCCTGCTGTATTCGTGAGTTAGATTTTGGCATTTTCTAAATATTGTTCAAAGTAACATGTAAACTTTAATTCGGCATATATCTAACATTTATTTGACATTCACTGGTGTGCTACGATCTTTGAACAGCGGTTCATTGGAGAGCAACTGGATGCTGTTCCCGTGTGAAGTTAAATGAAGTTGAAGGGCACCGGCCACGGGTGTTCACCATGTTTGGGGTTCATGGCAGGAGGAAGTTTGGTGCAGCAGCCGTATTGTCCAGCTCTCCTCTGACGTCTCCCACTTCACACTTTTTTTTTAACCATTAAATTCATATCAATGATAAATTCGGTGCAGTAGAAGACAGCATCTTGTTCCGCGATAAATGTGAGCTGTACTGAGTACAGTGTGATCAGTCATTGAAATAGCGCAACTGAGTCCGTCTTGGCAGGCAACATGCGCAACTGTGGGGCCTGTTACTCCACAGAGTAATGAATATTTAGTATTTGGGAAACAAGACTTAGTTGAATGAACGTACAAAGCATTGTATGGTTAATGAAAGAAATGAACACATGAAAGACATATAATATGAATTTGTGAAGAAAGAAGAAAAACAAAAAAGTGGAAATATAATTGAAAAGTTAAAAAAGTCGTCAATTGTGATTGTGTATTTGAGGTCTCCTCAAAATACCTAACAGGGCTTTCTGGGTGCACACGCTGACCAACGTGATAAATTATCTAGTAACCCTGTGGTGTAAGAGTTATGCACATCTAATATGCACTTCCCAAATGAAAGAAAAAATAAGGACTGAGGCAAAAGATCAAATTCATTTTCAAAATTACCGAAATTCATTCTCTAAAAACAGCGAGGATGATTGCATAAATATATATGGGTGGGAAAAGTTTCAAATAGCTTTGCGAATATATATATTGTATTTGTGTCTTTTTGTCCAGAACCACTTCTTAGTAGTCATTACCCTATTCTAGAGTCCAAACTGTTTACTCTCCATAAGCTAACATCTCACTGTCTAACCTATATACATATGGAAGTAGTGTTGTCCATATATTGCACACGTTCTTCTGTAGAATTTTGACATAAGCTGCATTAGCCCAAATAAACTAAAGGGTCTTCAGCGGGTAATTCCTCAGAATATATTTCGGAGCATATACCCATACATGTCTCTTTCTGTCTAAGTAGCGGCACTTTGTCTAAGCTAAATATTCAGCAAAGACAACCCACATAATATTTAATAAAAATGAACATGGCTAATGATGAATTAGCTAAATACCTGAAGTTTCGTTTATAAATGCAGAGCTTTATTATCAAAGAAGAAAACCTGTAAAACAAAACATAATTACTAAATTTGTATAGTACAGGCTCAGATAAGAACAATTTGACTTAACCGTGAACCAGTATGTGCCCTTTCTAGCTGGATAGCTTATCCTAGTTAAACCACCTGCCAGTGTATAACTGAAGTAGAAACAAACTTGGGCATTATATTCAGTCTTAGTGATTGCAGAATAAACAGTTGCAGCCAGATCACATGTACAAACCGAGGGAAATCCTAACAAGTACTGCAACAATGGACATCCTCCACCAGAAATGTAAAACAAACTCCATGATGACACCTAATCCTCACTTTGAAAGTCTCCTAACAATTGTGCTTTATTTTAATGCCAACCTTGAGTCGATGTTTCAACGTAATGCGTCAGGTTTGTGCGTTTGAGAAAATACTGTCATTTTTCAGTAATTTTTTAATACTGAGTAAATGTGCATTTAGGCAAGTCAGAAAAGAATGAAAATCATTAGCATTTGTGTCAAAAACATGTTATCAAAACATAATTTTTCTTAACACGATTTTAAGTGGAATTAGGCAAACTTGTTACTGTCGTCGGCCACAGGTTGCTGCCGATAGCTCGGGGGGGGGGGGGGGTTAACCTGACAGAAAACATGTAAGCGTAAAATGTCTGAAAGTGAATATTAAAACAGAATGATTCCAAAAGATAAAATTAAGTAGCAAAACAGGCAAGTCTAAGAACTGTAAAATTATTGTAGCCAAACTGTCGAATAAACTTTGGATATTAGCAGCAAAATTTGTAGGGCAAGTCAGAAAAGAATGGAAGTCACTAGCATTTAAGTCAAGAGAATGGAATCAAAATGTAATTTTTCTTAATCAGATATCAGGTGCAATTAGGCAAGCTTGTACCTGTCGTGGGTAGCTGCTTACTACCTATAGCCCCTAGGAGTTTGACCTAACAGAAAACAAGCTAGCCTAAAATGTCTGAAAGGCGAATATTAAACAGAATGATACCAAAAGGTAAAATTAAGTAGCAAACAGGCAAGTCTAAAATCTCTAAAAAAAAATTAGGTCAAACTTTCTGACCATCTGGATATTTACAGGAAATCTGTAGAAATATTTGATCAAAAGTACATTTTTAAATCCTCCTGACTCGGGTGTAATGTAAATAAATTTGGTTCTAGATACAAAGTCCTGACATTTAAAACAAATGCAACCAAATCTCAGAATTTGTGACTAAACGTATTATGTCCAATGGTTTCCGAAATATTACTGTCCGGGAGAGGATTGTTAACGACTTCAAAGTTAAACTCATCTACTGTGTGATAGACTTAAATACAAAGCCTGTCATTGATGACCGGAATATCTAAGTCCAGAAATACATCTATGAAATCATCTGAACAGTTACCCTCCATAGGGATATCTAATGGGTAAATTTCTTCAGCAATTTCATTGAAATGTTGTACATGTACACAAGCAATGTCATCAATATATTTTGCGTTGTTTGATAATTTTGTAGCCATTTGAAAGCCCTTTTTCATCAATTTGGCCATATACTTTATAAATTCAAGCCAGTTTCTTTCTATTGGAATGCCTTTTGTTTGTTGGAAAAACCAATGGTCCGCATTGAACAAAAGTATAATCCAAAAGAAATTTTGTAGCATCTATCAAAGTTTCAACAGTGTAAGACTTAACGTTACTTTTTGAATATTTATTGTGTGACCAATCTGCTTTCTTTGTATAGTTTTTGCTTTTAAATCTTTGATTTTAGACACAAACTTGGAAGAATTGCTAATACTCGTAAAACAATTTATTTAAGTTTCTAGCAATTGCATTACAGTATTTGCGGAAATTATTCCTAATTGTAGTCAAACACAATGTTACTTCCATCGATAATTGTGTTGTTGTACATTTTGAAGCAACTGCTGTGAATCTAGATTTAAAAGGGTTTTTTACGTAATTTGGGTATAAAAGTGGAGTAGAGGAAGGAGTCCTCTTCAGAAATTTTGATATTAAAATTAATTTGTATTTCATTTTTATGTGTATCTATGAAATTATCAATGGATTGTTTGTGCAATTGATATACGTTATTTCCTCTTGTGTCTGAAATATTATGTGTACCAAATTAATTTTTCAAAACATCCAGATAATGTTTTTTTTGCAGATGATCCAAAAATTGTTACCTGCTTTATCCATGTTAGGGATTACAAATCTCTTGTGTAGTTCTTTGACTGCGTTTGAAACTTCAGGCTGTTTCAGATTAAACGTATTGAAATTCTTAATGTGTGATTTGTAACGATAAATTCTATTTCTAAAAACTCTTCAAGTTTGATAACCATTCTGCAAATTTCTATAATATGGATATATGATATGAAATATATATATATATATAAATATATATATGTAGGGGAGGGGGGAGAATATATATAAAACATATATATATAAGTACTTAAGAGTAAACTATTTACTGTTTTATTCATTAAATAAACTGATAAAATTAAATTTTCTAATTCTTGATCGCAGACGGTACATTATAAAATAATCATTTAGTGTGTCGGATTTGTACAATGGTATAACTCTGTATAGACACGCACAATTATAAGTGATGCATAAAATAATGTTCGTCAAAGATCTGCTTTCAACTTAATTTTTTAAATTGTGCAATTTAGAAAGGTCGTAAATAATATTACTGACAACGACATATTGGGGAAAAACATTTTGCATTCTACATGAAGTTATGAGTACGTTTGTATCCCTATCCCTCAATAATTTGTCACAAATTAATCTTGCCTGTTTCAAAGGACCAGAACTCCATTAAAATGCAACTTTAAAAGGTGGAAACACATTATTGGTTTCAGGAGATCATTCCATTTACAGTGAAATATATATTTTGATCACAAGTTGGGTTGAACAAAGTCAATTTCCAGACCATGCATGGCTTATGGACTAACTTGATATGGCAATTGCATACCAGCATTAAAGTTACAAATTTTAATGAATTTGTGTAAATTTGATAATTATGAACAGCAAGCGACAAAGTAAATTTCGCATGATTTTTAAAAATTTCTTGTTGACTGGGCATTGTTCAATCGCATCATCATAAATCACAGTCATTACAGCATGCATGTGATTAGAAACAATCTGGAAATGAAGTCCGCATTCGCAGTTTTTTAAAACCCTTTTGTGATAACAAAATTGCTCTTAATACCGAGTTTAATAAATTATGAGGGATGCAAGGAAGGTAAGGCGCAGTTTGACTGACAAGCCCGCTCTCCTTCCTGGTCAGGCTCCTTGATAATGCTTACATCCTTTTATCTGCTCTGAGCGTGGTTTACGATGCATAAAATGTCAGATAAATTTACTGCTTGCCTGCTAAATAGTTAGCAGACCAGTCTCCTTGTATATCCTCGAATTCAGGATCAGACGGAGTTTGGTCTGCATAGAAGGAAAAATTACTCTGCAAAAAATGAAAAATAGACTGGGTGAGATACATATTTTAGACACCATTTTGTACTACATGTATATGGCAATTTCATCGTTTTAAATGGGGGTGGGTGCAATTGTATGGGAATAGTGGGTAAGGTGCCCCATGATGCCAAAGTGATGTCATTTTTTTAATCAAAGATTTTGTTTTCATTCTTTGGACCACACTGTGAAAAAGAAAAGTATTCTCAGTAAAGTTTTCTCATTTGCAGGAAAGATATCTTGGTTTGGAGTAAAAAGTTTTTATCAATTAAGATGAAATATTTCTGCTGCCTTTTGCCTCTTACCGAAGGTTCCGAAGAGGAATTGCAAGGTTCCGAACAGGAATTGCATTACTTTGAATTGAAGAGGGGGAGAAAATTTAATTGCGGGACCAATAAGTTATTTGAGAAAATTTAATTAAGCGAAATTATAAATTTATAGTACAAGTTTTTTCATAAAGGCCTGTATATGGTTCAGGGGTAAGTCAAATTGTTCTTATCTGAACCTGTATTACACAAATTTAGTAATTATGGTTTGTTTGACAGGTTTTCTTTCATAATGAAGCTCTGCATTTATAAGGAAAACTTTACGTATTTAGCTAATTCATCATTTGCCACGTTCATATTTATTCATTATTATGTGGGTTGTCTTTGCTGAATATCTAGCTTGGACAAGGAGCCGCTACTCAAAGAGACGTGTACGGGAAATAGGTTCTGAAACATGTTGAATAGTTACCCGCTGAAGACCCTTAAATTTGTTAGTGCTCGTACAGCCTATGTCAAAATTTTACAGAGGAACGTGTGCAATATGCATATAGGTTAGACAGGGACAGGTTAGCTTATGGAGAGTAAAGAGTTTGGACTGCGGAATAGGGTAATGACTACTAGGAAGTGGTTCTGGGTAAAAACACAAACACAAACACAAACACAAACACACACACACACACACACACACACACACACACACACACACACACACACACACACACACACACACACACACACACACACACTATATATATATATATATATATATATATATATATATATGTATCGCGTCTATTATTTGGCTAAACCAAATTTGGGGGGGGGGGTCCATTATCAGGACAAAGACATAAAAAATAATTCGAAAAATCAAAAACATTATCCGCCCGTCGTCCCCAATATCAAAAGGTTGTTACCCCTATTCCATGGGCGAAAGATAGCCTGGATAGGGGAATAATTAAGTTAGTGTATCAAATTATCACTAGAGTTCAGGCTTTGACAGACACACATGATAAATAATCATAATTATAATTTTTCTAATTTTCACACAGCAACACGTTCCATCCATAGCGCCGACACACGAGTGTTGCAAATTCATCATTTATTGGACTGACAAGCAACGAGTGTAGAAATTTACATATACCCGCAGCTTAATATCCGAATTGACCCCATAGGACTGCCCCTTCAACTCTGTCTCTGAGGTGGCTGTGACTGGTGTCCCGTTTCATACCACTCTCCATATATGACACCTCTCAATGTCTTCTGAAAGCATACTGTTGGGACATTTTATCAGTTACTTCAGGGACGTGGATTTTAATCCACGTCCTTGGGTACTTTAAATTTGCAACGCATCTCTACAATAAGTTGCCATTGTACAGTCATGTACCTTGCATTAGCTTAATAAAAGTGTAATTTATTCACTCAGCATCAGGTGTAAGTTGTGGTTGTCAAACTCTCTTTTCATAATGTCTTAAATTATCCACTGCTGTGCCAGTTAATGATATGGTTGTTGAGGGTAATTTCCTTGTAGTGTAAGGTATTACCCGTACGAGGGTCTACGGGAATAGGGGTTGCCAGATTGGGGGCCTGGTGCCCCTGCAGTAGACTTTCTAAAGTCGTTTTCTTAGGTAGTTTTCAGTATAACGTATTAATGTATTGACTTATGATAAATGTCATTGTTGTGACTGATGATAAAGATATCTTTACTTAATTAATTCGTCTGAGGGCGATCATAGGGTCGAGCCAAAACGAGCGAGGCCGCTTCGAGTCGTTTGTCGTGAAGAAAACTTTCTTCACGACAAACGACTCGCGAGCCCGCTACGCGGCCTCGCTCGTTTTAGCTCGACCCTATGATCGCCCTCAGTCGAATTAATTAAGTAAAAATATCTTCATTATCAGTCAAACAATGACATTTAACATAAGTCAATACATTAACACGTTATACTGAAAACTACCAAAGAAAACGACTTCAGAAAGTCTACCCCTGCAGCAGCAGGCTGAACAGTGTCGTGAACTGCGGATTGTGGTGCGTACGAGTAGTACCCAAATTTGTCACTAGAGGGCAGCTACAGCCTTAATACGGCATTTGAAAGATGACAAATTCACAAATATTGTGTAAACAACTGTAAACTACATTTATTATACTTTTATTCATTATCAAAATGTTGTTAAAATATACAGAATGAATAAATTTTGTAAACAAATTTAAAAGTCATGACATCAAATTATTGGTATGTATTTATTTTTTACAACATGTTAATGTGCACACTCGCCATGACATCATGTTCATTTCTTATAAATAGTGTGCAGTAAAGCAGTGAGGTATAATTATGACATTTAGAAGTATTAATAAAAATCAATTTGTGAGAGAGCCTATATTATGGCTCTTAATCAAACAAGGAATAGAAGAACTTGTTCACCACCCAAACGTTGTCGGAGGTAGGCGGACATTTAAGGTTGTACTGCTGACATTCCCGGCAGAAGTATAAAATAAATAAATTTGCAGCGGATATATTCCACAAGACAAGGTGTCACAGACGTGCCATGAGGGGAACACATTACAAGGAGCGAGCCTGGCTGACAGCCCTGGAGAAGTCGGAAATGTGAATTACGGTTGAAAATCTCCATTGACTGAAATAGTAACCGATGGGGATGTCTGCGCTTGGCAACAAGTACCAGAACTACATAAAATGGTTGGGAATGAGGAATCCAGGGAACACGGTAATTTTTGGACGGTTCCACAAGACACGATTCCATCATTTTCAGCAGTCTGAATGACCGTTGAGGAACGATAGAAAAGGGCAACAAGTTTTCAAGTTTTTGCCAACAAACGAACGAACAAAAAAAAAAAAAAAAACCCTCCGCCCAACAAAATGTCCATCATTACCTATTTTCATTCCTTATGTTTTTAGAACAGATTCACCCTGAAATAGAGACCATTCCGCTCCTAGATTGGTTCTTCTTCTTCTTCTTCTTCTTCTTCTTCTTCTTCTTCTTCTTCTTCTTCTTCTTCTTCTTCTTCTTCTTCTTCTTCTTCTTCTTCTTCTTCTTCTTCTTCTTCTTCTTCTTCTTCCTCTTCCTCTTCCTCTTCCTCTTCCTCTTCCTCTTCCTCTTCCTCTTCCTCTTCCTCTTCCTCTTCCTCTTCCTCCTCCTCCTCCTCCTCCTCCTCCTCCTCCTCCTCCTCCTCCTCCTCCTCCTCCTCCTCCTCAAAGGGACAAAGACCGTTATGTTTCACATGGAGTTATTATAGTGAATATCTATGTAGTTACGTTGGCAGAAAAGTGAAATTATTATTATTATTATTATTATTATTATTATTATTATTATTATTATTATTATTATTATTATTGAAAAGAAATTTAAAATAGGTTAAAGATATATTTGTATACAGTCCTGACTCCAAGCATTTGTTTCAAAAACTGCAGTTGGACTACTTCCAGTGAGCTAATTTCATTATTGTGCAGCCATACTTTACTTCCATACTCAAGAATGGGCATTATTTGTGCATCAAAAAGTTGAAGAGTGGGCTTCTCCATGGTAGTATAAGTTAACCTGTTGCTGCTGTAAAGGGCTCGTTCAGCCTGCTTCCTGGTGTGCGAATGAGAGGAGTGAAAACAGTTTGACTTCGTGGAACTGAACACAACACCAAGGTACTCATACTGAGATACCACCTCCACCTCCAAGTTTTCAAATCTAAACGTTTCTCTGTTACCATTTTCAGTTACAAATATCATGACTTTCGTTTTGGGAAGACTCACAAGAAGATGCCATTTGTTGCAGGTAAGGTAAGTAAGTAAAAGAAATATATGTGGTTTCACAGATTTAATGAACTTCCATGATCGATGATACCAAATAACTGCAGGATGCATGTATATAAAAATGGCCAAAATGACAGTAGAAAAGTCGGAGGGATGAGAAGTTTGTGTCCAGGCCTGAAGTAAACGCAGCAATAGGTATGGTTACGAGAGTATTGCTGGAAGTTGCTGTGGTGATGTGTTCAAACAAACTTCCTGCAGGAGTCATTACCACTTACATAACAACCCGCTGGTACTTTTGGACCTGTGCCCACTATCAGGGCAACCCTCATAGCCTGGGAGCAACTTCTGTGTCTGATACAGAATCCCTATTCCATATATTCTGGGGCCCACCGCTGCCTACTACTGCTAATTGTACGGAGCTGTATTAACATTTCCAGGTAATGCTCACTCTGGAAAAATTACATAATATATTGTACATTACATTCATTTGACAAATTAACCTTCCCTTAACACTAATCACACATATATTGTGGATTCCGCACCCAATGGTTTGTAATAAATGAGGATAGTATTGGAACGATCTGCAGAAGGGGGTTTATAATATGTATATACTTTGCAAATGTTTCAGAACAGTTTCAGAGCATCAATAATGCTAATGCTGTGGCTGCGATTCACTTTGATATCCAAATCAAATGTATTTTTGTGCGGCATTGCGCAATGTTGAAAATCGCACTCACCATGTGTCGGTTCAAGCCAAGGTATTATGACGCATTTAACTAACGATGATAACTGCTTCAGACACAACCAAGCGGGCAAATTAAAGTTAAGATCATAGTGAGTCATGTTTTTAAAGTACTTTAGTGACCGTTTGCCTTGGTAACTCAGAGAACGGACACCTGGAACCTAGCAAAATATTATGGTAACAATCACTGAACGAGCGGGGCTATAGCCCATGCTGTTTCACCTAACAACCGTGGCTATATGCCTTTTTGGACTTTGCGTTACTATGCTGTTTCCCCGGCCCAAGTTAACCCTCCAAGCAAGTTGAAATAAAATGCCGTGTTTGAGTTGACCTTATTGCAAAATAACGGCACATGATGGCCGCTGTCTTGATAAAATATTTCAACCAGGGCTATGGCTATGTAGCTATAGGCTTTCACCGGCCCAAGTTAACCATCTACCGCAGACAAGTTGAAAGAAACTACTGTGTTTGAGTTGACTTTACTGCAAAATAACGGCACACGACGGCCACTTTCTCGATAAAATCTATCAGCCAAGGTCGATCAATCTTTGTTAGGGAAGGGTCGCTTGACACTTTTTGAAAAAATTATTTTATGTTTCGTAAAAATTGTTTAGGGTCTGGACTCTGAAGCTTTTCAGTGTGGGGTCGATCAGGTTATGGGAAACGTATATACTTTTGTTATTCTTTAGGTAGCTTGGACATTTGTCGAAACATGTTTAAAATGGATGTTCTTTCCCCTTTTACACATTGCCTCCTTTGACGTCATTGGAATTTGTTACCTAGGCACAGCCGAAGGCACTTATAGCATTAAAAACAGATCCCTTCTGTATGGAAGCATGCTGACATACAGCTGTACATAAATTTTGTGATATATATCAAATAAGTTTGAGTAGTACTTTCGCATGCTTAAACAATAGACGTGCCGTTTAAATCTTTGTGTATAGATCCTAAATGTCCTCCTGTTCTAAGCGTAACCAATTTAATAAAGCACTAAAAATGTAAAGTACATATGTTGGGCTTGTAAAAGAAATACTCCCAGATAAATATGCTGGAAAATATTGAATGATCCCTGGTGAATAACGCAAGTGGCATACAGGGAAATCTGTATACAGAGATCACCCTTTGTAATCGTGTGGCTGAGGTGTCTCGAGACATCTGAAGCCCTATTCATGAAATTTTTATTGGACTTCTTTGTTTTATTCTATCTTTCAAACGATACTTGTACATGTAATTAAAGGGGATTATATAATTTATTATTAGATTGAACAAAAAAGTCATAAATATGTCCTCAGGTCTTTCATAGGATCTGTAAATATCTTGCAAGTACGTTACATGTAACCAGGCAAAGTTCCTGAACGGCGGCCTTTCAACAGAACTGGTCTCTCAATACAAAGACATTTGCACGGTGCTCCTCCTTTTTAACATCAAGCACCTAAAAGTCTGGTCTGAGTTGCTGGACGCGTACTTCAAGTTTATTCCAATTATTTAATCTTGCAAGCTCCATCTTGCGAAACGGTTTTGTTGCAACACGTTAAATGTGGAGTCCATTGTTCATGTATGTGTTCTGAAGAAGGGGCACTGGGTTTGAAGAACTTTGTTCCATAGCATTTATATCTGTGTGTTTAATCCTCATACATACTCAATAATAGTTCTTCGCATGCATCTGCATTATGACTATTGGGTGTGGATGTACACTTCTATCCATGAAATTTCTTCATGTAGTTGTTACAGTACAGTGTGGCTGAATATAGTTTTGAGCACATTTTATGTCCATTTTGGACCAGAAGGATTTCACCCAGAACTACATTTGTTGTGTTTCTTAATTTGTATGTGACTAAAGAGCACAATCCAAGGAGTATGAACTTTGTAAGTCTCTATCTTTACAAAATATGCGCAAAGTGTTTGAAGAAAAAAATTGTTGATCAATGACAATTTGTTTGACTTTCATGTCAAAGTTAATCAAACTACACTTGCATTGAATTAAAAAAAAAGTGTAAGAGTGTCATGGCTATCAATATTCATGTACTTGTCAGGGCAAAATGACCTAGTTCCATCAGCTATCGCATGTCCCTTGGAAAATTGATACATTGTGAATGATCAAACAATTGCGATATTTGTGAGTGCAGTTGGGATGCTGAGTTTTCAGTGTTGGTGTGAAAACTCGGAAGTCACTCCACAGATTACTTACCACACGTACATGTATTGCGAACCACATGAAGATGGTACCCTACCTTGAAAACAAACCAATGAAAAATTGCCTTTTTCGTGGTGATTTATATCGACACTATACTATAGAGCATATTTGAAGAAATTCTAATTTGAAAGGAAGAGAAATTGATATAAGCGACCCTTTGATCTTATCTCCTGTTACTATGATAAACTAGGAAATGCGGTGGCTCTGGTAGGACATAATAATATTTTTAGGCGTAAAAATATTTTTCAGCTTGAAAAAAAATTATGTTGGAAAAGTATTTTTTACGTTGAAAAAATATTTGTAGGTGTTAAAATATTTTTCAGCTTGAAAAAATATTTTAGGTGTATAAAATATTTTTTAGCTTGAAAAAATATTTTTAGGTGTTAAAAATATTTTTCAGCTTGAAATATTTTTTAGGTTCAAAAAATATTTTTAGCATGAAAAAAAATATCAGCTTGAAAAAATATTTTTTTTGAATTTCAGTCAATAAGTCGCATGCGTGACTTAATAACTCGCACGTGCAACTTAATGACTCCCACGAGCGACCAGTTCGGTCATGTTAGATTCAGTCGGAGCTGTTCTGCAGTCATGCTGTTCCAATACTTGAAGAACTTCATCAAAGTCTACAGACTTAAAGGACTTCATCGCTGCTGTAATCAATTCTTTATCGTCATGGCTTACAAAATTTTAAAATGTTTCTGTGAGTCCTGTAACCGTGTGTCCATACGAAACTTCTTTCAAGAAGGGCAATGCAAGCTGAATTGGGACCTAGTCTGACGTTTCCCATCCCTCTCTGAAAATTCGACCAATCGCTTGGTATTCTCTCTTTTGAAAATCGTGTCGAATGAACAGTAATTTCGTGTTTGTACCTAATGTGCATTTATCGAAGAATTAGGCCCAAACTCTGTCAGGCAATTGAGGAAAAATTCGATTCCTTCTCCCAATTCCCAGTCTTTATATGGAAGCCGCATAGTTATCCTGACCTCATCATACATTATTGTTGGGTCTGAAAATGCATTCCGCATGTCTTTAAGACAATGTCCGCTGCGGATTGTTAACTGGCGCACCTCAGGTGAAAATGCAATAGTGTCATCTGACATGCCTAATGTATCACTTGCATCACTGAACTGCCCAAATTTTATTTTTTCTGTCATCCAGTGGTTCCTGGTCAAGATCGATAAGCCTTGATAAGGCCTCATTTCACAAATCTCTCTCCTTATTAGACCCATCTGGTTTCTCTTGGCTGACAATACCTGTGCATAAATCACTGTATAAGTCACATGAATCGTCTGATTCGGAGACCGAAGCCTTTGAGCCTTTCTTGGTACAGTCAGTGGGGTTTTTTTATTCTTTTTTTAAAATTTTATTTTTGAAAGAATATCTGGCAGAGAATCGCCTTCATCTGATGAACACTCTCATTCTTTATTTCTGCAAAGTAAGTAGAACTTCCGTGGTTTTAGTCTTGACCGTGTAAATGTCATATCTACTGTCTCATCTTGCTTGATGATTTCCATACCTTTTGAGTCGATAGAGAGATCAAAATCAAATTCTCTTTCATCACCAATTATTGATTTGCATTCTGGAAAGAACAAGGATTTTGCTACTTGTACAGGTTCTTCCTTATCTGTAGTTTTCTTAACATATACGTGACGCATTCCGCCCCCATTTGGTCTACGAACTTGCATGTAGCGTTTATCAGCACTGGCGTAGACAGATAATCCAAGCTCAATTTTCTTTTCGGTCTTAGTAGCATTTTTAGCATTTTGTACGCTTCGTGACGTCATCTTTGCTTGGTTTTCGTCACTTGTTGACTACCTTTTACTAAAAGGCAGCTTTAGTTTAATTTTTCGAGCGTTTTGCTAGTTCTCGTGTTTTCTTTTTTTTCAACATATTTGACAAAATACAATTGCAATTCTCAATATTTTTCTCATCTCATTACACATGGACAAATGTCAGTGATGGAAATGCACAAAGCATAACAAAAACCAACTTGCCTTTTTTCACTTAACGGAATCACAGAAAGTGTGTGTGTGTGTGTGTGTGCGTGTGTGTGTGTGTGTGTGTGTGTGTTATGAAAATCCACATGCAACTTTTCCTATATTGCATTTGCCTCATATGCACATTCGCGCAAATATCCTTTACCCATGTCAAAATATAGAATTCTACCAAATGATTAAGTTAGGTTTGTTATTATGGAAAACTAAGTAATGCATTTTATGGATTTCATGTATAAGCCACTCTTCAATACACACACCGATTACAAAAACTGCATACTTTTTCCTCTCGCATTTTGTTGATTTCTGCTTTGCTCACACCCCTTTCCTCCAGCAATGTATACAACTGTTCATTGATGTCCGTCATGTTTGGAGCAATCCTATGCCCCTACCTGTATAACATAAACTTGTATCCATAAAACACATATATATATATGTATGCCTCAAGACAATAAAGATCCCTGAAGATATGGTAAACATGTAAATTAGACCTTATCATTCGTGTGATAGTAATGATAATAATTTATTAGGAAAACTTCCCCATTACAGCGGGGGCACCAACGGAACCGGGGAATTCCATGATGCGTCCAAGATCTGCACAAATAATCAGGCATCCTTATTATCAATCAAATAATCTTAGTATGTTGAAATAAGTATAGTAACTATAATAGTACAAGTAATAATTTATGTCCTCCGCACCAAAACTAGAGATAAACCACTCATTGGGACAAAACTCTTGAAAGCGCAAGGACATGTACATTATACACGTTTCATATACAATGCAGAACATATGGCCTCCAGCGTCATTATTAAGAAAAAGAAATCAGGTATATATACATTGGGGCAGGTCTATTTACAAGAGGTACATGTAGAACAATGATACAATCTGTCATTCCGAGAAGTCATTAAGTGACTCTCTCCTGTAATGCCAAGCCTCAACCAAAAATGTTTTACATGTTTGGTCAAATAATTCACCAATGTCTTGTCCAAGATCATATGCGTGCTCGCCAAGGAACCAACATACTTTATTTTCAGCGAGGAGGCGGAAAAACGTTGCCATGCCTGTTTACAATTCTCATTCAGAGTTGACTTCCAAATTTCTATATGCCTGTAATCTGATATCATTTAGTGCTGGGCACACAAATAAAGCATTGATCAAAATGACTGATGAGTGGCTATCCAAAATTGATAATGATTATGTGTAACTGGTGTCATATATATCGATCTAAATAAAGCATTTGGGAACGTGAATCACAAAATAATGACCCAAAGACTGGCTGCTTATGGCGTTACTAGTGAGAGTTTGAATTGGTTCTCATATTTAGACAATAGGTCTCAGTTTGTAATGTGGCTTGGTGGAACGTCTGACAAGCAGCAAGTGACTGTGGGTGTACCGCAAGGGTTAGACCAGGAGCCCAGACCACTCGTTCATGCGAAAGATGGCAAAATGTTTGACATCATGAACATGTAGTTTGACCCTCAAATATTGAATATTGTAATTGCTGCCGGGGTGCAGTTGGGGCTTTAACCCTTAAATGCCAAATAATATGGGGGTTAATAATGGTATAACACCGGCAAGGCTAGAAATAGCCTCAAATCAACTATAGGGTTCCCCGGACCATAAATGGGAAAAAAACGGCAGTAATGTTGCATGGGGCATTGACCCCGGCAGCAAAGCCCCACCCCCCGGGCAAAGAGACATTTAGTCATGCGAATAGCGGCAAGACTGGAAATGGTCTCAAGTTGTCCCCACGGGTCTTCTGAACAACAAATACATAATGACAGCAATTTCATGTGGGGCTCTGCCCCCGACAGCAACCCTCCCCCACCCCGGGGTTGAAAATGGCATTTATTCATGTGAAGTACGGCAAGGCTCAAAATGGTCTCAAATTGTTCCCAAATGTTCCCTGAACACCAAACACATGAAGACAGCAATTCTATTTGGGGTTTTACCCTTGACAGCTACACCCCTTAACACAAATACATACATACATACATATATATATATATATATATATATATTATAAGGGATGCTGGATTTATATGTGCATTTCCAATTGAATTACAATATTCATATTTATACAATGAACATTGTTTTGAAATTTTTCTCATTCAGCAAATATGGATCGTTACCCGGGTATTGATGCAAAAATTTCTTATTTATACAAGTCTTAGAGTTTTAAGGTACATGTAGGTTTGATTGAGTATGGATGGTGATGACAATAAAGAACATAATAGGTCCACTAGCCCACATATTCTGCAGTGCGTGCCCTCTGCTGAAACCCCAGGGACCTTTTAACCTTATTTCCCAAAGATATGTTAGTTATTTCAGTTGTAACAGGGTCCTTACAGTGGACGTAATTGGACTTATATTCTACCCTACGCCATACCGAATGTCTGATACCCCAAGGAGATCTTCTTGCCATGGTAAGTATTTTCTTTATCTTTTCTGCGTGTTTGTTTTCATTCAGCCTAAGTTTTAAGTACAACACACCAAAATGTTAAGACACATATTTTACCTACATCTCAGAACGCAACTACCATATGTGCCCTGTTTCCTATTATTAGTATGTGGCAATCAAAGAAAATGCATGGATCAAACTAAGAAAGATGATTTGCTGCATAGCAAATCAGTGTGTGTGTCTTCAAAGCATATTGGTATGGCAATGTACTAACTATTCCATAACACAGGAGTAGAAGTTGGAATGACATCTCTATCTATTATAGCTTTGAAGTCATTCAAGATTTGAAATTTGTAATGGTGCTATTTAGCATAATTTAAATTGCTACAACTTTTACTTTTAATTCGTTAGGCACGTAATGGCCAGCAACCCCCTAGTAGAAGTTGGAATGACATCTCTATAATAGTGTTGAAGATACTCAAGATTGAAAATTTCAAATACTGATAATTAGCATAATTCAAATTTCTACAATTTTTGTTTGAGATTCATTACATGCGCAATGGTCAACAACCCTCTAGTAGAAGTTGAAATCACATCTTTATCTATGATAGCTTTGAAGATATTCAAGTTTTAAAATTTTCAATGCTTCTAATAAGCATAATTTAAATTGCTACAACTTTTGTTTTAAATTCATTAAATGCGCAATGGTCAATAACCCCCTAGCAGAAGTTGGAGTGACGTCTCTATCTATTATACTTTTGAAGATATTCAAGATTTAAAATTTCAAATGCCCCTAATTTGCATAGTTTTAAACATCTTTATTCCTCTGTATAAAACGGTCAAACTCCTTGTATGGAGGTACAATTATGCCAAGTTAGGAGTTTCTATGTATAATAGTGTCTGAGAAAAGTGTCGGACAAATTTGCTGAGAGAGAAAGAAAGAAAGAAAGAAAGGTAAGAAGGAAAGAAAGAAAGGAGGGAAGGAGAGATAGATAGATAGACAGACAGACAGACAGACAGATAGATAGATAGATAGATAGATAGATAGATAGATAGATAGATAGATAGATAGATAGATAGATAGATAGATAGATAGATAGAAACAGAAAAGTGTGTGTTGACACACACACACACACTTTTCTTTTTTTTAAATTTTGGAATATTGAGAATGACCCAATGGTCCAGAATAGTTGGCCAGTTTAATCCTGTGAATGTATCTGTGTGCAGTAAAATGACAAACAATAAACAATCCACAATAGATGTAGTTTTTAATAATCAGAGCTAAAATATGGTTATAGGCATGTGGCTGGCCTAATGTAGTAGTTTTAAACTTTTATCTGATATCAGTGTTACAGACATTAAAGTAGCATTTAATTCCCTTTCTTCGTACCAAATTTGAAATGCAGACAAATATGTAAAACATACATACACACGCACGCATTGTGTGTGTGTGTGTGTGTGTGTGTGTGTGTGTGTGTGTGTGAGATTTTATGTTTTCACCCACAGTTTTCAAATTATATTCATTCTTATAGCAGCACATACTCCCAAATTGAATTAGGAGCCTCGAATGTCTTAAATTTACTAGGAATGTTATATTCCACATCCCCGCAAAAACAGTACCTGGGTCCTGGCGCTAGTACTCTCTCCATTTGCATGACAGCTCATTATGAGAAAGAATACAGTAAGTCCCATATTGCAAATTATTAATCAATTTTTAAGTCACCCTAAATACTAAGGGAAACAGGATTTTTTCCCTACAAAATTTTGTAGACCACGGACAAATAATCAGCTGTTTAAGTTGCAAAAAGATTTGTAGTTGCAATGACTTCGTGTGTTAATTTACAGCAATTGTAGCAATCTAGTCATATATTATACTCATCCATGTCCAGTATGTCTCAGAGGAGAAGTGTAGAGGTGCTCATTTTTGTTACAATTGCTGGTGCACATAATTTGACAATACATTGATGCCAACATGTGTACGCTCTGTAAAGAGAAACTTCAGTATTAAGTCGACAAAGACATGACAATGACCGCTATTAAGTAATATGTTTTCATAATCTACCACAGACATGTTCATGGGTGTTCTTGAACTGAATTGTATTTTCAAGATGACATTTACGTGTAGTGTACATGTATAAAATTACACGATAGATATATTTAAACAACATGATTAAAGTAATTTACACGCTGGACTTTTATCTTGCATTTTGTCAAAGATCAAACTTGACATTGTTCTCACCATAACTTGCTGTCAATGTCCATTCAGTGTGCAAAGAACTCCTGGAGACAATTATCAACCTTTCTGCTTTTCACTGGAGTAAATATTACCTTTTCTTGGGGTGAGGGGGGTTGCTGTCAGCATAGGGTCCCTCCCAAAATCGCTGCTGATGTGTATTTAGCATACAGGGGACCACTGGGGAACAATTTAGAACCTTTTCAGCCTTGTCACTTTTCAAATATATAAATGTGGGACTTCTGGGGACATTTTAAAACCATATGCAGCTGGGGGTGGTTGCTGTGAGGGGTAGGGCCCCTCCCAAAATTGTTGTTGCTGCATATTTAGTGTACAGGGAACTACTACCAACATTTTGAGCTCATTTGCAGCCTTCCCACTTTTCACATGAATAAATGTCAATTTTGCCTGGGGGTTTGGAAGGGGGGGGGGGTGGTGCTGTTAGGGGTAGGGCCCCTCCCAAAATTGCTGTTGCTGCATATTTAGTGTACATGGGACTACTGCGGACATTTTGAAACCATTTGCAGCCTTGCCACCTTTCGTATGAATAAATGCCCCTTTTCCCTGGGGGTGGGGTATGGTTGCTGTCAGGGGTAGGGCCCCTGCCAAAATTGCTGTTGCTGCATATTCAGTGTACAGGGGACTACTGGGTACATTTTAGACCATTTTCAGCCTTGCCGCTTGTCACATGAATAAATGTTATTTCAGCCCTGGGGATGGGGCTTGCTGTCGGAGGCAAAGCCCCACCCAAAATTGCTGTCGTTTTCCATTTATTAGTCAGGAGGCTTCTCTGGCCAATTTTGAATTATTTTCAGCTTTGCAATTGTTCGCATGAATAAATGTCATTTTACATACCCTGCTATGGGGTATTTAAGGGTTAACGCCCCAGATGCTCCCAGGCAGCAATGTAGAAATTACATGTCTGAGGGTCAATCCTCATATTTATGATGTGGAAGCTTTTGCCCTCTCTCGCATGAATAAATGGTCTGGGCTCCCACTCTAGGTCCATTCTTGGACCCCTGTTGCTCATTATATGGGTGAATGACTTGCATGAGTCGGCTCGTAATGATCATGTATGCGTGTAGGCCTACATAGGCCTCTGTAATATATGTGGGCCACACATGATGAGACCGATTGATGCAAAACGGGAAGATGCTGAACTTGACGACCAGGTAAAAGGCTATTTAACAATGTGTAGACTTAAACATATATGGAACCCCATAACATTGGGCCGGTGTTACTGTAACTACAATCAAAGCTCTGGATATAGGCCAATAGGCAAGGTCATCGACACTTTATGACTTCATGATCATCATTCATATTTGCGTGATCCTTTGATCCTGTTACTCGGCAGAGTAACATTGACAAGCAGTTGTACTGTAAACAAGAATGATTATGTAGGCTTAGTGGCCTATGGGTCAAATTGGAACCAAAAATGTCATGTTGCGACTCACTTACTACCTGCAAATATAAATGGAATCCAAAAGCAAAAAGAAGTAGCACCCTTATCTGTGTGGTCTTCTTCAAGATGGCCGCACCACGTGACAATGTGCACGTGACAATTCAGTTGCACGCGCGAGTTAATTAGTCGCACACCGGAGTTAATAACTCGCACGTGAGAGTTAATAACTTACACACGCGAGTTAACTCGCACGTGCGAGTTATTAACTAAAATTCAAAAAAATATTTTTCAAGCTGATAAATATTTTTTCAAGCTCAAGATATTTTTTGAACCTAAAATATATTTTTTCAAGCTCAAAATATTTTTTTGAACCTAAAAAATATTTTTTTCAAACTGGAAAATAGTATGGAGTATTTCCTACCAGAGCCATCGTAAGGAATCGTAAGTAAACAACTTAAAAATAGAAAAGCTTGGGGATGTGATAAGGAAGACATAAAATATTATGGTATGGTGATGATCAAAATTATAGTTATAAAAATTTAAAGGGCCACCATAAATATATTGGATATAATTGTGTGAGACGCTATGTTTGTGCATGTTACATACCCACAAATTTGAAGTGCCGGTATTCTGTATTTGTGCAAGTCTTTAAGGGCGATAATAAAAATGCATGATCAGGAGATGAGTATAGAGGCATATCTGAACTACATTACTGCCAGAGGGCTTTGAAACTAGTTTTTAATAATATAATCTAAAACACTGGTTGGAACCGAAAATTATCCCCTTCATTCGCAGTTTGGTGTTGGAGATGGGGTCTGCACTGCTGTGAATTGCAGGTACCATTGCAAAATGTACACAATAGATAAAGCTAAACGTACAACTGTCTCCTCAGGGCGTACTTACAACCCCCACCCCACCCCTTCCAGCGGATATATATATATATATATATATATATATATATATATATATATATATATATATATATATATATATATATACATATATATACATATATATATACATATATATACATATATATATATATATATATATATATATATATATATATATATATATATATATATATATATATATATATATATATATAGCAAATACAGTAGAAATTTATATTGAGAACATTACATTTAGGCACACGTATCTGGACTACTCTTCACAGTCTGTGATGCAAATATTGTGCTAAGCCAGGCCTGGGCCACAAACAAAGGTGACAAAAATGCTGATTATCACACGACCACGGCAAAATAATGTCACAGCTATATAAGCATGCTCACAAAAATCAAAGTGGTCCAGGTTTTCTTTATGCTGTCTTAAAATTGTTCAGGTACTTTCCCCAAGTCACCATAATTGGTCAAGTTAACGCTTCTTGTGGCAGCATACAAAGTCCGCTGTACTGATGTGAGAAATGGTTCCTTCCAGCATATTTAATTATTGTTGTAGAACAAATACAAACATAGCATCTAACATAATGATATATTGATGTACAGATATACATTTTTACAAGTCGAAGTTCAGACACAAGCAACAAGGGAACTTCTTGTTTTTGTTTTTGTTTGCTTATTTTTTCTTTTTTCTTTTTTTTTTTTTTTTCTTTTTTTTTTGCTCTTATTTCATGATTGCGAAGGGTCTATTTCGGGTTATATGGATTGCTATTAATTGTTTATGTGTCTTTTAATTATATTTTCTCTGGAGACCCTTGTATTGCCCTTTTTATTAAACATTCTTGAATAAAACGAATGTACTTCTTTGTCATTCCTTCTGAAACATGTTTTATGACCGGCCATTTGATATATTCTGCTGCCCAGGCAAGGAATGGGCCAATGAATTTTTGTTCAGATGGCATGCCCCAGAAATTGCAAAATGAATACTGTCAGTCTGAAAGAATGAAAACATGATAATAAGTGAAAAAATCTCTCTCTCTTTCTCTCTCTCTTTCTCTCTCTCTCTTCCCCCCACCCCCACCCCCAAAGGGTAACTTCAGAAATGCTGATATTGGGTAGTTGTCAATCCACTATATTTCATTCGTCAGGTTGTGTTGACCAGGAGACAGCTGAACCGCTGGTTTTGCTCAGAGCACAGACAGAACAGGAGCACTGGGGGCCAAGCCATGCTTGTATTAGTTTCCTAAACTGACTGAAGTTTGTTGATTCCTTAACATGAGCAGGCAAATTGTTCCATACTTTGGCCCCTTGATACCTTACCGAGTTACGGCTATAAGTCATGGTATTGTAAGCTTGCTGCTGTACTTTCATGTTATTCCGTAAGTTTTACATAGTTCCCTTTTTCACATACATGTCATTCAAAAATGGTAGGCTGTCATGAGATTAAAGTTTGTGGACTTCTACAGAGAGTTTGCGTAGTCTGTTTGTTTCTTAGCCCGTACTAATCGATTTGGGTACGATGACATAGAATCATTGCAGACAAAACGAAGAGCTGTCCTGAATCGATTCCATCTGAATTGTATCAACAGGACCACACAGGTGCCATGCTAGAGGATAATGATTAAAGTTTGACAGGATAAAGGCATTTAAATGTGATCATGAAACTTTAGTTTATCGTTAATATAAACACCTAGTAATTTCACACACTTTTCAGGAATGATAGGGGCACCATCAATTTCGAAACAAAAATCATGTACAATTTGATTACACATTTGAGGAGCAAGAATCATGGCTTGAAATTTAACAGGATTTGACAATAGTTCGTTCAGATTATTTCTGTTGACTCCACCGAAAGGTTGATGAAAATCGTTTTCTACAGTTCTACCATTCATAATATAAGAAAACAAAGTAAAGTAACATGATTCCATATTGATATGATTCTACTATACACAAATAAAAGGTCCTTTTTGTCTATTGATAATGGAAGTAAAGAGGTCACTTGAAAATATTGGCTGGATTTTTTCCCGTGAGGTGAACATCATTTTTGGATTCCTAGTGATATTTAGTCCGTTTCGTACATTTGTGCCCAGAATAAAATGTGTGCATTGTTGCTAAATTCTACGATAATCAAGTACCACCACGAAAGAAAAATGGTCATGCAAGTCAGCCAAAATAATAGCGAGTGTCAGCGAGCTCTAACCATTAACACGTATGAATACAGGACATACCAGAGCGGTCAATTATCTAATCAGAAGACTAGCCCGTATCTAGTCAGCGAAGTTGATTTTCTTCGTCACCCCTACTGCGCATGCGCACATGGGCGCAGTCATTGCTTTTTTTTCATGCATCGCGGGTAATTTGTGCAGTTTTATTTACATTTAACTCTGAAACTTACCGGCCTTTACGGAAATTATGTCAAAGACTCATAGCTATTCAGAAAACGTTGTCGATAAAGTGTAATTAATGACTACGATTCATGAAGTCCCATGTCGATACCTCGAGTCAAATAATTTTTTGTAAAACGTTGAAAAAATATCACTAATGCCATACATTTTAATGTTGTGAGAACATTGGGCCACAATTGTTACAATATGATATTCATGTAATTTTGCTGCTTGGGTTCACGTCACAGCAATGCCTCTGCCATCCCGAAAGTTTAAAAAATGGCTAAAATGGTCGTCTGTTTCAGTGTTTTCGCGCTGTTAACCTGATTTACTGAGTTGTGTTGTCACCATAGGCGCTCGTAAAGTTCAATTAGTCAAGAATTCGTACCAATAATAATATGGGCCTGCGGAAGTATGGAGAAGGGGTAGGTTGGAAAACCACTACGTTGTCAGAGTTATGATTGACTGCACATATGAAAACACAATACTTTATTGCAGGTAGGGTAAGGCGCTAAGTGGGCCATAGCAGGCTTGATGTTCTAGGTTCCCCCCCCCCCCGTACCCCCTCCCCCATCCCGCCAGCCTATATTTAGCTATAGCATGAAGGCTTGACTGATTTAACGGTCGAACACCTATGATTGTCACAGCAATTTTCACTCTGGTCAAAGCGCCTTCCAGACTTCATTATGTAAATGTGACAGCTCCGCCTTCTGAGGTGTGAAGGCACGTCACCATGTAAGTACTATTGATTTTCTGGTCATGCACTATAGCAAAATAATGATAATAGCAGAGATCTAGGATAGTTCTAAATTCACCTAAAGATGGTGCTGCCCATCCTGTTCATGGTTGACTGCCCACATCTTGTGGTCACTTTCCATGATCCTCACCTTTTGGAATGGAGCATGTATAAATTTAACCTCTCTATATGTTGTCAAATAAGCTTTAAACTTTCATTTCATCACACCAGGGTGTCATTCCTGGGTGACTATATTGTGTACTTCAGGTAGATTTGATGATAAACACAAAATTCTTTCTCGCACGCAGGGTGCAACTTTCAGGACTTTTAGGTTCAATATAATGTAGGGGGCTTTGCTGCCCCACTTTTACACCTGACCTCAAATGGCATGGGTTGCTGGGTGTCACAAATATGCACCATGGGAATGAAATGCTGTGTGTCAAGAAATTAAACCAAACCGGATCACCCCTGTTGCTTGATAGAGGGCCCTCGGCCAATCACAGAAGGTGCTGCACCTAATTATAATAAATCTTTATTATAAAAAAAGAGATCATATTGTTGCAAGCTGTTTTCTTAAAATACCAGTGCTGTACAAGCATAAAGTAACTGCCGGAAGGACAGGACAGATATACGTTAAAACAGAATGAGACGTACACGAACCTGATCGTGTGCAAGGGAACGCCGCTATAGTTTGTTTGATAGAAATGCCACGAGTATTTATCATTTCTCGTATTTTGTGTTGCAGTTGTGTGTATTTGTCCTAATAATATATTGTTATGTTATATTGTGTTAAGTGCAAAGGTATCCGTAAATGCAAACCTTGACAGAAAGACAGACAGGTAGACAGATACATAGAATAACATGCAGCTTTCATTTTCCAATGAATAAACCCTTTTAACATTTTTACTTTTTCAGTTTCTTTTTTAAAAATGCCTTTCAAGTCCACAAGAAATACGGGGCTACATGTAATCTGATGAAAAATATACACACATGTATAATCTTCTCAAAACTTATAACTCTCCACTTATTTACTTGTATATATTTACATAATGAACAAATTCAATGAAACCTGAAGTGGGTAATCAAGTTTTTTGTTTATAGCAGAAGACTTGTCTCAATGATTTGATCATCAACGCATCACAGTATGCTTGTTGAACCATGGTAAAGTCAATATTCTGTGTAACCACCTCGGTTGCTATGGCACTGCTGGCACCTTCTCCTCATGCTGTATACAAGCTTACGAAGGTAAGCCTGAGGCAAATTGTCCCATTCCTGCTGAACTAAACGGCGCAGATCATCAATAGTTGAAGCAGCATTCATCTGAGGGTATACCTTCTGCTTCAGCTGACTCCAGACATGCTTTATCGGATTCAGAACCGGGGAACAGGCAGGCCACTCCATCACCTCAACATCCTCATTAGCAAGGAAGCCCTGGACATCACGGGACACGTGGTCTGGCGTTGTCTTGCATTAGCACGAACTCGTCCGCGATGGCACCAGCAAACTGGATAACGTGAGGTTGTAGGATGTGAGTAATGTACCTCCTGGAATCCAGGGTTCCATCAATGAACACCAGCTCTGTCATTCCGTCTGCTGATATGCCTCCCCACACCATGATGATGCCTCCTCCAAATGGGACAGTGGGCTTGACGCAGCATTCAGCATGTCTTACTCCTGTTCTTCTCCAAGCCCTCACTTGCCCGTCTTTATTGTGGACACAGAAGCGACATTCGTCTGTAAACAAGACATTAGCTCACTCTGCTCTGGATTTGCAAAGGTGACTTCTTGACCAATCCATCCTGGCTTCCCTGTGTCGAGGCAAGAGGCTCTGCTTCTGGACCATGCATCTGGATCTGAGACCTTGGCGATGTAGCCTATTTCTTATGGTTTGATCAGATATTCTTCTTTGATGTGGAAAAGCAGCATGGAACATGTCTCGAATATCAGTGCGTAGTTGTTCGAGACCTAAGAGCTGTTGTGACGATAAACTGGTCTTGGCACCTGGTAGTCACTTTTGATCTTGCCTGCCTTTGCAAGTTGGCTACATCATTAGTGCGTTGGAATTTCTGCCACAGGTCATTTATCGTGCGATGGGTTACACCAAGGGCCCTTGCTGCAGAAAGACAGCTTTCTCCAGCCTCAATTCGGCCAACAGCTCTAGCCCAGTCTACAGTTGAGAGTCTTGGCATGTTTCGTCCAGCAGGTTTGCGAGCTGATGGAGAACCCATACCTGATCTCAAGCTCTGCCACAATTTATTCTCTTAACTGTCCCTGTTCTTGTCCAAATCGTCCACTCGTGTCATTGTAAAGTGAAAGAAAACAATGTTAGGAAGAGTTTATTTGGGGACAGGGAAACCACACACGTAAAACACTATAAAACACTTCTTTGCAAAGTCATTTTTCAGCTTTGTTTTAGAAGAAGTGCATGTGTAGCCAAGCATGAATCTGAAATCAAGTGAATACTCATGGATTATGTGCTAGGGTACTTACAATTTACAAATACATTGTCTTTTTAAACATTTTATTTAAAGTGGGTGCTTTATTTTCAGTTAAAAAGGTTTAGAGTTATAAGTTTTGAGTAGTTTATATTCATCTCATGTTTGGGTCGATTTTAGTACTATAACAGGCTTGTGTAAATACCGTATCATAGGCCTAAAAGCTACAGTGCCGCCATATGATGTATCGGTACTCTTCCGATGGTATCGGTACTCCTCCGGTTTCATCGTTAAATGTGTTGATCAGGAGTAAAACTTTCTGCAAATCATTCGATTCGCTCACTCCTTCTGCTATATGGCATGCAGCGCTCGTTGATATACTTCATATCGTGAACAAAGCATGCTATAATCTACAATATGTAATACACTTATAATCCCTGCTTTTTTCGAAAGCAGGTATTCTGTTTTTCAACCATTAATACATTATACTCTTTCACAGACCGTTACACAGGAGAGTGCAGGATACGGCAATGTTAACAGTGCCTTTCTGGCCACAAAAATGGTGACACTTTATGCGAATGCCCAAACGGTCAGGTTCAAAATGGGTTACCGGAAAATATCCATGCAAGGACATCCCCATAAAGAGACCAATCCCCTATTAAAATTACCTTTCCTTTTCAAAGTCACAGTTCTGTCTATATTTCATACATTTACTCTGTATTCGGACCACTTTCTTTGGAGACCTCTATTGTTTAGTACCTCAAGTAACGTTTGAAACAGATTCCATTGAATTTCAGTCTACTTTACACTATATGTAGATCTGTCGTCAAAGTAACGTCGGTGTGTACCATTTTTTTCTCGGGGACCCATAAAGATAACAAACCAGTCAAGGCTGCTATGGAGTCAAAAAATAAACTGTTCTGTGTTTGTATTACACTGACGACAGATTGTCGCGAATTCAACCATGCAAGTCATGGCACGGCCAGATTCTTCCCTCAGCTAAATGGTTTCCCTCTGCATCGTTCACAACTTTGACGAAAGATAATCTTCACAGATAAAAACTTTCCTTCAAAGTATGATCCAAAGACTGCACTTTTTATTTTATTTATCTCAGTAAATATGGGCACTCAGATTTACATATTCCTATATGACTTGAACCCATATCATTTTGACACTTTGTAATGCTGACGCTCCCATCTTAGGCTATGCCTATGGCTTATTAGTATTAATGTTCAATCATACTCGACAAAGCCTATGTACGGTCAGATAATGTCATTGTTGCCGGAGATATGAACTATACTATGCTTAACTCTGCTGATTCTCCTGTACACAATTTATGTGATAACTTTGGTCTTACAAGCATGATCAAGTAACCTGCTTGTTACAAAGGAGCCAATGGAACTCTCTCATTGACTTGTTTCTAACAAATAGGCCATTATCTTTTGAGGATACTGGCTCTTTTGACTGTGGTCTTAGTGACTTCCACCATCTAATATATATATCTCAACACGTGTACAGGTCCCTGCAAGGAAGCCTAAGTACATTACCTTCAGATCTTAAAAGCATTTCAATGAACATACTTTCGTATCAGACTTAGAAAGGGCTCACTTGCATGTACCTGACATATTTGACGATGTTGACGACTCCTATTGGGCTTTTACTCTGTTGGTCAAAGAGATTGTGAATGAGCATGCTCCTATGAAAGCGAAAAGAGCCAGAGCCCAGCAAGCGCCTTTTGTGAATGCTGAGCTACGGGAAAACGTTTTTAAAAACCGAATGTTGAGAATGCTTTCTTAAATGAAAAAACCACATAAATGGGAACAGTGCCATAAGCAACGAAACAGGTGCACTAATATGAGACGCAATGCAATCAGACAATATTTCAAGGAGTGCTGTAGTGGAGAGCCATCAAGTAACACATTATAGGCCTATCAGTAGCCTCCCTTGTTTCTCTAAAAATATGAAGAGCATCATTAGTGAACAGCTTAGTACATTCATGGAATCAGTCTTCTGCCCCTTTGTATCAGCCTTTAGAAAAGGTTATAGCTGAAATAACCTACTTAAGAAAATCACTGAGGACTGGAGAAGAAAACTTGATAATGACAAATGTGTCAGTGCAATACTTATGGACTTGTTAAGAGCCTTTCACTGCTTACACCACACACTTGCTCTAGTTAAGCTGAAAGCATACGGTTAACAGTACAGTGCTCTCCAGCTTATGAGCAGCTACCCCACGGATAGATATCAGAGAGTCAAAATAGCCGATAAATGTATAGTGACTGGCTGAAAATCATTAAAAGTGTCCCTCAGGGGTCTATTTTAGGACCACTTTTATTCAACATTTTTATTAATGACATGTATTTTATGATAAAGGGTTATCATCTGTACAACAATGCAGATGACAACACTTTATCCTTCAGTCATGACCTTGAAAGTCTGCATTTGACTCTTCAGCATAAATCTGAGGAGTCCATTCAATGGTTTACACAAAACGAAATGCTTGCAAATCCTGATAAGCTTCAGGCCATTGTCCTTTTCCCCTCTAGGAGAGACTCCTGGAACATCAATTTTGGGATTGAGGGTGAGGTTATCAAGTCAGAAAATCATGTAGGACTGCTCAGTGTAGAAATTGACAACAAGCTCAAATTTGATGTGCATATTGCCTCCCTCTGTAAAAAAGCAGCCAGACAAATAAATGGTCTCAGACGCACCTCATATTTTGACAAGTTCTTTTGATTTTTAGGCCTTTTATTCTTTCAAATTTTAATCATTGTCCTCTAGTCTGGCACTTTTGTGGTGCTACTCTTACCAAAAGTAGAACAAATTACAGGAACGAGGTCTTCCTCTTGTTACATACATAGCACTGCAGTTTTGTGATGAGAATCCCTCAGTTGTTTGGGCCTTAGAGATCTGCTCAACATGAACAGTATGTGAAGACACATTAGGCATTTCATTACCCATTTTGTTCCAGCTGACTGCAGGGTGTTATATACTGTGTAGCTGTGGCATGTATTTTAAACTTCCATTGTTGTCAAAATGTGTAAACAAAATTTTGCTATTTCAGTGTTCAAGAGTAAGATGCCAATGTATGCCCAGGGGACATTTCTAAGTGTAACTTTTCATCCACACATCAGGATGTGCTACAGCCTACAAATATGACTGGCCCTTCTCTGTTGCCAGCCACCATACAGGATGTTGGGTATAGAGACATTGAGATGTATTTACTCCTTTGGTTGTGTGTTTTGTTTTCCATACATACAAAGTTTCATGCTCAAGTCAACACCTTAAAGAGAAGTATTGACTTTTCCCAGGTCCTAGGTTGCTCTCCACTAACAAAGAACATTTTCTAACAACCTTTCAATGCTGGAACTGCACTTTTCAGCCACCAGGTATCCCCAGCTACCAGGCCCATTTTTGTGGCTTGTAAAGATTCAGATCGCCCTTGCGTAACATCACTCCTCTTTATAAAAAGGCTCGACTTCTTTATGGATATGTTGGAACCAAAGGCTGACCCAGATAGGCCTGCACAATGCTGGTCCTATCACACATATAAATACAGCACTGCAGCTTTGTGATGGGGGCCTTCACGCCTTCAGTTGTTTGAGCCTTAGAGATCTGCTCAACTAGAACAAAATGTGATGCTCTGGATTTTGTGGAGAGCCTAAATTATTAACAGTTGTTAGAAGTTTTGACTCATTTGTTGCAAAACCTAATTAAACTCTGAAAGCAGACAGGCATTGTTTCAGTAAGTTGCCATAAAAATCATTCAACCGTGTAATCAATGGTGAAACGGGTGGCTGGGCTTCAAGATGCCTTCAAACTTGAGAACCATCTTCCAGCCCCCTGTTTGGCCTGCATATCTGGTTGTTTTCTATGTAGACGGGGAAGACACATCAGGCATTTGATAACCCGTCTTGTTCCAGCTTACTACAGGGTGTAAAGTCCAGTGTACCTGTGGCATGTATTTTGAACTTCTTCCATAGTTATCAAAATGTCAAAACAAAATTGGGCTGTTTTAATGTTCAAAGGTAAGGAACCAATTTGTGCCCTGGGGACATTTCCTAGCATGACTTTTTATCCACACAGCAGGACATACTGCATCCCACATCTATGGCTTGCCCCTCTCTTTTGCTTGCCATCACATCGGCTGTGGGTATGTATATGCATTAAAATGCATTTGCTCCTTCAGTAGCATGGTATTTTTCACACATACGAATTTCATGCTCAAGTCACCACTTCAAAGAGAAGTGTTGACTTTCCCAGGTCTTGGCTTGTTCTCCACTTACAACGAACGTGTTGCCTAGCAACTTCCAAATACCCTGAACTCCACCTTTCAATCACAAGAAGTCACTAGCTACGAGGCCAGACCATTGAATATGTGTATGCTCAACAGTATGCCACACCCGGAACTGAACTTTTCTGCCACCATATGTCCCCAGCTACCACCAGACCCACTTTTGTAGGTTGTAAAGATTCAAATCGCCCTAATTTGCAAAAATATCAAAATATTCACTCCTTCTCGTAAAAAGGCTCGACTTCATGTATGGATCTGTAATTGTACCAAGTATGAAGTTTCTAAGTGTAATAGTGTCTGTCAAAACTGCTTGTAAAGTAGAATTCGAAGAAAGGAGGAAATAAGAAACGCAACAAAAACACATTGGTCTGTTGGCACACAGACAGAACTATATCTCCAGGTATGACACAAATATTGGTTGTGGTGTGTGCACAACAATACGTCGTGAATTTAGGAATATGGCGTCAAAATATTTTGTGGCAAGTTACTGTTGTATTTGGTGCACAAAGCGAAATTTTAACCCATAACGTATTTCATATTTAATACGACATTATACCTGTAAAATATACTAACAACAATCCCTTTCGTTAAGTTGTCGACATATGTATGTCACGTTTGCAATTTCATCAAAGATAACGCTGTTCCATATGTTTATGATTAGTTTGTCACTCGATCACACATGATAGCAAAATGAAACTTAGATAGATAGTTTTGTCATGCCTGCTGATTCTGCTCGGGGCACCGGGGACCGTTATGTGCCAGAGAGGATGCTGACCTGGATTCTGGCTTGTGTAAAACCAGTTGTGTACAATTTTGTATCAGAAAACATTTGTTCCAATAAAAGTAGCTTTAGACATGTCACTTCTAAGAGATTCCTTGCAAGAGGAACATGTGGTCGTTAAGTAGACACAAAATCTTTTCCAAACACTGCATATAAGAATAGAAGGCGTTTAATTGGTATTTATTGTATACATAGGAGTACCCATTCAGGAGTGCCCTAGACGCAAAGATTGCGTGTGTCTCGTGCCCTGAAAAAGCCTTGGTCTTCTGAGTTGGTTTCTGACGCAATTTTATCGTCACCGGTTTCGTGGGTGAGATCAGGGATGTGGAGACAGATTCCAGCTGGCTATTACACTCAATGTGGAAGTCCAATTTCAAAAATGAATGCCATTATAATATCTGATTATTCTCCTTTTTTACCACACGCACCTGATGAATACAATATCGTGTTTGAAATTATGTGTAAACGAAGTTTTACAATTCTTAAATCTCTAGTATCCACAAAACTTTCGTAGATGAAGATACAGTGGTACCTGATGTAGGTGGCCACCCCTTCAGCCAAGGAGAAATGGCCAAATACAGAAGGTAACCTGTCACCGCAGGTTAACTTACAAAGAAACTGACTCCAATGTCCAAGCCTGGTGGCCACAAAAAAAAAAAAAAAAAAAAAAAATGCGGCTATTCACGGCAGTGCTTGCCTACAGCAAGTACCACTGTGTACGGTTCTGAGTGCTACACACACACACACCGATTATAGGTCTGTACATACATACATGTATAGGCGAAGCATTTTTCACCGGTTCTCTATTTTACAGTTCAAGTTGCCTATGTATATTCCTGCCGTGTACTTGTTTTCTAGTTTTGACTTATTTGTTTATCGTGATTTGTTTTCTGTATTTTTTTTCAAAACTCAAATGCCCTACATACCGTTGGCCGCTTTTCAGGTTAACGCACTTTTGTGCTGTAAAGCTGGCACCATAACGTGACACAAGCATTGTAATTAATACAGGATACGGACGTATTGATATATATATATATATATATATATATATATATATATATATATATATATATATATATATACATATATATTACAGATGGATGACTAAGATTCTTTTATTGCGGTCAAGGTGAAACTGTTTGTTTTGGTCCCAGTTGACCCAATTGAAAAAAAAATGCAGACAAATCACAGGCTTTCACATGGTGTCTCACATATGTTTGTCTCACTTACCCATATTTTAAAAGCGTAAAAAACCAAAGACGCCTGTCACCAGGGGCGCATCAGGAGGGGCGTCGGGAGCGCATATATATACTGGCGATGACCCTTCCGATCTCCATTAATTCAGAGCGCTTCAAATCAAAATTTGCCTTAACGCTTTGTCGCTAGAAACCCGTTTCAACCCCTCTGTCATTTATATTTAAACTTTTGCAATTGCGCATACCTTAAAATTTATTTTCGGAAGCCCACCTTTCTACCATAAAAATATGGTCGTGAAATAGCTATAAGGTATGCGCCTATGTTGATGCCCCTTGCCCCTGAAACCCCTGTGCTCCACCATTTCGAGGAAAAAAACGAAGTAATAAGAAAAATCTACAACTAATGCACTGCCTCACCCCCCCCCCCCCCCGTCTCTTCCTGACACTAACTAGTGCTCCCTCTACCGATGCCATTCACGTTGAAGACGATTGATTGTTGGGTGAGCAAAGGCCTGTAAACAGGTAAGGTATGTAAAAAGCATACATTATCTCATATGACACTAAACTTCTCACGAATTGTTACCACTCGGCAGTGCTTATAAAGCCTTGGATATCATGCATGTGCCCTGTGCTGGTAGGCCAATATGTGAAGGTCCCTCAATCCACGCCTACAGAGGGCCCTAAAAGCGCAAGTTATAGTATATCAGCAATTTGTGTGCAGCAGTTCAAGATCATTCTTTGGAAAATCAACCTCAAACTTTTAACCAATTACACGCATGATTCTCCCGTAGCCGAGTTGGTGACGAGGGTGGCGGGGTGGGAGAGTGGAGGGGAGGAAGGTTGGATGAGGAAGCGGAGAGAGAGGAGGGTTGGTACGAACCTGCCATAAGAAGAATGCATCATTGCAGTCAAAAACACGCCTGTGCACATCATAACTTGGGACCATAACCTTGGGAACTGGTAATATTAAATGATTAGTCTAGTTAAGACCAGAGCATGTGCGCTTTTTTTCATACCCTCATTTGTGTTTAACGTGTGCTGTCAACTATCCGACACATGACTCACTGAGCAAGACATACAAGATGAAGCGTGCGAGTCAAGATAGGCCTATAACGCACCTTTTTTAAAGATATCCTGTCGTTCACCTTGCCGCGTCTTAGCTACCAAGCAACGGCCTTTGGTTATTAATAGTAGAGCATCTTAAAAGCGCAAAATATTATGAAAAACTATGTGTTTAAAAATAAATGTAGGATGGTTTGTAGTAGGGTTAGGCCGAATCAGGCGGACAAATGTGTTGCCCTTTGCTGTAATCTTCTTGAGCCATAATTTGATTGTCTAGGTCTCTAACATTTAGAATTGTGTTTTATTGTCCCTCATAATAAGAATATGTGGTAGAGTTTTCAGTCTAAATGAAAACTGTTGTCTTTATGGGCTTGATAGGCCTATCAATATGCCCATGAATTTGTAAAACGCCATACTTACACAGTTAACATGTTATTTTAAATTGTAAACATCGGAATCGGAATGGGCTTGAGAGGACATTGGACGTGGTGCCCATGGAAACTAGTGATTTATAGTATACTTAATTGCTAAGAGAGTGCATTTTATAGTGCAAAGGTCCTACTTGGCACAGTTGTTCCTTGGGGCAAAATAAAAAAAAAATCCAAAGAGACACTTAGTCTCTATGTTTAGACTCATGTAATAGACATATATTATACTAATTAGGACTTGGAAGAAAGAGGTGCATAACTTCTTAACAAGAGAACAGAAAGAAACGTGTGAGTAGTCACAACGTGGTATTTTGAGGGTCAGGAATCCATTTTGGGGGATATTGTGACACTTGGTGGCTATTTTGACCTTCAAATCCAAGATGGCCGCTGGATATTTTCTTTTCCTCAGACACAGTGCACCAATTTAGACATGTGTGAGCTAGAAATGTGTATTTTATGATAATTCCTACTGCTTTTGGGGATTGGGGACTCATCACTGGCATTGTATTGGTGATAAATGTAATTTATAGTGCTCACAGTCCTCTAATTAGCATAGATTATGCGAATAAGCCTCTGAAAGAAAGTAGTACACAAGTTATTAGCTTCGGTACATATGGAAATGTGTGAATAGTCGCAACTGGTTAATTTGAGGGTCAGGAATCCATTTTTATGCCTTCACCTGGTGGGGATATAGATTTGCCTTGTCCATCCATCCTTCCATCTGACCAACATCAGATTGTCAGATTTGTGTTGCACGTATCTAAAAGTGCAAAAACTTTGTGGGGATGAAACTTTGTGGGAACAATAATCAATATATGAAAGTTTGCATCTGGCCTTTTGTTTGTCTCTTGGATTTATTATTCCCTGAAAATTAATCATTAATTACTCGAATGTTGATTCGAAGTTTGACAGTCAGATTTGTGTCGCATGTATCCCGTGAAGTATTTGAGGTACACCTTTGAAACTTGTTGAACATTAATAAGTATATGAAGATGTACCCCTGGTGCTTTGTTTGTCTCTTGGGTTAATCATCGTCTGTTGATAATCATTAATTAACTTAGTGAAAATGACAATTCCAGGAAATGAGTACTGGTTCTTGTCAAACTTGTGACATGTGTTGCGCATGACATATTTCAGGTATAGCCGTGAAATTTGATAGGAATAGCAATCAATATATGCAAAGTTATGTGTATATAATTATTGTCCATGTAGAGATTTCACAATATGTTTGAAGTATGACAGTTACATGCTATCTATCCAATGCTGTTGGGGGCAATGGCAGGTTGGGGCATCCGTGTCGTTTAGAAACTTTTCTATTCGGGGTTATTTTGACAATTGGCAGCTATTTTGACCCTTAAAAACCAAGATGGCCACTGTACATTTTCTTTTCTTCAGGTATCATGCACCAGTAACAGTAATACTTTATTTTTAAACGACAGTTGAAAACGTGGCCAGAGTCTAATATTAGTTTTGCTGCTAATAGCGCACTAGTTTAGTCATGTATAACCTAGAAACATGTATTATACAACAATTTTTACTAATTTGGAGGCGGGGGACCCATTTCTGAAATTGAATTGGTGATAAAAAATTGTTCATAGTGCAAGGCAAAAGAAAATCTGCGCTTTACTCATATAGAGCCTGCATGATGGCATGGAACTCGTGTGATACATGGTTTACTTAAAACTCGTTTCTTGCTCTGCATGTGCAATGGGGGTAAAATGTGCTTTAAAAGTCAGAGAAAAGCTAGATGAAATAAATTCATTAGTACTGATCACTTGTTACACAACTATCTTTCACATCAGAAATGAGCCAAGCAACAGGTGACATAGCATAATATTAAACACAAATCAGTAACAAACAATGTTCATTTTTTCCGTGAATACACTGGAAAATAGTGAAATCAAAATTGGCACTAGTATTGTATGATGATTTATATCGGGGCATATAGTCATATTCAATTTGAGTTCAACTGTATCATATTTGTATAACATAACAGTCCTGTTATGGCACTTCACCTTGAAAAAGAATTATCACAAACGGCGACTTAATCAAAAAGCCTATAAATAATATTGACAAATACTCCCAACATATTGTTCTTGTCTGATTTAAAGTAAGTCTTGAGACATATTCAGATGCATCTAGCAAAAAAAAAACAAAACAAAAAAAACACCACCCCCACACCCCCACCCCAAAAAAAGACCAAAAAGAACAAAACAAAAACAAAATGGTTAACAGTATTTAACAGAACAATGTTATGCACACATCGGATTAGATATGCGCAGGTTGAGGTGTGGCTCTTTGACTGTTCTGACCATGATGAAATCATGTTTATTCATTTACTTTGTGAAACCGTACTCCCTTACACGCATACAGTGTTGTAGACTTATTCGGGGTTAAGAAATCTGTTGCATAAAGACGTCTGGAAAAACACAGAGGACTGATATATCTGAATTCATGAGGGTACCAGCAGTCAGCTTGTCAAATGCATTTCACACCCTCAAATTAGCCACTCCATATGAATAACACGTTTCATGTTAATGATTAAAATGTTGGAATGTGTTTCTTTGTGACACTGATTAACATAATTTATGCTAATTGAGGCAATTTATTAGTATTCATTCAGAAAAGAGAAGCATTAATGGTTTGTGATAATGGGACATAAAAGGTCTCAGTTCTGGGCTAGTTACAAACCATTAGCTTCCATAACTTCAAAGCAATTCAGATTTTCTGTCACCTTCAAATCACCTTCAAACACAAATGTAGTGCTAGAAATGAGCCCTCCGTAGTATAAATTGTTGTGTTACATATACCTCTAGCTCAAACGGTTCTAAAATAAGGCAAAATGCCTGCACAGAAGACAGTAACCAGCGGCCATCTTAGATTTTGAAGGTCAAAATGGCTGTTAAGTATCAAAATGACCTCAGAAATTCATTCCTTACCCTTAGATTAGCTAGTTACAACTTTTCACACAGATATTTCTGGTAATTGGTTGCAAAGTTAGGCGGTCCTTTCATTCAGGTGTTTACTTTCATAATTTATTCTAATTAGATGACTTACAGCAAAGAAAAAGTGTGTCTCTTTGGATATTTTTTTTTCATTTTGCCCCAGGGAAGACTTTTGCCAAGTGTGACCTTTGCACCACAAAATGCAGTGATCACCCCCCTTTTTAGCCCTTAACAAGTCCACTATTACTGTGTATTTCTACAAAATACCCGTGCTGCTTAAATGTATTAATATATCCATTTTAAATATATATTCTAAACGCCTTAGGCCAGTGGAATTGATGAGAAGTAGAATTTAGTGTCCTTTGGTACGGCCTATAAAATTCTATTGTTACATATTAGATCTGGGGCTATAGCTCACCTTTATGCCTTGGGGCGCTGATAGTATTGTCTGTTACTCAGGTCCAGGGTACCAAGCTCTAAAAACCTGTACTGGGCGGGTAGGTCGAAATAAAATAAAATAAAATGCTCGTGAGAAAAAGTATTCATTTCCTTAATGCTGGTGGATTTAAGTTCCCGATTCTGGAAATAAATGCCGACTCAGTAAATATACTGCATTACCGTGTTGATATGGCACTCGCACATAACTTCCTCCATTGAACCATCCTTTTTAGGAATGGGGATTTGGTCGACTGGATATGTGCGTTTCCCATTTCAGCTAGGCGACTGGTGCCAAAGGTTGCAAGTTCGAGTCCCACTCGTTCCGGACAAAAAATATACACACATACACTCACACGCACAAACACACACACCATCCAGGATGGGCAATACCACAGGAGACATATGCAGGGTGCATTATTATGGCACAACTTCAAGGTGCGCGTGCTTTGAATTAACCAAGCTTTGCTTCCAATCAGCACTAGTGCAGACGGAAAGGAAAGAAAGTGAATTGTTTTTGTTTAATATATAAGAACTCTAGAAGTTATCCGTCTTTGCCAGAAATTTCTAGCCTCTAGTGCTCGACACAAGTAAAGTTCAATATAATTTTCCTCAGGCTTCTAAACATTTTACGTTTGTAAGTACGCACTTAGCCGAAAAAAGCATACTAGGGGCAGTCAGTGAGTTTGTAGAGCGGCCACGTCATTGAGGCATGACAGCAGTTACTAATGGTACCAGATAACGAATTGGGTCTTTAAACGAAATTACTCAGCAATTGAATGTCTTCAATTAAACACTACGGGCATGATATCTGGCGTCGCATTTATTTTATTGAAAATCACGTCTGTGTCACCAATGCCTTTGATAGATCACGGGAGGGGGGGGGGGGCGGTCGTAATAAAACTGATATGTAATAGAGCAGTACCAAGGTGCATAGAAGCTGCAAATCGTAGATTTTATAATGACCGGTACACTCTATTGAGTGAAAGTTGGAATGAATCCATATATAGTATAAGATATAGTAAAACAAATGTAGAGACTTTGATCATCCCTCCCCAAAACGAACACAAGGGGTTCATTAGAGCTACATATGATTTATTATAGGAAAGACTGTTGAAAGTTGAATTATTCATTGAATGAAACAGACATAAATTCATTTTAGAAGCTAGGATTGCTTTGAAGATAGTTAATGTCTGTGTTGCAAAACTGATGAATCTACATCTCAGTATATGATCATCCTAGGATTTGTTTTATCACCTGGTGACAAGCTAGCTGCCCACAAGCCTCACTAACGGGGCAGTTTTACGAACTTGGTTACTGCCCCTCATAAATTGAAATTTATGAGAGGCGATGACCCCCATAAATAAATAAACCCCATGATGACACCTACTCCTCACTTTGAAAGTCTCTAAACAATAAAGCTCTATTTCGCTGCGAACCTCAGTTAATGTTTCAACATAATATGTCAAGTTTGTGACATATGAGTAAATACTGTCAAATTTGAGTAATGAGTAAATGTGCACTTACGCATGTCAGAAAAGAGTGAAAGCCATTAGCATTTAAGTTAAGAACATGTTATCAAAACGTAATTTTCCTTAATCAGATTAAGTACAATTAAGCAAAATTGTAACTGTCGTTGGCCAGTTGCTTGCTACCGATGAGCGCATTGACTCGCGACACGGGTACCCGCCCCCCTCCCCCCCCCCCCGTGAAAATGCCAAAAAGTCGGGTCCCGAATCCAATTTGTAGTACCCGACTACTTTCTATATAAATAGACAAATTACAGATCTATATGCATTTCTGCCTTTTTCACTGTAATGTCCTTTATTTTATTTATTTTTTTTTCTTACAGGAAAAGGCAACTTTTTGAATGATGGAATTATTATACTGTACCTGAATAAAAGCAGGTTAAAATATGTTTCTGTGTATCGTTTTAGTAGGGGTTTTTGCCGCGGGTACCCGGGTACCCGTTACGGTATTAAACATAATTTATTTTGGGACCACACTTTTTCCCCCAAGTCATTGCACTACTACCGATAGCCCCTGGGAGTTTAACCTGACAGAAAACAAGTAATCCTAAATTGTCTTAAAGGTGAATATTAAAACAGAATGATGCCAAAATATAAAATTAAGTGGCAAAGCAGGCTAAATCTAAAAAATTATTGAAGCCAAACTTTCTTGCAATCTCTGGATATTTACAGCCAAATTGGTATAAATATTTGATCAAAAGTACATCTTTCAACCCTCTTGACTCAAGTTTATTGTAAATAAATTTGGTTCTGGATGCAAAGTCCTGAAATTTAGAACAAATAGCACCAAATCTCAAAATTTGTGACAAAAATATTTTATATCCAATAGCTTCTGAAACAGTACTCTCAGGGAAAGGATAGTTAACTACTTCAAAGTTAAACTCATCAATTTTGTGATAGACTTTAATGTAAAACTTGTCATTAGTGACCCGAATATCCAAGTCCAGAAACACATCTCTGAGACCATCTGAATTGTTACCTTCCAAAGGGATATCTTTTTGGTAAATTATGTTATCCATCTGTGCATTGGTATTCACAATTTATCTGTTATTTGTTGTCCTGTTGTAAATGTACAAGAGGCTCTAATATAGGCTGGTGAGCCTGTCAGCCAATTGTGTTTTCAAATGAAATATGTTAAACTAACAGCCTGTCCTCAGATGACCTTGACATTCAACCTATATGAAGTCCCACTCTACTCTAGGAGATGCATGACTTGGAGGATTTTGGATCCGGTGAGGAAGTAACAAATGTCAGTTTCCATTACAATCATCATTGACTTACGTGGTAATCAATTGTAATGCATGCATTAACCGACATGTACCCAAATTCAAACATTCATTAAAAAAATCAGGGATACAGAGTCTCATCCCCTAGCAAAAAGTTTGTTTAACCTTCCCACCAGCTACCTTCCATTTAAATTGCAGAACAATGTGAGTGACGGTTTTGTAGCAGAAGTCAAAAATGGGAAAACACACACAATAATTCGTCTAAATATCGAAAACAAAATTTCAGCACCACCTGTTGAACAAATTAAGACCTATGCAATTTCAAAGCATTTGGCGGTGCAGTTTCGGAGAAAAAATGTTTTTTTAAGGTTTTGCCACAAAAACAAAGCACCACAAAATTGGTAGAGACCCACCCAAGTTTCAACCCCATCAAGTTTGAAGTCAGCCTAGTTGACAGTTTTGGAGAAGAAGTAGAAAGTGTGAATTTCCATAATAATACCCGCTGACTTGCAAGTTAACAAAAGGAATGCATACATGCATACACTAACAGACAAGTACCCGAATTGATTTTTTAATCAGTGATCCACAGTATCATCACCTAGTGAACAAGTTTGTTAAACCCTCCCACAAGCTTCACCTTCACCAAGTTTCAGTACAACCCGGGTGATGACTTTTTTTCTTTTTTGAGAAGTCTAAAATAGAGAAACACACAAAAAATCGTAAAAAATAGAACAAAAAATCGCAACGCCACGTGTTGCATAAATTAAGACCTGGGGGGTACCCAGAAGTGTCCCTGTGCAATTTCAAAGCAGTTGGCTGCGCGGTTTCGCAGAGGATTTTTAAAGATTTTGCAAAAAAAAAAAAAAAAAATGAACAGCAAAATTAATTAAAAATCTAAAATCAGTGGTCCGCGACAATTTGAACAAAATTGGTAGAGACTCACCCAAGGTACATAACCGTCAAGTTTAGTAAATAATGGTTGACGGTTTTGGAACAAAAGTAAAACATATCCTTTGCAAACTCCATTGAATGCATGCATTAACCGACGGGTACCCAAATGGAAAAATTAGTTAAAATCAGGGATCCAGGTTATAAACACCAGATGTACAAGTTTGTTTAACCCCTCCCCCCCCCCCCCCCCCCATATGGTGCATCCCAGCAAGTTTGAGGAGAATACAGCCTGTGGTTTTGGAGAAGTCGATAATGTGAAATGTGAAGGCACGGACGACGGATCACCACCCATCCTAAAACCTCGGCTGACTGACAGCTGAAGTTATGAAAATGCAGCAAAAAAAGCAGGGATACTACCCTTTGCATTCATTTACTGCAAGGAACTGTTTTGCGACTTAGACCCGAGAGAGAGAGATATGGATCAAATGCTCAAAAAATTCTTCCATGTCAAAGCTGGGTACATGAAAAATGTGCAAATGTTGCCTCTTATGGGTCAAACACGTGCGAAACAGGCCTTGGTACAAACAAATGACACCGCTCCATAAGACATTGGCTTTCACTGTTCACCTTCCTGCACTGAGTTTTCAAAGGCACGCATGGTATACTGTTCATTGAAGTGTAATACCTTGAGCGTGCCTTGGAAAAGTCTGCAGTGTACTAATGTACACACATCACTGCACAGTTCTCTGTACTTTCAGAATAATATTTCCAGTTCAAACTTTGGCCGAAAGTAAGATCGGATGACTTGCAGTTTCTGTATTATTGCTTTTAAATAGTTCCCTGCATGCCACGCGTGTACATGATAAAAATTTCCTGCTTTCAAGCATAAATAATGTAGAATCATTTCCATTGTATGCAAATGGTAAACAAAGCAAGAGTGGTCCTTTCAAAAATATATAACGCCCAATTATGTAACTTCCCATAGTAATCATTTAATTGTTCTCGTATCGTGTATACTTGTTGTTAATGTTATTTTTCTGACCAACAAGTCAACAAACATGACACACTGATTCCTAAATTTAAAGGAACTTTAGGTCACTGAGAACTAATCACGGCCCCTGGCGCATACACTTCATCATTGAGCTTTTTATATATTAAGGCCACTTTTTTAGCTCAAAGTTTACTTTGTTCTTCTCTGCAATCAAAAGTGGGTGGACTCAGTTTAGTTTAAACATTTAGTCATCCTGGATTGCCTAATAGTCCATTGTAATACGAAAAAGTTGGCCTTCAGGACACAGAAATACGCACAGTATTATACAAAAAAAAAAACCACAGGACGCAACAAGAAAGTTACCAGTACAATCATAGGTGAAAACACACAATACGTAACGAGTACAATCATAGGTAAAGTAAACAGCATCGCAATATAATAAATATAGAATTGAAAAAAGGACCCGAATAAACTTAAAGGATAAACATAAAACAAACAGCAGGATGGACACTCTTTTACTCTTTTTATGATATTTTGGCACATCGAGAACACAGGCAGTCATGTGGAATACACGAACAAATTTACAAAACGTCTGTTATCGGCAAAATACTTTTGAACAGCTTCAAAAATTTCAGTATTTAGTTCATTCGATAATTCTTTGCTACCAAAAAGGAAAATTTCAACTAAACGGTCGCTATAGCAATACGTAATGTCAAGGTATAGGGCAAACATTGAGAGCAATTATAGGTGTGGTGGTATTTAACAATAAGGATATGGAATTATATGGACTTTGTGAAGGTGATCGTTTAGCTTAGAGAAACCTAGACGCATTTGGCTGTGGCAAATGTTGGAGAAACGGTCACTAGCAGAATAAATGTCAGGTACATTATTGACAGCAAGCAAAGTAGCTTTGAGTCTCGATTTAAATAGTTGTAGAGAAATAGAATCCCTGATGTCAGAGGGCAGGTTGTTCCATAGCTTGATAGTATCGAGGAGAAAGGAGTAACTATATTGCCGAGTTCTGTATGTAGGATATCGAACGGAAGTAGGGGGTGAGATGTAAAATCTGATTATATTATGAGGGTTTTGATACAGCAACTTTGGCGAATAAAAGATGGTGTATGTAACTGAACTAATAAAAATTTACATGACTTGTCAATATCGATCACTGGGTATTGTATTTGTGTCTTTTATCCAGAATCACTTTCTAGCAGTCATTACCCTATTCTGCAGTCCGAACTCTTCACGCTCTATAAGCTAACATGTCACTCTCTAACCTATACACATATAGAAGTACTATTGTCCATATTGCACACTTTCCTCTGTAGAATTTTGACATGTGCTGTATTATCCCAAATAAATTAAAGAGTCTTCAGCGGGCAACTGCTCAAAACATGTTTTGGAGCCTGTACCCGTACATGTCTATCTAAATAGCGGCTCCTTGTCTAAGCAAAATATTCAGCAAAGACAACCTACATAATAACGAATAAACACGAACGTCGCAAATGATGAATTAACTAAATAAGTGAAATTTTGCTGAATGCAGAACTTCAATATAAAAGAAGAATACCTATCAAACCAAACATAATTGCTAAATAGTATAGAACAAGTTTAAGTAAGCATAAAATGACTTACCCCTGAACTAGTATGTACCTTTTCTAGCTGCATAGGACACATTAGTCCAACCACTAGCCAGTATATAATTTAGGTAGAAACAAACTGGGGTTATATATTCAATTCCAGTGATTACAAAATAAACAGCTACAGCCAGACACCTGTATAAACCGAGGGAATCCCTAACAAGTACTGTAACAATGGACATTCTGTACCAGAAATGCAAAACAAACTCCATGATGACACCTACCTACTCCTCACTATGAAAGTCTTTAAGAAATCAAGTTCTATTTAGTTGTAAACCCTTAGTTCATGTTTCAAAAGAATTAATCAAATCTGTAATAATTGAGTAAATCCTGCCAATGTCTAGCTTAGTGCTTGCGACAGCCTATGACTGACTCTTGGCCCTGTATTTGTATGAGTAACATGCTTTATGTCATGACTTGATGAGATGTTTAATGCACCTCAATCAAATACGCAAGGAGATGCAAATTTCGGGGGGGGGGGCTGATTTTGTTTTGTCTTTATATTTGTTTTGTTTTTTACTAAGACAAACTGCAATATTGCCACAAAGCAGAGAAGAGCAGGGGAAATAATAGGCGCCAAGACGGTGTCAGGAAAGTATGGAAAGCTTTTGGGAAGGTTAGCACAATCAAATTGCGATGCTTTGGTAATGGGGATATTACCAAAGCTTAGGATGAGTGTGTGGGAAGCAAGTCTGATTTGTGGGATTAATTGGAAGTTAGAGAGGTTATGTAGGCAGGGTGAGATAGTATTTAGAAATCTGTTGGAGAATATTGCACGGAGGAGGGAGATATTTTGCTGGGGGAAAGGGCTGCACACAAGTCAGACGGGTGGTGATAGGCTAGGGCAAGTCTACAGTGAGTGGGAGCAGCAGCAAGGAAACTAGAAACCCCAGCAACCACCAGGTCTGTCCTGGAACGATGACGATGATAGGCAAACAGGAAATGGTAGTAGAACAAGAATGAGGGAATAAAAGAACAACATGAAAATCGAATATGTTGTAGTGGATTTAAAGGGAAGAAAGCAGAAAAAGAAGACGTAGCTGAAAGTGAAAAGACTAATATCATAGCACTAGTAGAAACGCATATTAGAAGAGAAGAGATAGGGATAGTGACAGGCCCCACAGGATATGATATGGTAAGTAGAGGAAGAGAGAGTGGGCAAACGAAGGGAAGAAGAGTAGAGTCTCTGATTAAAAAAAGGATGAGAAAGTGGCAATAAGTCTGGATGGACAGATGGGAAAAGGATAGTGAGGTAAAAATGAGATGCGGTGGATAGGAATAGAGCCAAATGGAAACAGAGTAGCAATAGGTGTGGTGTGTGTGGAACATGAGAGTCTACCAAATGAATGGAATGACTAAATATACGATAGAATAAGAATGATGACTAGTGATATCCAGCAGCAGGGGTATAAAGGTATGATTGCTGGGAATTTCAATGGGCACATAGGGAATGGAGTAGATGGAATAGAAGAGACAGACAGAGAAGTTAATAGGAATGGAAGCAGGCTGTTGAACTTCACTAGGGAATATGGACTGAGAGTAGTGAACAGGGATAGGCAGTGCAAAGGGAAGTGGACATGGGCATCAAGTGGCAGACAGACAATAATTGATTCTATCTTAGTGGATAGTGAGATTTTTCTAGTGACACAAAAATGTGAGAAAGATGAGGAGGGTGGACTGGATATAACTAGTGATTAGAACGGCAATTTCAGTTGACATGCAGCGATGCAGGAAGGATGAAGGGAAACACCAAATGGATGTGGAACATACATTAGGGGGCATATTGATTTGGCTATCAGGAATGCCTTAGAATTGAATTACAAGAGTGAAAACGATAAATGGGAGAGATAAGGAGAAGTACGGCAAATGATGAAAACCTTATTAGGAGAATTCTCAAGGTGGCTCAGGAAAAGATTGGGAGAATGGAGGTTCTGGTTGCAAGAGGATATAAAGAAGACCCATAACTGAAAGGAACAATAAAGAAAAAAAAAAGGTTAGAAATAGAGCAACAAGGTTAGCAAGCAAAACCAAGCACCCAGAAAGTAAAATAGAGTGAGCTAAGAGACAGTATATTTTGGAATGTAGAAAACAGGTAGTAGATATGAAAGCAGAAAGGAGAGCTAGTAAAGACGAACAGATGACAAAGAAAAAAGTGGAAAGTGGAGTAGAAGGGTAGACTATCTTGTGGAGCCAGTTAACTGGAAGAGAAAGAATAAACGCTCAAGAAATCATATATAGAGGCAAGAGAACAGATAGGAGCGAGGACATACAAAAAGCAGTAAGGGAGCACTGGGATGAGATTAACGACTCAAAATGAGGGCAGGGAACTGTGCCAGCATGTCAATTTGAAGATAGACAGGATGGATGGGATCCTTAGTTGTGTCACAAAATCAGTAGCATTGAAGTCAAGATTTCTATAGAGCAGATGAGATAGGCAAAGCTCTAGGATATTCTGAGCAAGTTTATAAAGAAAGGACCAGAGGAAATAAAAACACTTTACAGATGCTTTTCAATAGCACTATTGGGAAAAGACAAGTACCTAGGAAATGTAATTGGCTAAGGATATAATTTATTCTGAAAAAGGGTCAAGGTGACCAACTGGACAAGTGTATGGGGTGTTGCTATTGCATTTAATTTGAGCACAATATTTTGTCAGATAATGTACCAAAGACTGAGCAGAATAGTTGAAAGACTTGGGCTTCTGAGAGAAATTTATAATGGTTTTAGACCAGGGAGACGGGTAGGCAATTATGTATTTACGCTGACTCAGGATTTGGAATTGACAAGACAAAAGCAGAGAAAGGGATGTGTGCTTTCTCCATTCACTCCACATATTAAGGACTTAGGTGAACAGCTAATGGATTGTGACAAGGGAGTAACTAAGAGGAAGGGCGGTGCTAAGGATAAGAGCATGTGACATGGATTTTAGGTTTGACAGGGGGTTTCCCAGGTGAAAAGAAAAGGGTCAGAACTGTACTGGACTTCCTGATAGGGTCTGGGAGAGAAGAAATGGAGTGTGAAAATTAGCAGAGAACAAAATTAATTAATACAACAGGTTTTTGGAAGGAAAGGGAAAGGTGGTAGCCCTTTTCAGGGCTCCCATGACTGTGTGCACAGGACATGGGAAATACCTGAGCCTTATGGCTAAGATACACAGGGCAATGCGACTGGGGCGATGAGTGATGTCATTCCTGTTGCCTCGTGTAACAACCTGGTCACGTTGCTTCGGGTGGGGCGACGTGTCACTCCAAGTTCTCTCCTGCACAATTGTCAGGCAACTCATGGTTTCGCCAGTGGCATGGTTGCCTCGTGTAGCCACCTTGTCGCACACAAAACATGGTTGTAACATGTTCAACAAACCTTAAAAAGGGTAAAGTAGTACACCTAATACAGATAATGGAATGTTTGAATGGTGTTCTGCACACTGTCACCCCTGTCACGTCGCCCCATGTATCCGAGCCATAAGCGGCGGGGATAGGGTAAGAGGGAAAGTTTGTTTTTCGGCCACCTGTATCAGCTATGAAACAGGACCATGGCAAATAAGCGGGGTGTCATCATCATCATCATCATCATCATCATCATCATCATCATCATCATCATCATCATTAATATGGAAGTAGGTTGAACCTAGAATGTGAGCGAAGCATTTTTGTTACTGACTTTCTGACCTGTTGTCAGGTTGATGGACGTATTTATAATCTCTTTTAAAGATAACAGTGCGTGCGACACGTCAGAAATGACGTCAATATTTACATGTCGAGGCCGCCCATGTATTTAACATATCACGTGCTGTAAATATGATAACTACGCAATGTCTCGTAGACTGGTTCCTGGCTGTGCGTTTGGCGACTCTCCCTTTTTACGACAGGAAAGCCGAGTATTGAGCGAGATTTTCCCCCAGTAGAAGCACTGTTAACAGATAAACGATGTAGTTTGTCATTGCAAATCTATTAGCAAGCCAGTCTAGTTTTGGAATACCGATGGCCGCCATTACCATGGATTTTCAACTCCATTGGGTACTGTGTGTATGGGATTGAATGTGTTAGATTATGTTCACTACTATTCATTTTATTCATTATTTTAACACGTGTTATCTATGGTGTTCGCTCCGCTCACTATTATTATGCAAGACCTAGGTGACTCAAAAAAGTTCCAAATTTTCAGGCGTGCTCTGCTCGGTAATAATCCTCATATATGAGCCTAGATATCCACAGAATGAATTTGGTACCAAACCCGTCCGTTTGAACAAAAACGAGAAGAAACAGAGAAGCACAGTTTGTCCCAACCCTTGTGTCATCACCACCTCTCACTTACGTAAAGCTCTCCCAAGTTAGACGTAGGGTTTAATGGAGTGTAACGAAGGTAAATGCATGGTATTTGCTAACCTTTCAAGGATACGTTTTTAAAGATTCGACCACAAAATGAAGTGAAATGTATGGCTGATCATTAAATACAAAACTGTTTACCGTGATCGACCACCCTGGCTTTCTAAGTTTTGACTAAAACAGTGGTTTCCCATAATCCCCCATGGTGCCCAATAAGCGACTCAGACTCAGAATTTGACATGTGTACAATGATATTTAAGAGAGACTGATAAATTTAGACATAGATCTAGCTATTCAAATGTAACAGTCTGGAATAGAACAAGTTTCAGAATATTTACCTACGAGAAATAATTTTACATACTGAACGGGGGTTCCACTGAGATCGCACCTATGATGGGCCTCCCAGGCCGATTACTGCACGAGGGATCCATATATAACAGCTTGTTATCGGCCACCATGGTCCATAACTAGCATTGTGGAGACCATTTATAGGCGAGTGTGGCCGAAAACGCACTGCTGAAAATCGCTAGATTTTCTTTAAGTCACGAATCATCATAAATAGAGTGCGTCTGCCGACTGCACAAACATGTGAACAGTAAACGCATAGTTTCCGATTCGAGGGATGCCCATGTTTATATGCATGATGTGATGTCCGCCAAAGTAGAAACCTGCGGGTCTCTTGGCCAAGTGGCCGATCACTGGCGTATTTACCCTACATGTCACAGCTGATAACCGTTGTAATGAGTTTTGCCCTCCAGTGAGTAGAGGCCTGTATCAATGGAGAGCTTTAGAAATCTCCGTGCGGTAACTCCGATCTACGGTGACGTGCGTGGCCAGAAAAGGTAGGCCTATACCCAAGCAGTCTTCCGTGTAGTAAAATCAAGGAGGCTAAAAAAAAGATACTTGGTAAAATTAAACAATAAAGTGGCGAGCATTGTGCAATAGAGAACATATAACTCCACGACGTGTGTACATTTGACTGAGCCATTCTATCAAATTGTCTACAGGTAAATGATACATATATTCAATGTGTTAAACTTATTTGCCTGTGAAGCAAACTGAAATTCGGTTGTTTTTAATGTTACATTTTTATTGGAACACTGGTGCGCTCAGCAGGCAATAATCTTTTAACATGTTGTGTACAATTACTACTTTGGTGTATGGTTCAATCAGCCATGAATCACAGTTGCAGTATTTTGATTTAAATGCCATTTACAAACAAGCAAATGGCATTTCAATTTATACAAATTTGGTGAATACGCAAAATATAAATCTTGGATATATTCAAACCTGTTAAACAGAAAGCTGCCATTCCAACTTCAGTTTATAGGATTGTAAAACAGCCGCATTCAATGATTCGTAAACTAAAGTTGCATCATTTGAATTTATGCAAATTAGGTGAATACACAAAATTAAAATCTTGAATATCTTCAACACTTTTACAGATAGAGGTGCCATTCCATTCCAAGTTCTAGGTTTGTGATATAGCCCTATTTAGTGAACCATGAGGATATACTGCTGTATTTTAATCGATGCAAATTAGAGGAATATACAAATTTAATGTTGAATATCTTCATTACTATCATAGATAAAAGCTTGGGGAGGGTAAATCCACTGCAGTGGTAGGTATGGAGTCGCGACGGGAACAACCCCTTGTTTTCCACTCCCTGTAAAGTTTTGACCCCCAACTATGATGTAAGGATTGAATATTGGCCCCATTTTTTTTTCAAAAATAAGAAAATAAACCGGGCAGGAATACGTTAAGATGTATAATTTAATTGTAGTCAGTTTTCTTACTGTCTCCCTGAAAAATGAAACCTTAGGAAAATATACGGGTTGAACCCCATCATGGAAAAAAATGAACGATTTTGACGGATGTTTTAGGTAACAAACCATTCCTTCACAAACAGCATTTTTCATGTTTTGATTGGCGCGTTGTATTTGTTTTCACATATATCGCTTTTTCGCATTTACACTTGCAGTTGGCGCTTTTTTTTATACATATATAAGCAATAGTTTTTACATTTGTGGTAGGCAATATTATTTACATATATAACAAAGGTTTTTACATACCGCGTTGAGTTTTAAATATACAACCAAGTTACAACCAACACAGGAAGTCCTGAAGCATGCGTCGCCACTGCAAACCTGCGCAGTTCCACCTCTCCAAGCCGTTCTTGATTAACTATTGTGACGCGCATGCGAAAACAGACCCCATTTGTACGAGGACCGCCCACTCATAATGAATTATTGGAGCCGCTGACGGTTGAAAGCTGCCAAGTTTTATCAGTCTTTTGGTTTCATCAACCAGATACAGTTGCTTTTTCCTAAACTTTAACACGAAGCAAAGAAAGTAGATGTTCTTTTGGGCTCTTTTTGTCTTTGACATGTTTAACACTGTGTTAAAGAGGAGTGAAATTTCGGTGGGAATCATGCCAAAAATCGGAAATATATTTGCAAGTCTATTTATATAGGCTAGCCGAAGAAGTAAGATGCATAGACCCTCTGTTCCTGTCCACTTGAGTCGATTGGATCCTGTCCATTCCCGGGCGATGTGAAAATTATTTTCAAAATGTCTAATTTCGTTTTTTTTTTTGTTCCATAACGAAAGAGGTAAAAACAGTCCTCATCGAAAATGTATCCAAGTCGAATTTGTTCGCGATGTGGTTGACGGTATAATCCCACAAAAGCAATTGACTACCAGACTAGTATACCAGCGCCCCTGGGATCCATAACGCCTGTAAATAATGGTTATATATATATATATATATATATATAACGTATATATATATATATATATATATATATATATATATATATATATATATATATATATATAATATGTGTTTGCCTGTTTGTATGTCTGTTGATATAAATTTTAATGATACTTGTAAATGGTTCAGCGTCATGACGTCTGAAGGGGAGCGAGGCAAGAAGTTCAAGATTGTTTTTTGCCCTTCGCGGAGATTTGTAAGATCATCAATAATTTTATTCTAGTTTGGTTCAACTGGCGATGCTGTAGATGATCAAACATACTATTAAAAGTGGTCGTTAAAAGACATAACCCACGGAGAAAAGAAACTCTCCTGTGTCAATTTCTTAAACCCCTGTTTTTACTGCTGGGTTGGTGCACCTGTCGTTTCTGTTCAGGTTGACTGATTGGGGAACCCCTTTACGCTGCGTTGTATAACGTAAACTGAGTCAAAGGAGATACGGTGCGTACGGTACATTGGTTTCTACATTGGTTTCTAAAGGTCTCCATTGTACAAGTTGCACTGCAGAGTATCGGGTCCCATCGCATTGTATTGTATTGTGGAGAGCCGTTAAAAACCTCTTTACATTTGCGCAAATACTACAATGGTATAATACTGATACTCCTAACTAATAAAACAAACGCTTTAAACTATTTAAATTTCTTTCCAGACAATTGCACTGTCAGTGACTAATTAAAAAAGCCAACATGAGGACCCATAAAAATTACTTGTTTAACATCACCGCCCGCCCCTACATTTCATTTATAGTTTATTTTCCTTAAAATCACACAAGTTTAAAACTTTGATGAACAAGGTCGATGTTAAGTTAGTTTCGGTTTGAGTAAATTCGTATTTTATGGCTACTCCGATACCGTAAGTGTTAGCGTAGCAGACTGCCAAGCTGCAGACAAGCGATTATGTTCACATTTGTGCCCCCCCCCCAAAAAAAATCAGACTAACATTTGTTTCTAACATTTTTCTGAGACTCTCATTGGACTTTAAGCTCGATCTCCTGACGCGACCTTCACCTTTCCTGGTGCTTAAAAAGGTATCCATTCTTTGATGGAATCTGAATGACCCACACACGTATGTACCCATACCCATCAGATCTCTACGACAAAAATCTACCCCCCCCCCCCCTTCCATTTTCGGGGGTCCCTTCACTCTATCTAGCACTGACTGTTTACTTTATATGAGCTTCAAGGGGGGAGAGGGTCTTTCCTGAAAAAATGCCTATTGTTTATATGTATGAGGCATATTTCAAATGGAAGTATTTCAAAAAGCATTTCAGCCATATGTTTGACATTTTCAATAATGTTAAAACTTAGTTAGGCACTATCAGAATTAATCCTTTTGTCAATATAATTTGACTATCACTTACAAAAATCTAACATTAATTTCTAACTAGCAGGAAGTAAGGAATTGTTGTTAGTTTTGGTAAGTGGCTGGCAGTTTAAGTGGAAGAGTTCAAGTTAAAGCCATTTGGGACCGGGGAGAGTAAATGTTGAGAAATGTTAAATTTGGTACATGTTTGGCTGTCTAAGTGATTAAGTAAAAACGCCTACAGAGAATATAAATGTTAGGAAACACTGTTAGTTTTGTTTCGTATCGCACAGTTGAAGGGAGACAACTACCGCATGAGGAAAGTATCTGTTAGGAAATATTGTTAAATTTGGTTCATGTTTGGCTGTTAATAAAGTGATTAAGTAAAACACAACGAATGTAAATTTTAGGAAACAATGTTAGTTTTAGTTTGTATCGCACAGTTGAAGTGAAACAACTTCTGCATTGAGGAAAGTAACTGTTACTGTAAAGAAATATTGTAAACTTTGGAACGTCTGACAGTTTAAGTGATTAGGTAAAAATATAGAGAAGGTAAATGTTAGGAAATGTTGTCATAGTTTGGGTTCATGTCACAGTTTATGTGAAATAGTTACGGCATTGAGGAGTAGAAAGACTAAACGCAGGAAATTCACTTCAGTTTGATAGCTAGCTGTCAAACAGAAAATAAAACAGGGGATGCGTTTGTCTGCATGTAACTGGGGGTTTGCCGTCAAGGTGAAAAAAAAATATTGTTATGGGTCTCTGGAACACACGGGGGTAAATAAAAACTTCCGCACTGAAGGTTGACATGTATAAATGTTCTTGGTTCTTCAAATCAAGCGTGGTTCACGCATCATAAAGCCCTGGATGGGACTCAGAGTGGACGACAGCAAGCCTCTTCATCAAATATTTAAATAAATTGTGGATGAAAAATAAATATAAAATCCTCCCTCTCTCCCCATAATTTAAAAAATAGTGATGATAAACAAGAAATTTTTGTGGAGCCTGAAGTCTACATTATTAGCCTCAGGTGCGCCTCACAATTTCAATGACTTCCATAAGGAGTCTGTTTAAACATAGTGACATTAATGTACATGGCGCAAGTACTTTCTGCACTAAATGTGTAATCCAGAGACATGTGGCAAGGCAAAATAAGTTGGGAAGGGATGCCCATGCATGGTGCATATCATTTTTATAGGAAGCTCAAAGTAGTCTCTGTAAAATCTATCAAGTTTATAAATCAATTCTCTTTCTGTCTGTCTGTCTGTCTGTCTGTCTCTTTCTCTGTCTCTCTCTATGTATATTTACCTGTTTATTTTGCAATAGTAACACTCTTTGCTCACTACGTGGATAGTTTGTCAACTGAACAGTACGAGCAGTAGAACGTTCATTTTAAAAGGCCTCATTTACATAAACGACATGACTGATAACATTATGTGTGACATCCGACTGTTCGCGGATGATACTAGTTTTCTTTAATTGTCCACGAACCAACTGCCACTGCTGAACGCCTTAATTCTAACCTTGTACATCATTGGGGAATGCTCTGGCGCATGACATTTATTGCAACCAAATCAATTTCTGTAATTTTTTCATCTAAACGAAACAAACCAGATCATCCACCCCTCCTCCTTGGAAACACACCGATACATGAGGCTACTCAACATACACATTTTGGAGTTACACTATCTAGCAATCTGTCATGGCACCAGTATGTAACACGCATTGTTAAAGGCAGTCAAGGGCTTGCCCTTCTACGCAGACTCAAATACAAACTCTCTCGTCAGATTCTCATAAAGTTATACACTACTATGATTCGCCCTATCCTCGAGAATGGGCATGTCCTGTTTGACAATTGCATTGCAAACCTGTCACAATCTATAGAAGCTGTGCACTATGAGGCAGGCAGGATCTGCCTTGGCGCAACCAGATACACTCCACGCGTCTGACTTCTTGAAGAGCTTGGATGGCAAACTTTGTCAAACCGGAGGAAATACTTCAAACTTACCCTTTTCTTTGAAATGTACAATAAGGTGACTCCACAATATCTACATGATCTGGTTCTCCACGATGTTGCATTCACTACTGGACGTCTATTGACAAATCGCGCTGAATTACGTCAAATTAGGTTTACCACAAATCGCTTCGGCGAGTCATTTAGTTCTCTCATCTACTATTAACTTATAGAATACCCCCCCCCCCCCCGTTGATGCTCGCGATACCGATTCCCTGCTACGGTTTTAATTAAAATTAAACTTATTAATCTTAAATGTTGAGAAAAAGCCCTCATACTTTAAACATAGTAGTCGTTTCCTAAACATATGCCACACGCAGCTACGTCTTAACTTCTCCATTTAAACGCCCATCTGCATCATGCCAATATCCTTGTAGCCTCAATGTGTGCATTTTCTCACCCTTCTGAACATACAAAACATTACCTTTTGTTCTGCATTAGGTACATGGTGCAAAGGCACCGTCTACTGAATACCATGTGTCACTTACTCGCTCCAGGTGTAAATCCAACTCTGATAATTCAGTGTCCATGTGACATTTTATAATATATTCTCTTGAAAGGTACTGGTGATTTGCCGAAAAATTATCATTAATACATCTTTTAGGCTGTTCAGACATTCATAGCAGAATCTATACCTTCCATCCTCTAATTTGATATACGATCTACATGTAAGTTTTCATTATTTGGCATCAGTTGCAGTACTCCTGTACAAGCTGCGTAACTATTTAGCATTCTGTTTCGTCCAGTGTGTATTGTATATATACTGTGTGTTTTCATATGTACTGGAGAGCCCCCAGATTAGTTTACTGTAACTATTAGGCAATCCAGTTGAAATAAATATGTTAATATTAATAAATGCAAATCTGTGTGGCGACAAACCCATCCATCATATATTTTCTTGCCAAAAAACACGGTTGTTTTATTGTAACTTTTGGTTACTATTTTAGCACCAAAAAAGAACAGGGTGCACAATATTTTTCCATATCCCCGGAGTTTTAATAAATGCATGACTGCATCTTCAGCGGTGAATCATGTCACCATGGCATGCCGATTCCCTTTTGTATTTTCTGGATCTGCACCTGGTCCCTGCCTTTACGGCCGATGTCGTAATCTTCACTCGCATCAGTGAGTGGCGACTGCGTTGGGCGCCGTTCTTCCAAGATGTCGGTCTCGACAATTACGGCGTTTCTTGTGATTTTCAGTTTAATAATACACGGTATTTCAGCATCTGGAGGAGGGTCTGGCGCTGGCAAGTGCTTGAAAGGCAAATATCACAAACCCACGCCTTCACCGGAGGGACCCGGCTTCGCCGAGTGCCACTCGTGGAAAAACAGGTCCTGCTGCAATGTAAACCTAACTTTAAGCATCAAACACCACAAGGTACGTATTTTTCTGGTAAATTGTGCGCTTACAGGGACTAAATTAAGACTGCCAAAATGATGCTGTTTCTGGCACAGACTCACTGAATAGTTGAATTGTATCTTATTCAGTTCGGGTATGTTATACGTTACATTCATCATGATGTAAAAACAATGTTCTGAAGGAAGTATTTTGGGGTTATGTATGGAATTTATGGAATGGTCTTCCGGAATTTATTACAACAGATCCCAATATAAATTAATTCAAGAATCATTATTATTAATACGGACATGAATTCAACACCTAAATTTCACTTGGCTTATAGCCATATCACTGATCTTTCAGTTATTCTCGTGATGTGAGCTTCTTATGTATATTTTTTATGTGCATTTTATTCCACACCAAATAAATGAGTTAATTATAAATAATTCATCTGAAAATAATGCTAAAAGAAAAGCATGAATGAAGTGATGTAAGGCAAGAAAAATAAAGCGCACAATCAATAGCTAAACTTCCACATGCCTGCTAAACAGCGTTGGAGTGAGAAGTGCTGATGCTGATGGGGTAAGTTCGACAAGCCATGGCATGGTTAAAATAAGAAAAAAAAGTAACAGTATCATCACGGTCAAAATCTTGAAAATTGAAACATACTTAGTGTTCCTGAATATGGAATTATAGTATACTCGTCGCACAGGTCCAAAATATTTATCGTTGGAAACCCTTTTGAAACAGTTTGTATTCACGCGAGGTTAACATTTCATCTTTGGGGTCATTTAAGCTAAACCAGGGATGTCCTTGGTTGAGCAGTCAGGTGTGCAAGTGCATGTTTAACTGCCGGTTAAAGTGCCAATGACATTTCACCAAACCAACGTATGCCGTGCTCCACACACTTTCATTCCATGGTGAATGCACAGCCAGCTTGCTTTCTTTTTGAGTGAATAGTTCATTGACCCAGCGGGGTCTGTGTGCCAGCGCTGGCTTGGATTTCTTTTCAGTCCACACATCAGGTAAAAAGTGGCAAAGACAAAAAAGAAAGAAAGTGGGTCAATTGACCATTTGGGAACATCTCGTATATGTTGATGGCAACAGATGTCAACCTGTAGCTTTTTGTGTGACCCCCAGCCTTGTCCTGTCTCTTGCTCTTAGCCTGATTTGAGGCCAACGTATTTTGATCACAGCGCAATTTCAGATACATTGGAGCTAAATGATCGAAGGTACAATGTTTCAAAAACTGTATATACCATTGTCAATAATGTTTTTATAGGCAGTGGTTATTATTTAATCGCTAAGCATATGTACTCATCGCTAATCTTCTCTATTATGTACGGTGTACTTGAAATACGTATTAAACATAATTTAAAAACACTTTTGGGCTTCACGAGACTGGAGTGCAGTTATCATAAACATAGATCTATCAACGAAATGGACAATAGGTCCATACCTCTCTCTACTCTCCTTGCCACAAGTTTACCCACATGGGGGATTTTTTTTGGGGGGGATCAACAAGTTATATATACGTTGCACTGCGATATCGTATTATTTACCAGACTGTTCTTTCATTTATATGTTCAATGTTGCCACAAAAACAACAAAAATATTGCGCATCATCTTTGTTTTGATCTAATTCTTTTCCTTCATGGTTTGGTTTAAACATATTTTTCCTGGTGAGCAATGATTGGCCCATAGGCTCACTGCCCTATATTAAGGCATCTTCAGTGGTTTGAGAATGGGTTTTCAGTGTGTGTTAGTTCAAGTGTTTGCACCAGTGGTTTTTAACTGATAGTTTTTTTAGACCCATCAATCTAGCTGGTCTGTCTACATGTCATTGGGTCAAATACATCTTGCAGACAATCACACAATGTCAGTTATGGTGATTGTACTAATAAAATGCAATCGGATCAGACTGGTTTACAGACAAGTCTGTGATGATCACTGATGATGAACCATTTCTCATATAGTGAAAACTCAATCCAATGACTATCTGGTCCGTGATAAACTGTCTGGAAACTGATTATGGCTGGTAAATGAAGCCAATAGCAAGGAAAACAAACTTATTGTCCCTCAAAACTTGTGTCATTTTGTGAATATGTCAGATATTTGAATATCGTTATAATGATGTTTCACACTAAACAATTATTGACGTAAGCAAATAATCAATGTTACAATCACCAAATGTAAATAACCGTTACTTTGTAAGCCTGTCTACATTCTCAATATATCGGTCCCTGTTCGCATGATTTTACGTGTATCAGTAATTTGTTGAACTTGAATTTGGGTAGCCATTCAAAGTCTAGACTTTCTTTAATTCAGTGGAACATGTCCGTAAATGACTCCCTTTTTAGCTCTGCTGACCAAAGGTAATAGAGCTTATACGACCGCTCATGTCTGTCCGGCCGGGAGTAAACTTTTGCTTGTTAGCGCGATACCGTCCACAGTTTTACGTTAGCCCAATATAACTTTGTGAACTGTTTAGAGTGTACGGAAATCTACGTCGCTTTTGATATTGGTGGCGCCACCTACAATATATTGCAATGTAAAGGTCAAATATGAAAATCTTGTGGACACTCCAGCATCTTTAATTTTTAGCGGATCTTCCCCAATTTTCTGGGATTGGGGGGAGGGTCAAAGTTAAAGTTGCAAGTGATTGTGGTGGCGCCACCTATAATTTGACGGATATTATGAGCCAAAATGTGTTTTAAGATATAAAATTCAATATTTGACAAAGTAATTGGACTAGACTTGCCAAGTTTACAAGACATACCGTATAAACCATGTCCAATGGTAGAATGTTATATAATATCAGTAACTTTGACCTATTTTTGTGAGGTCACCATGTCTGTAAAGTTGAAAGAGGTGATTTTGTATATTAATGGCAGGGTGTAGCTTAAACATCAATGGCCAAGAGAATTTAGCCTCCAAATCAAAATAGCACTTGATTACATTGCACAATTGGTGACCCACTCTTTTGTCACCGGTGGCCCAGTAATTATGGAGTTTGGGGCTTGTCCAAAATTGTTTTTCTTCAATGGCTCGAAAAGTTAATACCTGATTTGAACAAACAGACCATATATGGAAAGCTGGATGTGGGACGCATATTTTGAACGAAAATATTGTTTATTCGGAGTTAAAGGTCAATGTCAAATGGCCACTTTAAATATAGGGGGTCATCTCGTGAATGCTCTGCACTCCACAATTTTTTAATTAAGTTTTAATTAAGCCCATATCATGTTTAGAAGTTGTAAGGTGTATGAAAATCTTTGTCGACATCACTGTTGATGGCGCCATCTATAGTTACCACTTATATAAAAATCCGCCGGTACTTTCGGACCTGTATCCACTATCGGGCCAACCGTCTCCCCTAAGCACCATCTTTCACTCAACAGGAGGGCTTGGCAGGTCAGACTAGTGGTGCTACTAAATTCATAGCCTGGGGGCGACATAAGGTTCTGATACATAATATCTATTCTGTAGCCCACCGTTCCAACAACGGCTTGTACGACGTTGTATTTACACTTTCAGATAATGCTCACTCTGGAAAAGTACCATTATAGCCGGCGTCAGCAAGCTCTTGCCATAAACACATGTGAATACAGACCATAAAAGAACCGTAAATTATCCAATCAGAACACCACTTAGTATCTAGTCAATGGACTCGGGTTTCCTTCGTCTCCCCCTACTGCGCATGCGTATAAGGGTGCATTCATTGCCTTTTTTATGCTTCCAGGGTAATTTCTGAAGTTTTATTTACACCAAAGTCCCAAACCTTCCGGCTTTTTGGAAATTATGTCAACAATTCATGTCTGTTCAGAAAACGCTCTTGATAAAGTGTGATAAATGATATAAACGATTCACCAACCCATTATTGACACCTTGATGGAACCTCAGCATCGCAAACACGCTTCTGGGGCTGGAACTGGGTTTCTGCGGAATAGAAAAACTTTACAAGTGTGACAGTCACCTAAATAAACATCGCAAAGTATGTAACATTTGTTTCCCATGTTGCGTGATACCATGGAGCAGTTTTTTACTCTATGGTGATGCCTTAATTAATGTCTGCATTCACCAGTATTATTGTCTGCCCTCACCAGTAACCAGGTTGCTCCTGGAAAGCTTGTGTTTGAGTTTACTATCCTGCAAAATAAAGGCATACGGCGACTGCTTTCTCGATTAAATCTTTCAACTGGGGCTATGGCTGTTTTACCGAACAACTGTGGCTATGCAGCTATGCAACGGTCACTTTTTCCATAAAATCCTTCAGCCAGAGTTAATGAATTTTTAGCTCAGCTGACTTGTTAGTCAGCTGAGCTTATAGGATGGTCCGTTGTCGGTCCATCGTCTGTCTGTCTGTCCGTCTGTCCACAATTCACATTTTCTACTTCTCCAAAACTGTCAGCCAGATCTACTTGAAACTTGGTGGGGATGTACTTTGGCTGGGTCTGTACCAAATTGGTCACACTCCAGTGAATTTTGGATTTTTCATGATTTTTTTTCGGGGGGGGGGGGGAGGTTGGCAAATTTTAAAAAATTTTCTCCGAACACGCTCACCCAATTGCTTTGATATCACGCAGGAACACTCCTAGGGACTCCTATAGTTCTTAATTTGTTCACGTCGTGGCTCTGCAATTTTTTCTAATCTTTTTCTAATTTTTGAGGGTTTTTTTGCTATTTTTGATTTCTTCTCCAGAACTGCCACTCAGATTAAGCTGAAACTTGGTGGATATGTTCCTTGTGAAAGGGTCAAACAAAGTGTTCAATAGGTGGCACTGCTGTGGATTCCTGATTTCTAACGATTTTTGTTAATTAGTGTACTTAATGGTAGGTGCACCTTTCCTATTGATTACTATGTAAGTCAATGGGCAATCTGATGCTAATTCACATTTTCGACTTTTTGTCCAAAAGCGTGATCCAGATTGACTTCAACTTAGTGGCAATGTACCTTGGGTGTGCCTCTGCCAGGTTTGTTCAAATGGTCTGGTTCCAGTAATTTTTGGATTTTTTTAATGAATTTTCTTTGTTCTTTTGGGGGGGCAAATCTTAAAGAATCTTCTTCTTCAAAACCGCTCACCCGATTGCTTTGATATCACACAGGGACACTGTTAGAGACTCCTGGTTCTTAATTTGTGTACCAGGTAGTGCTGCAATTTTTTGATATTTTTCTCTGATTTTGTGTGTGTTTTCGACCTCTTCTCCAGAACCGTCACTCAGATTAAGTTGAAACTTTGTGGATGTGTTCCTTTGTTAAAGGGTCTAACAAAGTTGTTCACTAGCTGGCACTGCTGTGGATTCCTGTTTTTCCAACGAGTTTTTTTATTTCGGGTACTTTTTGGTAAATGCACCTTTTATATTTATTACTATGTAAGTCAATAGGCATTCTAATGCTAATTCACATTTTGGACTTCTCTGAAGAAACTTTCAGTCACAATGGCTTCAAACTTGGTGGCAATGTCCTTGGGTAAGTTTCTACCAAGTTTGTTTGAATGGTTATGCTCCTTTGGTTTTTGTATTTTTTTCATTTTTTGTGGAAAACCATTAAAAAAGTTTTAATAGGAAAGTATAGCATGGGAATTTCTTTTACTCGTTATAAATTTAATAATTTTGGCCAGATTTATGTTTAACTTGGTAGGGATGTACCTTTGATAAGTGTCTGCCTAATTTGTGCAAGTGGTCATGCTCCGGTGATTTTTTGGACTTTGACCTCATTTCCAAGGCCACAGATCAGCTGACATGACATTTACTGTTCACTTGATAACTTGACATCTATTTCGAGTTTGGACCTTGATGTTTCACATGTTAATGTTTCTCTGTGAAGGGCACATTTAGACAGTACATGAGTGACTTTGACCTCATTTCTAAGGTCACAGTGCAACATACATGAATTTTCTCTTCACTAACTTGAGAAATACTTGAACTGGGAGCTTGATGCTGCACATGTTAAGGTCCTTTCATAAAGGTCAGACTTATTCACTGCATGGGTGAACTTGATCCTATCCCCAGTTCACAGAGCCACAAGTGTGGTGAATGTCTACGTAGGTCAGCTGAGCAAAGGCTTTATTGTTATTAGGGAAGGACGGCTTGGAATTTTTTTAGGTTTCATAAAAATTGTTTAAGGTCGGGACACTGGCCTTTTCAGTGGGGTCGGTCGGGTTCTGGGAACCACACACACACAGACACACACACACACATATTTATGTATATTTTTTAGACCTCAGGTAACTTGGACATTTGTCGAAATATGTTTAAAATGGATGTTCTTTCCTTTTTTACATTTCACATTACCTCCGTTGACGTCAGTTGAATTTGTCACCTGGGCACAGCCGAAGGCTCTTGTATTATGTTATATAAAGGTCAAAATGTGAAATCTTGTGACCGCGGTACCGTCCACAGTTTTCAAGTAAGCCCAATAACTTTCTGGACATATGGGGGGGGTGAAAATCTACGTCCCTTTCGATATTGGTGGCGCCACCTACAATTGTATGAAATATAAAGGTCAGAATGTGCAAATCTTGTAGACACTCTAGCATCTTTAACTTTGGTGGATCTTCACCGATTAGGAGGTATTCATATTTAAAAACATTAGGTGCAGACCTGCTTCGGGCCAATCAGTTGCTGGGTAATAGAACTATGCTTCAGCCATGATCAGGGCACGTGTACCAATCATGTAACTTATCCATCCAGAAATAACACCTTTTCTACCAAAGAGATGCAATTTTCTATAAATGTGTTTGGCATCTTGAATGTTTCACAACTTAGTGAACGAATTTTCTTAACCTTTTTGCTTTCTGGAGTTGTGACCTTTGCTTAGAAGCTTAATAGCTATGTTTTATGCATAAATCTGCCCTTCTTCCTGCCAAGTTCCTTGCTGCACCCTAGGTGGCATCACAGAATCTGGGTCAATATGAATACCTCCTATTTGGTGGGAGTGTGGGGCAGGTCAAAGTTTAAATTGCCAATGATACTGGTGGTACCACCTGTAATTTGACGGAATTATGAGCCAAAATGTGTTTTCAGATATAGAATTCCATATCTGGAAAAGTAATTAGATTAGACTTGCCAAACTTACAGTATATATAGACCATGCCCGTAGGCCTCTTGTATTACATAATCTGGGTGACCTTGATCTTCTCTCCCAAGGTCACTGAGGACATAAAGTTTAGGACTCACTCATTGTTGTCTTGGCACATGCAACAATATCCATCACAGGAATTGCACAAATAACCTATAATTACATGTGGAGTGAAATGCCATGTGGTGGACAAATGATACACTAAAATCACAAAAGCTTTTTATGTTCAGAAGCCACTTAACTACTTGCAACTTTGAAATGAATATGTAGGTGCAAAATAGCCACGTTGCCAGGAGAGCATTAGGTCCATGGGCCTCTTGTTTACATAATATTTTCAGAGTGCAAGTCCCGTCGCTTGTTCATTACTTTTCATCAGATGAGTAAGAAGAATATTGCCAGCTTGTTCACCAGTCTTATTCGGACGTTTTCTACCTGCCATGATTTTTGTTTGTTTGGTCGGTTTTTGCTTGTTTCTTTGTTTTTGTTTTATTTATTTATTTATTACTATTTTTTTGTTTTTGTTATGTTTTTTGCTTTTGTTTTTTTTTCTTTTGTTTTGTTCTTTTTTTTCTTGGTTTGGTTTTTAACATTCTGATGGATACTTTCACCATTTTACAATTTGGATTGGCAGCTCGAACAATATGTCCCTGCTATACGACAGAATTAGTGCGGAGCTGGTTTCTCTGTGACCGTTATTAACCATCACCCGGTTACATATACGTCTGAGTCACAAACTTTACCAGAGCGCTGTGCGCCCAGAGTGCGCCTGATAATATACTGGTTGATCAGGGGATGGGTTGCCTTTAAAACTTTAATCAACAGATGTGGTGATAGCTACATGATAAATGAATTTTTTTTAAAATATAGTTAAAGTACAGCCGTTATTGAATGCTTTGTCTCGGATGATTCAATGCTTGCAGCCCTTTAAAATACACACCGTGTGCATGTTGTATTTTGCAGGCCACGAAACTGTACAATTACCATTGGGACCGATGTGGCCCGCTATCGAATGCATGTGAAATGTACATTAAAGACGAAGAATGTTTCTACAGTTGTGAGCCCCGTCTATATCACTTTCGGAAAAGCGACAAGTCTGGTGGCATCAAAGGCGTGCCCATCTGTGCGTCATTTTGTGACAAATGGTTTGACGCTTGTAAAGACGACAAAACGTGTGTGTCAGACTGGTTGGGCGATTACAACTACACCACCGGAGTGAACCATTGTCCATCAAATTCCAAGTGTGTCACATTCCGCGAAATGTATAAAAATGGCGAAGGACTTTGTAATAAAATGTGGGGAGTGGCATTCATCTATCAAAAGTCAAACAAGAACTGCATGGTGATGAAATTTGATCCATCTGAGCCGAATCCAAATTCAGGAGTAGTGAAGATAACGAGCACAGCACCAAAGATGATCTTTTCACTTTATCCTTTGATTCTGTGGGCTTGTATCTTTCTCTTTCAATTCTTTTATATGTGAAAAGACAAGGAGCTAAATCAGGGACCACAGTCGCCCAGTCATATGAATGTTCACAACCAGAATGAAACAACTTCATCATAATTAGATTCTTTTAGCTCTTTATATTTTGTCAGTTAACTTTTTCAAATTATAAAAAACTGACTTTAATAAGCAGCCAAGATTTTATTCTCGTGTCTGCAAGAAGAATGGTCTGTTTGGACAATATATTTACATATCATTAGTATGTCACATATAGATGACGGCTTTAATACCGAATAGAATGGCTATTTAGCGGGGGGGGGGGGGGATTGGCCTTATGCCGGGAACCTTCCCAGTAAACCCCTCCCCCCGCTATCAAAAGTATTTTGTGATCATGCCTTATATAGACCTGCGAATGTTTATTTTATGTTATTACTAACCTCATTAGATCTTTGGAAAATCTCAACATCGAACTTAATCTATACCCAATCTGGCTACAGGTCGGCACTGCTTTGCACAAGTGTCGGCGTACTGAATGCCACAATTGAATATTACTTTCACTACTTCCTTTTGGTTGTGGTTGATAAGCAGGCTATTACATTTGAAATAGTCTCTAGCATTGATGGCATCTCACTAAATACAAAGATTCTTTATTTTAATATATACATGTATAATATAAATACTTTTTGAAAAAAATTATATGGTCATATCTGACCATGCATGTCAGGCCATTGCAGTAAAGGTAGTCATTTAAATAGGTTTTATCTGCTCATGAAAGTATGTTCATGTTTTAAATCATTTTGAAACAAGAAAAAGTGTGGTTGAAACTAGGAACCCAGGAAATATGGTCTGCATATACGTCAACATAATGCAAAATCAGCAACTCTTGCCTTCAACTAACTTGCTAGTTTTTCGTACAGTATTGAGTTATAAGCTTTATGTATAGCGTATAATCATCCAAAGTCATGATAGTGAAATGTTTTAATACAAAATGGATACTGCAGGCATTTTTTCTGCTCTGTCGCCCCTCGCCTTGTTGTCCCCTCCCACCTTCCTTTCCACTACCAGCAGCTGGTGTTATGCTAAATGCACTGATTTGGGGAAATTGTAAGCTTCATTGCTAAAATATATGGTTGAACTTCGCCAACCTTGCGTCTCTGCTTACACACCTGAAGGTGTCACATAGGCAACTCCAAAGAAATTAACTCTCACACTATGATAAGTGACCGTAGTCACTTATTCCAATCACTGTAAATACATGAGATAAACAAATGTATCATGCAAAGTACTTTCATTCAAGTACCAGCAAGTCTAGATATTTAGTAGTTTCGGTTGAAATTTTTTGTCTAGGAACAACACTCCTCATGCACACTTTGCATGCCTTGCTTGCAAACTGCACTGAGGATGGCTTGTGAGTCAGTCCATAGTTTGGAGCTAAAGGAGCTAAGTAACGGCACGTTACTCCATATAGTTGCTTGATATAAAGAGGTTGTTTGTATGTTCGTACTTGCTGCTGTGACCTGCAGACAATCTATGTGCTCATATATTGATGACGAAGCAGTCATACTGTCACCTTGTGATATAAAATATATGTATCAATATGTACATATATATAATGAGTAGCTGGGAGTAATAGTTGATATTCATGATTATCTATGTATACATGTATTGATAAAGAAGCTGCCGTCTGTTGCCCTGTCTCTATATTCAGACTCATGGCTTGTTTGTCATTGGTTATAATGGCTTCTATGTCTGTCTTGCTTTACATTAAACGGTTTTCAATATTGTTCTGTTTGTTTGATGTGTAAATGATATGCAACTGTACTTAACAGGCAGCCAGGAAATGGAACAGCATATCAAATGTAATATCTTTATCTGGCGGCATTTTTTCCATATTTTCAAATCAATTCACTTTGCATAATTTGCAATGCAGCAGTTTTGTTCACTGTTTACCAGATAAGTCCACAGTACAATTCTAAAAATTGGAGTTGGAATGGCAACTGTATCTAATAATATTAACAAAGTTATTTCAAGATTTTAATTTTGTATACTCCTATTGAAATGAATTAAAATACTACCACGTTTGTTCACTATTCATTGGCTGTGCTTATATCACAAATCTATAAATTGATATTGGAATGCACTTCTATCTATGCATGTTTCGAAGTTGTTCAATTTTCAAATCTTGTGTATTTGTATAATTTGAAAACTGCTAGCATTTAGGGTTTATGTGTCATTGGATTCGGCTAAAGCACATAGCCGTATCGGGAAGATAGATTAGCACATCTGTCACACACCTAGAAGTAATACGTTTCAGACATTAAGGATTTAAGTTTTGTATATCTGATTAATTTGAATAAATTTAAAGGCTGCAACATCGGTTCATAGTTTCTTGTATGTACCCATAGTATAAATCTATTAATGACAGTTGGATTGGCAGCTCGGCTTATTATAGTTTTGAAGATATTCAACATTTAAGGCTTTCAAGTGTCCTAGTTAGCATAATTTAAAATGCTGCATGGCCCGTTGAATTGGCAGGTGTCACAAACCTATATGAAGCACTTGAAGTTTTCCATCTACATTAGTTTTGAAGATATGGAACTTTTAAATTTTCAGTTGCCCTTAATTTGCATAATTTTGAACTTCCTAACAGTTCATGATCAAGGTAAGGCGCCAAATTTCATCACAGGTGAAAAGTTCCCAATAATTTTGAAAGCTCTTGTGCCATACAGCAGAAATAAGGAAACAAATGAAGGAAAGGAAAGAAACAAAGAATTCCAGAGAAAACAGAATGCCTGTGCTTGCAAAAAGACAATATAAATGAAAAGGCTCTAACATCATTAAGTAAAGGAAAAAAACATGAATGATAAACGAAAAAAAGGCTGGACAAGACCTGCATATGACCTGCCCTTGAATATCCAACGCCTGCCCAGAGCTGATGAGGGACTTAACTCAATATCTGTCATTGGCCTGGTGTGGGCTACAGTATGTTGCAATGCAGAGCAGACATTGAAGCCACTTCATCATAAATTGCCAACATTATCAACATGACAAATGGAGCCTGTACTAGACAGGGAACATCATCTTGAAGCATATACCTGTACAGTCTCGTTGTAATAAATAACGCTAAGTACAAGCATTGTCACATAATTCCATTGTGCATCAGACTAAAGTCTCAAATGTACTGATCTGCACACATCGTGCCAATTGTGAACAAAATAACAGAAATTCTCCTCTGTATTTAGTATGGATGAAGATTCGAGCCATGTGGATATGTTTTAAATGTCAAATCGCATTGTACTGTTTATATCTCAACTCAGAGTGGAATCTGTTGTGATGACTGAATAAATGGTGAACTGCGACATACCAGACTTGACTTACCTTACTTACATTGAAACTGCAGATATATATAATTTTGTGTTAAGCTATAATCCCAAGCACTTACTAGGATACATTCCCCTGCTTACTTTACCAATATATTTATTGCTTACAATTCCCACAAAATATGCCAGATTAATCTCTGTTGCAAAGTGACTCTTGAATATGTTGTGCACACTAAAGTGAAATTCAAATGATATTTTAAATTTGAAAATATTGCAAAAACAAGGTTAAGTTACTGTAAATAGGTCAGAGTAACCCGAAAATCAATCGCGGTGACCTCAAAATCTAATCAGCTATTTTTTTCTTAACAATGCACCTCGGTATAATACATTCAGACTCTTTGATGTTGTAGTAACAAAGTCATGTTGATTACCATTTACATAAAAAAAGTCGGCAGGACTTTCGGACCTGTATCCACTATCGGGGCAACCTTCTCCATTGAGCTTCGTTTTTGACGCAGTGGGGCGTTTGGCACTCAGCCTATTGCTGACCCTTATTTCATTGCCTCAGAGCGACTTCACTGTCTAATACAAAATCCTAATTCTGGGGCCTACAAGTGGTCACTTTTCGTCGTTGTATTTACATATATGGGTAATGCTCACTCTGGAAAAGTTCCATTATATATTGTACATTACATTCATTCGGCAAATTAACCTTCCCTTAACACTAATCACACATATATTTTGGATGCTACCTCTTCAAAATATCCAATCAACCTGGCAGCCATTGTGAAAATAGTTCCGCACCCAATGCCAATGGTTTGTAAATGAGCATTGGGACGATCTCGCCGAGTGGGGGTGGGAAGAGGGTTATAATATATGAAACCAGAAGTATATATTTTGCAATTATTTCAGAACACCAATAATGATATATATATGCTGTGGCCGCGATTAACTTTGATATCCAAATCAAGTGTACTTTTGTGAGACTGTCCCGCAATCCATGCATTAATTGTGCAATGTTCAAAATGGTGATCGAGTGTGCCGTGTCCCATTTCGATTTGTAACTAACGATGATAACTGCTTCAGACACAACCGAGCAGGCAGATTAAAGTTAAGATAGTAAGTCATGTTTCAAAAGTACTTTAACGAGAATTTATCCAAAATAAGTGTTTCTCATGTGAAAAAGTTTATTTAGAAAATGATCCAGGGAATGTAAATTTGCTGCTGCAATTGGACAGCACCGTGGCCTTGCGCGTCAGGCCATTTAACATGGCAAAAGCGCCCGTGCCAAGGAAATCTGGTCGTTTTGATCAGGTGGGGACTGGAGTCGGTAATTGCAGGTACTACTGTACCATGATTATACCTATTCCCATGGAAAACCTGCTAGGGTGTATCAAAGAGAGTGAATGTAAGAAAATTTTCAAAAAAGGGTGAAATTCTTGATGCATGAGATGTGAGTACCGGAGAGGGACCGCTTTATATATTTATAGTTTCACTATCTTAACGTTATCAGGGACCTGCAATTTATATATATATATATATATAGCAGGTCCCTAGAGTTATAAAAATTATGCCTTTGGTGCTTAAATTCATATATATATTAATTTATTGAAAATTTAGATGTATCTTACAATTCACAAATAATCAAAGCACATCAGCTACAAACCTGCGCAAAGCAACTTAATATTTTTCTGATTTCATGCTTGCATTTCTGCTATTTTCATGTTGTGGTCCACCATGGAAATAAGCCAAGGCAAGATTTCCTAGGCAATTGGTACTGCCATTTCATGCATCATAGGTGTGCTTTCAGCATTATAATTGCACCATCCTGGCATATGTGTGTATAAAATATTACCAATTAACATTCAGGGATAAAAGTTCAGTACATTCAGGCCTAGTGTTTATCTTTATGCATTTTTTCATTTTGCTTTTGCAAAGAAAATAAACGACTTACTAATTGTTGGATAACTTATCTGTGTATGATTTGATTTAAACATATTTATTTTATCTCGATCACCAAAATAGTACAAGAGAGACTAATCGAGTGGTTCTCCAGTTTATTTTCCCCGAATTGACAAACATAATATGTATGCAAAAATTCTCTAAAGCCTGACATGCATGAATACAAAATTTGTCATATATTAATTGATAACATGGCGATTTTCTTAAAATTTATTTTTTACTAATTTTTGCTAATTTGCATCAGATTTGTGTACAATCAGAGGGAAAATACCCACATCAGTACAATAATGACTAAAATGTTGTGATTTCGTCGACCATGTGAAGGCAAGATAATTGAAATGTTTGAGGGGGTGGGTGGAGCTGCAGTTTCACGCTCACTGAAATTGCAAGCAAGCAAAGGCCACAAAGATGGTGCACGGGATCCAGGGAGCATGTTCCCCTTGGAAAATGTGGATTCATTACATGCAAAAAAGTGTATTTTCAGTACTCAATAAGTCAGTTTCTGTACACTTTTCTTCTCAAGAATGACATAAAATTCAAGGCTTTCACAGACAATTTAGAAATTTTCCAATAAATATCACACTTTCTGTTGAGTGCTATGTATGAATGTGAGAATACTGAACAAATGCTCCAACTAGGAAAAGTTTAACATTTCATATGCACTGGCAAAACGATACATTATGATTGGAAACAAAACGTAACTGGTCTCTTTTGTGACCAAAATAAAGTAGGTCTACATTTCGAGTTTGACTTGAATAAAAAGCCTATCTGGAATTATCTAATACTCCCCAGAAGAGTCCCCGTCGCGACTTATTTCCCCCTAAAAAGTCTTTTATTTGTTTACTCATTCAAATGTTTTTCAGTGAGTACGTGCACAGACTTGGAGACACTTGTAATGCATAACAGGTTTATCTTGTCACACTCGAGTGCTACTTGGATCTTTTATGAATATTTCTTTTATTTTTTGGTCAAAATTTGAATACCCTCAAACCAATTCAAGGAGATGATGAGATGTGCCATTTGGGTAAACGGTCAAACAATACTCAGCAGATGCTCATATTAATGTGACTTTGGGTTCCAAAGGCATACGAGGGGCATTTGTGGTCTATCACATGTGGATTTCATGAGTTCTTGCCTATGATATATGTTTAATATGCAAATAATCATTTGTAACACAATTAATAGGACATAGGCTTATATTTAAAGTTGCTTGTGACATTCATGTGTTATTAATATACAACTGAACCACTCTTTAGATTCATAAAGAATAAAGCATTTATACATAGCTGCTATTTATATACAGTGGTACCCGTCTTGTTGGGCTTCCAGGTGAGAAGCCACAACCTCTACACGGAGGCCACTTTTCCACACAAGAAGTATGGTATTTTCATTTTATTTTCCCACTCTAATGAGGCCACTCCTCTCATAAGGCCACATTTCTGATGCACTTGGGGTGGCCCTATCAGAGGGGGCCACTGTTTAGTCAAAGGGAATGTTTGAAGGTGGTTTTAGGAGTGGGATCCAGAACCTAATCTGGCAAGTGGGTCCAGGGTGTTGGTTTCACTGTAATAAATCCCAGGTGCCTCGCTCTCTGTGCTCCTTAATTATGTCAAAAGACCCGTGTGATATGAAAAGTAAATATGGTACTATTGCAGCTTGTACACAGAGTTGTTAGGGTCCCTCAACGGGAGCAACAACAGACCTGTCTAGGTATGGAGTACCATGTGTCATACCCTTGATTTCATGGATGGAGTCGTTAAATTATCACATTGTACATTGATACATAAGCTTGTGACACAAATATCACCTGAATGAGGTTAAGCGTATGGAATTAAAACACTCTTACGATTCTGTGGACGAAATTATAAAACCAAAATCACATGATTGAATCTATTATCAATTTTGTGTATGAAATTGTAAAAGATATTGATTTGGTGCACAAAATTGAAAAAAAATATCAATTTTGTCTACAAAGCTAGGCTAAGCTTGTTACTAAGAGATACTACACTGGTAGCAAATCATGGTTTTATCATTCATGCTGGTCATATTTGTAACAAATATCACTAACATGTTTGTAAAAAAAATGATAGTACACGTTTTTCCCTTCAAACCATGAGCCAGATCATTTTTTTTACGCATTCTCTCTGCCAAATTAGTTTTCTATAAACGCAATCTTTGTATTTTGGCACTTTCAGGAAAACATACCTGTCGAAAGAGCGTACAACTTGGGCTAATTTGATTGACAAAATGATGCGGCGTGTTTTAATCGATGCCTTCCAGTCTTATAAAAATATTCAATTTTATTAAATTGAGGGCAGATGTACCTTGCAAGATGTATGTTAAGCACTTTAACGTTGAAAAAAAAACAATGTAAAAACAACGGTAGCATTGCGCTCGTCTCTGTCCTCCATATGAGTTGATCACTGCGGTAACTACCACCTGTCTGGTGACACTGAAAAGTTCAGAACTTCATCTACATCAGTAAAATGCTATCCCATTGGGTAAACTGGCCATCAAATAGCAACAAAAAAAAAAGAAACAAACAAAAACAAAAACAAACATACTTTTGAAAAAATAGAAGACATAACAGCACAACCTGTATAAACAGCTAAAAGTCTAGGAAGTGTCCTTATGCAATTTCAAAGTAGTTGGCTTGCGTTGATGACTTCTGATGAGTACAAGCATGAACCTCTTTATAAATGCTCCATGACGCAAGTAAGCGATGATCCTACTTATTTTTCCTAAATGTGAAAGACATTACTCCACCAGGTCAGATGCAGGATCCCTGACTGTAGCACAGTTCATTTCCGATTTGTTGCATTATCATTATGATTGCCTGGAGATTGAGACGTTGAATGGTTTCCGCGAATACGGTCCGGCAGGTTCATTTCATTTCATGTATGTGGCATGGGGTAAAGACCTTGACAGTTGTCGGTCTTAGGTCAGGGGAAAGGGTGGAAAATCTTTAATAAAAAAAGCTATCTGGGGGAACCTCTTCGATTTTTTTCATGTGTGTACTCAGTTTTCATCTCGTTGTCATCCATCCATCCTTCTTCCCTAAATAATTCGCTTTTCCAATTCGTAAAAATTGATGGCCAGATCCACTTCGAACTTGATAAAGATCTATTTTTGGTCTTTACCAAGATTCTTTAAATGGTCATGCTCCAGTGGTTTGGGGATTTTAAGGATTTTTATCTATTTATTTATTTATTTATTTATTTATTTATTTATTTATTTATTTATTTATTTATATATTTATTTATTTATTTTATTTGTTTGTTCGTTTGTTTGTTTTTTGTTTGCTAGCATCATCATCATCATCATCATCATCATCATCATCATCATTATTATTGGCGGACAATACCGAAGTTACCGCGCACTTTTTGAGCAAAGTTTATTTTCATAAAGTCCTAGTGCGCGTTATTCAGAAGGACAGAGGTAGAGAAGTTTTATTCCGGTCGCAGGTTTTCAATCGTCATCGTTCGCAGTAAATGGGTACACTCTTGTTGGGCGATGATGCCAGCGGGCATTTAAACAGTCTTCAAGTGTACTTAAAACTAGCATATTTCCTGAAAAGACGTGCATACGTACTATTCTTGTGATAGGTAAACCCGATGTAGAATTGGTAAGGTCTAGCGGTCTCCAGAAGTGTCTATATAATTCCAAAGCAATTGGTTTCGCGGTTTCAGATATTCTTTAAGATTTTCCAAACAAATGGACAAAAAAAATCATAAAAATCTGAAAATCACTGGAGCATGACTATATTTAAATAAGCTTAGTAGAGATCCACCCAAGATACATCCGCACCAGCTTTGAAGTGAATTTGGCCAACGGTTTTTGAGAAGTCGAAAACGTTAATTGTTGACGACGGACAACCATACATGGAGAAGCATTCTATAACAAAATCATTGAACACTTACCCATAAGGGAGCAAATTTTGGACACAAGGCTGTTTGGCTGGCATCCAAAACACCACAGATAGGCTACAGTCTCGCCCAGCCGAGTCATCAGAAGAGCAGGCCGGACTACAACAAGCGCTACGAGTGAAATGAATTGAAATAAACTTTATTGACTGCAGTACACTACATATCGGTAGTTATATGTCAGGTTCCAGAAATACAAATATAGACTTCAGACAGAAACAAAAATAAAATACCAATTCAAATGTCAGAAAAAATGAGGTCGAACAACACACACGAAAAGTTGTGAATAGTATGCAGATCTAAGGCCAATACCACTCACACACACACACACACACACACAAAGTGTGTATTTGATTTAGGTGAAACTGGTCATTGAAACTGGTCACTAGTTTTGACTGAAATCGATAACAATTTTCCAAACGTGGGAAATCTATCCAAGGGATGGTTTCATATGCCATAATTCATGGGGATTCCGTAGAAAACCTGGTCGCTTCCAGTGCCCCCACATGTTCTGGTGAAGCTAGCAAAAATCAGGAGGAGGGTCAGTGGCTGATACATCGCACTTTACCTAATAGTTTTCAAGCATTTCTTACAGCAGCTCGAATTGAGCATTATAACACACATGCCTTACTCATGCAGACAGTGGGGCATGCAGATAAATCAAACAAACAGCCCATATCAGAGACAGAGGCACATGGGACCACTAATACAACTGTGACATCGCCAGACCAAGCATTTGCATCTGCAACAGCCTAAAGGTCTAAAGGCCTCCAAGCAGTTCACAGTAATCTGGATCCCAGCCGAATCACACAGACTTCAATAATCTTTGATATGTTTGATAGGTCTATGATTGACATCCAGCTTATAACAGGTTTATGATAGCTGATCATGTGCCTATTTCATATGAAGTGGTCCCGAATTATTTTTTGTGTGCACATATAGAGTAATGATTGCAGAAAACAGTGCATAATATTTGAACCATGAACACTTTCTTAAACTAATGTAATGATACAGGTCATCAAATAATTTCATTTCTAAGCCAAATATCATAAATAAGAACACCAAACATATACTAATATATACTAATATATATATATATATATATATATATATATATATATATATATATATATATATATATATATATGTAAAATTATCAGGGGCTGTTCCATCTGTGTGCAAACACATTTGATGTGGTATTTTTGGAAAATTGGTATTTTGAAGAATAATGGAAATGCCTCAAAAGCTGTTTTGTTAGATTTTTTTATTGCGCTGAAATAATCAACATAATTTAAATTTTGTGTATAAGCCTAATTTGCATAAATTAAAATTAGGAATTTTGGTTCTTGGTTCCTTGGATGTGGCCAAGTGTTATGGCAGTTTGTTTTGATTTGGAGGGGTCACAGAATTCATTGAGTGTGTACCAGGTCACTGAGTTGGCCTGCTTTGTCATAGTGAACAGTGGAGTGGTTTGAAGTGGTGACCTACATACATGCACAGTAGTAAACAGGGGAAAGTTCTGATGTGGTCTGGAAAGATCACAGAGAAGTGTGATATGTGATCAATTAGAAAATTGTAGAATACTGGTGAGACTACTTAGCCTGGATATATAAAGCAGCTTTCTTCATGACTTCATCAGGAGAATTCTGAGATCTGACAGAAGTTGTGTGTCGACAAGCCAGTTGGACTCTGAGCCATTGCTATTGCCAAGGAGATTCTCGTTTATACATTGTACCTGTGAAGCGTGGATAGTGCCTTTGAGTGGAGTGGTATATTTAGTGTGTAAATGTACCACCTTGGAATCATCTTGTATCTCTGTGAGATTTGGACTGGCACCATGTTCTGTGTACCACATTGGAAGGAAGCTGTGCCTTTGTGTGATTTGGATTTGGACCAGACTATTTGGCACCTGTCATAGGATTTAGAAATGTGGGACACTACCTGTGGATAATCTCTCACCAGGAATAAGGATTTACCTGCAGTTTGTTCATTAATTGGATTATCAGCATAGCTAAGTGTATAATGTCATTTACCTACTTTAAACTGATTTCTGATTATTATTATTATTATTATTATTATTATTATTATTATTATTATTATTATTATTATTATTATTATTATTATTATTATTATTATATTGTTATTGTTAAAGTTTATATCATCATTGTCATTCTTTGTTGAGTTTCACTATGGTCTAAAATATTCAGAAGGTGGGCATCGTAACACGTCATAAACTAATAATGTGACGTTTGAATGACATTACTATCTAAAGTAGTTTTGGAGCTATTTAACATTTCAATTTTGTGTATTTGACTGATTTTGCACAAATTAAGTTGGAAGCTGTGAAGCTAGTGCGCAGTGAGACTGGCAACTTTGCATTGCAATTACCCATTTAATTTTTTCACAAGTACATTAGACCTATATATTTTCTGATAACTACATATCCATAGATTTATATCCATAGAGTTTTTTGCAGGATTGGAATTTTTTTGAGATCTTATAGCATTATTTCTGACATGGTAGCACTTTCAGATTTTTCGCGTAGAAGTTACACAAAATTGTTTATTTCCAGTTGAAATCAGAAAAAAATGAAAATATATATCCATGTCTAGGATCGAATTCAATGGTCAGTCCTGAAATAGCATAAATAAAAAGTTATAAAATTTTTAATTTAGTTCTGACAGGTTGTTCATTTTGCTCCAAATGTCACGGAAGGGGTTGTCAGAAAAAAAAAATCCCAGGAACCGTTCCTGGATATGATATTTTTCTTTTAATGTCGATTGATTTTAATGTGATAGGGCAATTTGTACGTTTCTGAGGCGAGACACAAATTGCAGAGGTTGAGCAAAAAACAGTTCCGAGAAAATCGCAATGAAAGAAAAAGTTGCCAATTCTTACACATTTATGGCTTAATATGACACATACTCATTTCTTCTGTCCTGTGTTTTAATTATTGTGTGAAACAAACTTGTAGCTTTACCTCTGTGATGTTGTCATTAAACAAAAGTATATTTTGTGGCCTAAATCTCGACTTTTTTAACTTGGTATCACCACACTTGGCTTGTTCGGGTGTGGGTTCACATGTGGCGTACCATATTTGGGGACCAGTTAGTTGATTGGGCTAATTTGTTTCTACATCAATAGAGAATTTCAAAGTAATCAGAACAATGGTAGTGATTAGTCTGAACTGGCCCATTCTTAGCTCCACGGCTAATGGTTTCCTGTGACTGACCCTTGTCAATAGCTCAATTGGTTTCCAGCGGTCATGGACTAATGACTGTGCAAACAATGACATGGTTCATTATCATGCCCATGCAAATAAAAGCCATTTGTCCGTCACTGTTTAAACTTTTCATTGTAAACAAAAGTTTAGAGATCAAGTATCTCATATAAATTTTATGTTCACACATCTGAGTTTTCGGGAGCATGTAATTAAAGTATCAGACTATCCAAAAACATGAAAAAGTGATTAGAGGTTATTTAAAGGTGCGGCTTCAGACCTTCCACCTTAAAAGCCTGCAACTTTGGTTTACTGTTCATTGGATGGGGCTATGTCAAATGACTACAAATTGAAGTTGAAATGGCACCTATATGTATGATAGCTTTGAAGTTTCATGATTTAAATTTTGTGTGTATTCATCTTATTTGCATAAATTAAAATTGTACAATTTTGTATTATGGTTCATTGAATGCAGCTCTGTCACAAACCCATAAATTGAAGTTGGAATATCACCTGTATCTACAATAGTTTTGAAAGTATTCAAGATATAGAACTTGCATTTTCACCTAATTTGTATAAGTTAAAATCTTACAGCATTGGTTCATGGTTAATTGGATGTGGCTTTGCCACAAACATATAATTTAAGTTGGAATGGCATCTGTATCTAAATGGTTTTGAAAATATTCAAGTTTTAAATTTTAGAAGACCCTGAATCACATAATTTACAATTCTGCAACTTTCATTTACTACCCATTATATTGGCAGGTGTCACAATCCCATATATGCACATTGAAATTTTGTGTCAATCTGCAATAGTTTGGACGATATAGAGCTTTCAAAATTTTGCTTGCTCCTAATTTACATAAATTTCAACATCATGACTATTACAAACCAGGTGCACAATTTCTCTTGTAGGTCAGTCAACATGGCAAGTATGGTGGTTTTTGGATAAATAGTGTCCACGAAAATTCCGGACAACTTTTAGTCGTAAAGAAAAAAAAAGGATTCTTGAACAAAAAAATATCTGGGTCGGCACCAAGACATAAAAAGGGCCCTTGAGATCCGTACCCTAGGCTTCCGATCTCTTGGTTGCCAACCACCTATAGCAAAAGCAGCTGTGGCAAGTTCTAGTTGTAAAATGTCATCTTCTTGTAACATCTGCAGCAAAGCTTCCCGTAATAAATCATCCATCAAATCTTCCAGGATGAAGTAATAAATCAGCTTTGTTTGAGCATCCATGGTTGATCTCCTATCATTTGACAATATTGTAATGATTAAAGTGCAGAAAGATAACCACTTCAGGTCCTTAGAATAACACAGGAACACAAAGGTTACTTTTATAGTTCATTCAATAATAAAATGTAAAGTTTCATACACTGGTTTTGGTTTTAACTTTGACTGATGGATAGTTTCATGAATTAGTTTCAGTTTCAACTAAAGCTAATAGACAGTTTCTGAAACAAGTTTTGGTTTCCGGATAGTCAAATGGCATGTTTCAAAACTGGTTTCAAACTGATTTTTTTTTTTACGTTTTCCTTTCTTTATAGCTACGGAAACGATGAAACTGTGGGGTTATTTGTATGAGAAACTGAAACCACTTTCGGTAAAATCAAATAACCCCATAGAAATCCAAGACTAATGATACCACCAGTTACGCACAGAGAGAGAGACAGACAGACAGACAGAGAGAGAGAGAGAGAGAGAGAGAGAGAGAGAGAGAAGAGCTACAATACGTCCCCTCTTATACTAATGGTACTAGCGACATATTTTTCTACAATTTGAATAATCTCACTATCTTGTAAATTTATTGACAGGATAAATATTTGCTCAAAAATCATGTTGACTGAATGTACCAAAAATGTTTTAAAATGCTTAAATCATAATTTACAAGGACTTGCAACCAGCTTACATTCCATCATAAAGTGGTACTAATTTTTTATTTGGTTGCAAAAGTTACATGTTTTTTTATTTAATGGTATTTTGTTGGGTCGTTTGTGTCTACGGGTTTCAATGTGTAAATTGTGTGCACTAATGCGGAGTCTAGTTATGTTTTTACGTAAGTCAAATTTTTTTATTACTTCTAAATAGGCTTCGAAACTAAAATGGTGTTTGTCTGTGCTGCAACTGGCATCGCCATGTTGGATTTTGATGTTTCGATAACATGTGACCTTTACGCGAGAACACACAAACCGGGCCAACTATTGGTGGATGGTGTAACTGAAGAAATTGAAAAAAGTATCAATATTCTGACAGTTACAATTTCTTGGATTCCTTTTGTGCAATGAATTATAACCTTTTCAATTTCGTGACATCAGGTTCAATTTTGTGCATTAAATCAAAGAAGCTTAGTGCATTCTTGCAATTTTTGTGGTTTTGGTCAACAGAATTAAAAGAATTAAAATTTTCTGGACGATTTTCGATTTTGTGGTGTCCTTTATAATTTTGTAAAAAAAATTCTCAGTTTCGTTCACAATATAGTCTTTACCATGTCACACATTTTCACATTTTTGTGGACGAAATGGATGCACTACTTAACAATATGTGGACGAAACTTAAGTAAGTTACATTTCCGTGGACATAATTGGTAGAGGTTATAGGATTTTGTGGACAAAATTGGTCAGTTCGGACAACTCTGTGGACAGCATTGATGAATATAATAATTCTGATGACATAATTGATCAACTTTATAATTGCGTGGATAAAAATGATAGATTTTACAATTTTGTGAACAGAATTGGTGCAGGCTAACAATTTCGTCCACGAAATATACTTAGAGAACCACAAAATTGATGTTACACTTGACACCCAATAGTTGACAGAGCACTTTTGATGAAATGAAATGGTGGACTCTGGAGGTAAACCAATTGTAACAGAGATAACCAAGGAGCTTGATTTGAGCTACAGGCAACTTTATATACTAAAAGAAGCATCAGTGTTCAATTACATAAGACTGTCATCATGTATTGCTATTTGCCTTATTACATACGCATGCCCCCTAATGCTACATTGGCCAGTACTTTCCTGTGTTGTAGGTGCATATTGGTATTTTTTATTAACTTATTTCTCTTCTTGATATCTATAAATGTATCAATTATCAGTCATTTATCACTTATTTAGTGACAAGACAAGTTAATTTTTATGTAAATTGTGAAACATTTATATGTGCAAACTTATTGCTCTTTGCTCCCGGAAGTAAATATTTTTGTGGTTTTTACTACCTCTAGCACTAGAGAATTACCAGACTATTTGGCACCCGGGGTCCATGTGTGTCGGCTTCCTCACGTGTTTTGTTTCCCAATAGAACTGTGCAACCGATTCTTCACAATTTGGGTTTTCATTTTATTTTGCAGCTATCTTTTCCAAGTAATCGTTTCCTTATTGTGTCACACGCCTTCCAGTCTAAGAGGAAATGAATTTCATTTTCGATGTCTTTGCTGTCATAATGTTTACATATTCTTCCATTCCCGTGATTTTTTTTTCTTTTTATCTACCCGCTTCAATTTATAACTTGCGTGCCAAGATTTTGGTGGTTTCACTTCTCCATGTGGTATGTGGTAGTTTTTGTCACTTGGAGGCAATCTTAGTAATCAAACCTGTTTCCCAGTAAACGACGTATATCCAATTTGTTAGTTTGCTTTTTTCCCAAAAGTACATGCAATTCATTTTTAAAATTTTCGGGGCTTCTGTGTCCTTCAACACAAACCATAACTTTTTTATTTGGGCCATCCAATTTCTCTTTCCGATCTCAGCTCTTAATGTTGGCTTTATGCAGGTTTCAAACCTTTTTTCCTTCCAGTTGTTTTTATTTTGTGAACTGGAGTTCCCCACATAGCTGGAGTCTGTATTAATCAGTTTTGTTTTGGTAGGAACAGGGAAACGGACAGTCCCTCTACCACGGGTGTAGTAGGGATGAGTGGTCGGTAAACTTTCATAAATATTCCGAAAATAAATGGGAACTTCATTTTTATGTATTTATAATATATTTCAATGCTTTTATCCGAAGAATGTCAGATAGATTTAAAATATTGAGTTTGTTAAAGTGAATCAGTGTGTGTATTATATTTGGTTTTACAAATTCAACGTACAGCTTGTTTCAAGAGTAAAAACGACCCTTGAGAATAACCCATGCCAGAACGCAATAATTTAGATGTGATAAAAACAGATAATTATATATTACTTACAATGTGTTTGTAGGCACGTATTAATTGTTTTGTGAAAAGATTCCAATTACCTTTGATAATTCATTTCCTGTTTTGATCAAAGAGTTTTATCAAATGAGCACTTCAATTTAAATGATCTTGCATCTGTAAACAAAGGAAATTAAATTCACTAGTTTTATGAATAGCAAATTATCATTTTTTAAATTCCCCAATTCAAAGATGATCTTTTTTTTTAGGAACATGAAATAACATGTATTTGGTCTTTATTATTTATCAGGTCAGTCATACAAATTGTATGTCCGCTTATCTCAGAGAAAGACTCAATGGAGCAAAGTGAATAGGTAAGGTCAAGGTCAGCTCGGTCATGTGGGTTCTCAGTAGAGGGTTCCGTAGGCAGGCGGGCCAGGTATGTGTACTGTCATTACTTTCCATTGTGATTTTCACCTACGTAACTTTAAAACCAGTCTACCTAGAAACACCAAATTTCGTGTGATGAATGATTGCATGTAGTTAAAATACTTCTGATCATTTAGTAAATTTTGCTACACAACTATTCAATGAATTGAATATTACTTTGACATAGAATCTAATGTGAATACACACCAAGAGCCCACAAGAATGTTGTATATTGGGTTTTATATTCAGTCATATACACATACAATTGCTAATTGCGACCTCTCCTAATTATGCATCACCTGGACATTGACTATGCCATTGTCACGGCATCCTCCATCTAGCTACCATTTGTCCCCATGTCAATTCCCCTTTCGTATTTTCTGGATCTGCACCTGCTCCTTGCCGTTACGGTCCAAGTCGCAATCTTCACTTGCATGTGAGTGGCGAGTGTGGTTGGGCGCTGTTCTTCCAAGATGTCGGTCTCTTCAATTACTGCATTTGTCGTGATTTTCAGTTTATTAATACACTGTATTTCAGCATCTGGAGGAGGGTCTGGTGCTGGTAAGTGCTTGGAAGGCAAATATCACAAGCCTACGCCTTCACCGGAGGGACCGGACTTCGCCGAGTGCCACTCGTGGAAAAACAGGTCCTGCTGCAATGTGAACCTAACTTTGAGCATCAAACACCACAAAGTAGGTACTTTCTCTGGTGACTTGTACACGGGTACGTACAGAAACTAAATAAACACTACCAAAACGATGCTGCTTCTGGTACCCACTCGCGCCGAATGATTGGATTGTATCTTAGTGTGGATACGTTCTATTTCACATTTACATTTATTATGATGCAAATACGAGGTTCTTAAGAAAGTACTTAGGGTTATTGTGCATGGAACAGTCTGCCAGAACTTATTGTAACAGCTTCCAATGTATCATTATCACAACTGTGATTAGGAACATTAAATCAACATTTAAATTTTAGTTAGGTTATAGTCATATGAGTGGTCTTTTCATTATTCTCGGGATGTGTGCTTCTTATGCATATATTCTGTGGACATTTTCCGTACCAAAATATATGAATTATGAATAATTTACCGGGAAACAATACTCAAGGAAAAGCATATTTAAAATGATACGAAGCAAGGAAAAAAGTATATGACAACTAATGCGTGTGGGCCGGGGAGGAGGGGGATGGTTCTGATAGTGATGGGGTCAGTTCACTGAGCTGGAGAAAGAAGAGGTTGACGACCGCGGGAGTGGTGCAGCGTACAAACACCCCTTGATATTCATTTCTTCGATTTGAGAAATCTGTTTTACATGTGCTAATGTTGCCCTTGGAAAATCTACTTTCTCTGTAACTCTGATTTCTACAGATACGTGGAACGAAAGATTGATATATATTGTTCCTGAATGTTAAATTATAGTATATGGACCGCACTGATCGAAAATATTCATCTTTGGAATCGCTGGTAAAGCAGTTTCCTTCACGAGTTCAGACAAGGTAAACATTTCATCTTTAGGGTCACTTAACTTCCAGTCAAACCAGGGACGTCCCTGCTGGAACAGTCAAGTGTGCAAATGCATGCATGCATGCAGGTAGAAATGCCAATGACATTTCAGCAAGCCAAGGTATATGGTGTTCCAGACACTTTTCATGGTGAATGCACATCCAGCTTGCTTTTTTTCTGTATTAAAGTAAATAGTTTGTTGGCACAACTATGTGCCAGCCCTGACTTGGACTCCTATTAAGTCAATGCAGGAGGTAAAAAGTGACAAAGACAACAACAACAAGAAAAAGAATAAAAAAGGGGAAAAAAGGGAACGAAAGTGGGTCAAATGACAAGTTGGGAACATCGCGTAGGTGTTGATGACAACAGATGTCAACCTGCAGCTTTTTGTGTGAACCCGGCCTTGTCTCATGCGATTGGAATGCATTTTTGTTGAAAACTAAGAATTGAGCCGGAAAACACTGACATTTAAGTGTCTAACAAAGAAAAATACTGATCTGTTTAACTAAAAAAACTCTGAAAATCTGCTGATAAGCTGACAATTTGCGTCGCTGTCTTCTAAAGCCCGATTTGACGCCAACGTATTTTGATCACAGCGTAATTTCAGATACAGAGGAGCTAAATGATCGAACGTACAATGTTTCACAACGGTAATCACGGATGCTTTACATCACCATAGTTCATTGCACTTTAAAGTCAAATTTACATATTTTTTAGAATTGTTTGCGTATACTGTCATCCTAGAAATATGTCTGAACACAGATTAAGATAATGTTTTTACAGACAGTGGCTATTATGAACGGCTAAGCATAATAGTCATCGATACTCTTATTGATATTGTATGGTGAATTTCAAATATATATTAAACTTAATTTAAAAACATGTCTGGGGCTGCGCTAGGTTCGGGTTCCGGTTATCATAAGCATGGATCCATTAGCGAGATCGATAATAGTTCCATAGCATAGGCCTAAGTTTAGCCACCAGGGGAGGGGGATCAAGAACAAGTTATAAGCACTCTGGACTGTACAACCAATCAGTCACTTGACTGTTCTCTCGTTTATTGGTTCATTTGTTCAATGTTGCGACAGCAAAAGTATTGTCTATCATCTTTCTTTGGATCTGATTCTTTTCTTTGATGGTTCGTTCAAACATATTTTATTGGTGAGCACGATTAGCCAAAAGCTTCACAGGCCTAGTATGAATCATTTCAATTCGTTAAAATGGTTCTTCAGTGGCTGTCAGGTTAAATGTTTTTACTAAAGATTTCTTAGCTCAGCTGACTTGTCAGTCTACTGAGCTTATAAGATGGTCCTTTGTCCGTCCATCAACAACTCACATTTTCGACTTTTAAAAATACCGGATGGATTCTCTTGAAATTTGATGGAGATGTACCTTGGGTGGGTTTCTACCATGTTTGCTGAAATTATCACGATCCAGTGATCTGGGGTTTTTTTAATGATTTTATTTTGAATGTTCATTTTTTGACAAAATCTTAAGCACTTCCGGGGAGTCCCAGACCTTCATTTGTCCGCTAGGTGGCGCCGCGATTTTTTCTAGTTTTTTTTTCACGAATTTATGTGTGTTTCCGCTCTTTTCGAATTCTTGTTCAAAACCGTCACTTAGATTCTTCTAAAACTCGGAAGCTTGTGGAAGGGTCAAAGTTGTCGGGTAAGGTGATATTCCACATCTCTGCTTTTTAACGAATCTTTTCAATTTGAGTACTTATTGGTTAATTCATACGTTAATACCCTGCTGGTAAGTGACAGTTTCGACTTCCCCAAAACCATCAACCAGATTCACTTCAAACTTAGTGGACTTTTTGTCTCAAAGGGTAAATTGGATCCTCTTCAGATTTTTTGCGATGTACGTAGCCTTGGACTGCGCAAGATTTGATCACTACATCGTGGTGCCGCTTTTTTCTGATTTTAAACAAGTTATCAAAATTCGGGAAAATTGATAAGGGGATATGTTCATGTTAGCAGCAGGGATGAAGGTCTTAAACAAAGGTGACCTTGATATTCTGAAATCCGTAGGACCACTTCAGTCTGTGCATATAAGGTCAGCTGAGCACAGGACTCGCACCGTCCTCTTGGGGGGGGGGTGTTTGTTTTGTTTTGCTTTCTGTGTGTGTGAGTGTGTGTTTTGTATTTTTGGTGGGTTTTGTGTGTTTTTTTTGGGGGGGGGGGTGTTTGTGGTTTTTTTTTGGGGGGGGGTGTTTGTTTTGGGTTTTTTTTGGTGTTATTTCTTTTTCTTCCTTTAGTGGCTGTTTCTAGACCAAACAAACTAGCTGGTCTGTCTACATGTCATTGGGTCAAACACATCTTCCAAACAATCACACAATGTCAGTTATGGTGATTGTACAAATGAAATGCAATCAGATCAGACTGATTCACAGACAAGTCTGTGGTGATAACTGATAATAAATCATGCCTCATTGATATGCAGTGAAAACTCAATATAGTGACAGGTCCGTGAAAACATTTTCGGTTACTGATTGAAAATTAATCCAATAGCAAAGCAAACAAACTTTTCTGTCCCTCAAAACTTGTGTTGTTTTTGTGAATATGTCGGATATTTGAATGTCGTTATAATCATGTTTCACAGTAAATTATAATCGAGGTAACCAAATAAGTATTGTTACAATCGCCAAGTATAAATAATGGTTGCTTTGTGAGCGTGTCTACAATTTTAATTTATCGATCACTGTGCGCAGAAACGAACATCGACATAACATATTAATTAAATTATTTTTGCGTTTATCAGTAATTTGTTCAATGTATGTGTGCATTCAATATCAAGACTTGCTTGTTCTCAGTGGAACATATTCGCAAATTCTCTTTTTTTACAGAATGTTTTTAGAGTACAAATTCCATCGGCTGCTCATTGCATTTGGTTTTCATCTGGGGAGAAGAATATCAAGAGCATGTTCACCAGTCTTATTTACCCTAACTGTCGAGATTTTTTTCTTTTAAAATCGGGATTGGCAGCTAGAACTACATGTCCATGATACACAACAAAATTAGGGCGGGGCTGGTTTCTTTACAACAGCAATTAACCATCACCCGATGATATTTAAGACTGAGTCACAGGCTTTGCCGGCGCACTTATTGCCCAATGTGCGCCTGATTACGCTGATTGATCAGGGGATGGACTGTCTTTAAAGCATTAATCAACAGTTTTGACGAAAGCGAAATGATTGAAAAAAAAAACAACGATAAACCAGTTGATATTTGAAAGTACTGTCGTTATTGAGTGATTTGCCTCAATAATTCTATTATTACAACCCTTTTAAAGATCACAGCAAGTGCATGTTGTATTTTGCAGGCCAAGAAACTGTACGATTACCATTGGGACCGATGCGGCCCTCTAACAACTGCATGTGAAATGTACATTAAAGACGAAGAATGTTTCTACAGTTGTGAACCCCGTCTGTATCACTTTCGGAGAAGCGACAAGCCCAAATACATCAAGGGCGTACCTATCTGTGCGTCATTTTGTGACAAGTGGTTTGACGCTTGCAAAGACGACAAAACGTGTGTGTCAGACTGGTTGGGTGATTACAACTACACCACCGGAGAGAACCATTGCCCGTCAAACTCCAAGTGTGTCACGTTCCGCGAAATGTATAAAAATGGCGAAGGACTTTGTAATAAAATGTGGGGAGTGGCATTCATCTATCAGAAGTCGAACAAGAACTGCATGGTGATGAAATTTGATCCATCTAAGCCGAATCCAAATTCAGCAGTAGTGAAAATAACCAGCACAGCACCAAAGCTGTACTTTTCACTTCTTTATCCTTTGATTCTGTGGGCTTGTATCCTTCTCTTTCAATTCTTTTGTATGTGAAAAGACAAAGAGTTAAATAAGGCAGGGCGGTCGCCCAGTCATATAAATATTCATAATTAGAATGAAACAACTTCATCATATTAAATCTCTTTTGGATCTTTATTTTGCTTACTTAGCTGTGTCTTTTGTCGGTGACTTGGGGTCTTCAAACTATAAAATACATGGCCGTAATAATTCTTAGTCAAGATTTTATTCTCGTACTTGCAACAAGAAAGGCTTGGTCGGGCAACATTATATTCATATCATTAATATGACTCGTGCAGATCCAAGCTTTAATGCGAAATACAATCGCTACCTGCCTGATTCGGAACTCCAGGCCATTTTAGTATTTGAGGAATTATAAGGCTGAACAATAATAATAAATAAAACAAGAATAAAGAATTCGACGAAAACAGAATGTCAGTATTGGCATAGCGTTATTGCAATGGTTTTCACACAGACATAAGTCACACCGTTAGATTTTACGCCACAGGTTACATAGATCATTTAATATGCCTCGAGATTCTTTATTTTTCGTTTACTTTATCGTGGACTTTCATGTCTTCCTTACATATATGCAGAAATCTAAATACAACTGAATATAGCATTAGAAAGTAAAATAATGTGAAAGACGTATGCACATCCAATCACAAAGGGCGAAGAAATGTTAATGGGAGTTATAGGCTGCAGGCCACGTAGACTACAGTTATAAATCCTTCTATTTTTCATATTAGTATTTTTCAGCCTAAAAAATCAACATTTTGGTATTTTAAAATTCCGTGAACGGCATTTAACAGATAAAAATGTCAGAAAAATATGGATGGATTTTTGTCATACAATTCCCAGCTCGTTAATTTGTGATAATTGAAATACGAAACAACACCTGGATGTCAGCTTTATACAGGTGTATGAACTGTGCTCTTGCCAGGGTCACATCATTGTCCTTCCCCACCATAAAGTTCCCACCTGGCCTGGAAGACAGTACACCTATATGACCACCAATGAAGCAACTCTGTGATGCAGCACACCTGACTTAGCTTACTTTATTTAAACAGAAGCTACAGCATGCTGAAAACACAGTATTTTCACAATTACGGACCATCTCCGTTGGGATGCGCAACCAGCCAATCACAACTGTGGTCTGTAACCTGCAGCTAATGTACTTTTAAGCCGAAAAGCCGTTTATTTTTTGTATCGTAGTTTTGTGTCTTCCACGCACATATGCTATAATTACAGGCCTTTACGTATACCCAGCAACAGGAAGTCAAATAATGTAAAATATTTGTATGCGCTCACCACAAAGGATGAAAAATTGTTCCTGATTTTAAATCAAATAGAATGTGTGTTTTGTAACAAACAAGTGGTACAAAGTATAAATTTTAGCCCAAAAAAACAAGAGCAGGAACTCTCTCTCTCTCTCTCTCTCTCTCTCTCTCTCTCTCTCTCTCTCTCTCTCTCTCTCTCTCTCTCTCTCTCTCTCTCTCTCTCTCTCTCTCTCTCTCTCTCTCTCTCTCTCTCTCTCTCTCTCTCTCTCTCTCTCTCTCTCTCTCTCTCTCTCTCTCTCTCTCTCTCTCTCTCTCTCTCTCTCTCTCACATACTTGGAAGAGAGAGAAACCTGGTGAGATTTGCTTCAAAGCAAATGAGTGACTTGAAAGCTGTTATAATTTAAAATCCTGCAGTTTTGACTTTTTGTCCATATGTTGTACGTGCCGCAACACATAAGAGCCCGTGGCCATAAAAGTGACACAAACAGTCTTCTAAATGTTGAATCTTGCACACAAACTGACTTGAAATGAAGAACAGAATCAATTCTGCATGTGAATCAGAGGTGGGCTGGAGAGGACATTAAATAGGGATTGTGCCTGTTGGCCAATTGTTTTTTGCGAATAAAATGTGTTTGAACCAAATTGAGCTGGCAATTTAAAATTATTTGGAAGGTATATTGAACATTTAAACTGATCAGCAAAAGTGAAGCAGATCAAAGCCTAGCAGCTGGCACTGCAGAAGCTCACTCAGTGCCCAGGTGGTACAGAAGTGTCCACGGTTTTGTTCCCATTGAGAAGCATTGTATCACATGATGGTCTTTGCTCCCTCCCTTTTGATGGCAATAACCCATTTTCTCTACAAAATTGGTTCATTTGGGAATATACATGTACTTCCCTATCAAGACCTGTTGTTACCGTTGGGTACTTAGAAGTTATCCTGTGCCCAATTCAGTATCCTTGCCTGTATGGACCCCTCCAACTCCCCCGAGCCTCTATCCTCCCAAGACCCGAAGGGTTGAAAGAGGATAAAGACTCGGGGGGGGGGGGGGGCATGGTGGCAAGGATACTAAATTGGGCATAGGATGATCTATGTATCCTAAATACCAATGTCCATAATGTGGCTCTACAAGAAAAATTCTAATGAAAATATCAAAAATTAAAATGTCAGCGAGAATGTGCTGCTGTCTTTCCCCTCCAGTAGCCATTGCTGGTCTGTGAAGGCAAGCATGGCTGGTTGTCGGGGTAACAGAAAAAGGATTATTCTCGTTGGCTAATGAAAAAATGAGGGATATACTTACTATCAATTCTACTTGAATTAATAGGCTGTATTTTCCCACGGGAAATACTGCACGTTGCCGGGGTACCATTTGTCCGTCGTTACAATTGGACAGTTTCAGTACGCTCCCTCATTTTGAAGTGGTTAGGTTCCTGGAAACACACTGTATGCTTGAGAACTAATAATGCAGTATGAAGGCAATTTTAATACTATATTACGGGGACTATATTAAGGATACACAACAGTATTTTGACGTGATGCTCACGTGGCTAGCCTTCGGATTTTTGTTTTTGTTTTGTTTTGTACTGTTTTTCTTGGCTCAGCTGACTTGTAAGTCAGCTGAGCTTATAGGATGGTCCTTCGTCCGTCTTCCGTCCACAATTTACATTTTCGACTTCTTCTGCAAAACCCTCAGCCAGATTTACTTCAAACTTAATGGGGATATATCTTGGCTGGGTCTCTACCAAGTTTGATCAAATAGTCTCGCTCCATTGATTTTTTGAGTTTTTATGATGTTTTTTTTCTTTTTGGGGCAAATCTTTAAAAATCTTTTTCTCCGAAACCGCTCATCCCATTGCTTTGATATCAGAGAGGAACAATTTTAGGGAGTCGTAGTTTTTAATTTATTTACCAGATGGCGCTGCAATTTTTCCCTATTTTTTATGATATTTTTGTGTGCTTTTACTATTTTTGACTTCTCCAGAACGGTCACTCAGATTAAGCTGAAAATTAGGGGATACGTTCCTTGTGAATGGGTCAAACAAAGTTGTTCACTATGTGGCACTGCTGTGGATTCCTGATTTTTAACGATTTTTTTTTAATTCGGGTACTTATTGGTATGTTCACCTTTCCTATTGATTACTATGTATAAGTCAAGGGGCATTCTAATACTTATTCACATTTTCGACTTCTCCAAAACCGTCATGCAGATTTACTTCAAACATGGCGGGGATGTACCTTGGGTGGGTCTCTCCCAGGGTTGTTCAAATGGTTCTGCTTCGGGTTTTTTTTGGGGGGTGGGGCAAATCTTAAAAAATCTTTTCCAAACTGCTCACTCGATTGCTTTGATATCACACAGGGCCACTCCTAGAGACTCCTATTCTTAATTTGTTCACCAGGGGGCACTGCAATTTATCTATTTTTCCGTGACTTTTGTGTGTTTTTATTATTTTAGACCTCTTCTCCAGAGTCGTCACTAAGATTAAGCTGAAACTTGGTGGATATGTCCCTTGTGAAAGGTTTACACAAAGTTGTACACGATGTGGCACTTTTTGGTAAATGTATCATTCCTATTTATACATATGCAAGTCAATAGGCATTCTAATGCTTATTCAAATTTTGGATTTCTCTGAAGAAACAATCAGTCAGATTGGCTTCAAACTTGGTGGAAATGTACCTTGGGTAAGTTTCTACCAAATTTATTCGAATGGTTATGCTCCATTGATTTTTGTATTTTGTATAATTTTTTTCTGAAAAATCTTTAAAAAAGTTTAAATAGGAAAGTATAACATGGGAATTTCTTTTATTGCTTATAAGTTAAATAATTTTGGCCAGATTTGTGTCCAACTTGAAAGCGTTGTACCTTTGATAAGTGTCTACCTATTTTGTGCAAGTGGTCATGCTCCAGTGATTTTTGGACCTTGACCTCATTCCCAAGGTCACAAAACAACTGACATGGAATTTACTGTTAACTTGATAACTTGACATCCATTCTAAGTTAGTTTCTTGATGCTGCACATGTTAATGTTTCTCTGTGAAAGTCACATTTTGACAGTACATGAGTAACCTTGACCGCATTTCTGAGGTCACAGTGCAACATACATGAATTTTACTCTTCCCTTTAACTTGAAAACTATTTGAACTGGGACCTTGATGTTGCTCATGTTAGTGTTCTTTCATAAAGGTCAGACGTACTCAGTACATGGGTGACCTTGATCCTATCCAAAGTTCACAGAGCCACAAGTGTGATGAATCTCTAGGTCAGCTGAGCATGGGCTGTTCACACAGCCCTCAGCCCATTGTTTTTTACTTTTTTCCACTGGCAGCTTTTTGTCGAGAACCTTCCAAGTAAAGCAACCACCCACCCACCCACCCACCACCCCCCCCGCACACACACACGTACACAAAAGTATGGTTTTTCGAACTCGCGATATCCTAGTTATAATCATGCCCTATGTAGATTTGTACATATATTTCTTGCCGGCCAGGGGCATTACTAACTTCATTAAACATTTGGAAGATTTCAACGCAGTGTGCCCAGCTTGGCTACTTTTGCACACGTGTCGGATAACTGAATGCCACAGTTGAATATTGCTTTACTACTTCCTCTTGGTTGTAGTCAGTAAGCAGCCTATTTCATTTGGAAGTTTCCAGAAGTGACCATAACTCAGTAAATACAAGGGTTCTCTAGTGATTACACACACAAACTAAGAAATATTTTATATGGTCATTTTTGGCCACGTATGTCACGTTGACCATGACTGGAGGCCAGGAATACAAGTTTCAAAATCAGCAAAAGACCAGCAGGTTTGCTCTTCACAGGACCAAGAGGCTCTGACTGGGTGCAACATGACTGTGACAATCTATTCACCCAGTAAATCTAAATATAACTGATATTAAAGAAACAAATAATTAACAGAGAGGTCACTGTGTGTTCATACTTGCTGCGGAGCCCTGCAGACAGTCATAGTCACCCTGTAATATATATATATATATATATATATATATATATATATATATATATATATATATATATATATATATATATAACACGGTAACTATATTATATGTGTATATATACATGTGTGTGTGTGTGTGTGTGTGTGTGTGTGTGTGTGTGTGTGTAATGTGACCATGATGGCATGATCAGTCTTACTTTACAGTAAATCTTTCAGTGCCAATCACGTCTAAAGTCGATCTACTAAAGTAAAATTAGTCCGAATTATTATTTGGATCTCAGTTTCATGTTCCTCGTAAAAAGATCTTTTCATTCAAGTACCAGCATGCCTTAAGTTCAAGAGAAAATATCCCAGGTCAACACATGGTACTGAAAGATTTAAAAGCTTTTCAATTTTGAAATGTGTTTGCTTGATTACACGGATGTAAGTCTAGTTGGATGTCTAAACGACATACAACTGAACTAAACAGGCAGCTAGGTAATTGAATGGCATATCAATTGCAATATTCTGGTAGATTTTTTTTATATTTTCAAATTTTCATCCTTTTATGTTTAATTCACTTTGAAAATTTTCAATGCAGCAGCTTTGTTCACTGTTTATCAGATGAGTTCACAGCACAATTCTGTAAATTTGAGTAGGAGTGGCATCTCTCTCTGAAAATATTAACGGAGTTAATTCAAGATTTTGATTTTGTCACTCCCCGCCTTAAATTAAATTTAGCATGCTACTACTTTTGTTAACTGTTCACTGGATGTGCCAATATAAAAATCTATAAATTGCTATTGGAATGGCGCCTGTGTCTATATCCGTTATGAAGTTATTTAAGCTTTAAATATTGTGTATTTGCCTAATTCGCATAAAACTTTGGTTCATGGTTCATTGAGTGCGGCTAAAGTAAAAAACCTGTATATGGAAGTTAGGTTAACACATCTATCACACATCCCTCTTTAATACTTCCAAAGAAGAGGAAGATATAAATTTTGTATATTTGACAAATTTTCATAAATTCAACGGTAACAACATTGATTCACAGTTCATTGGACGCACTTATAGCATAACCCTATTAATAATTTTGAACTAATATCTCTGCTTATTATAATTTTGAAAATATTCATCATTAAAGGTTTTCAAGTGTTCTTATTAGCATTACTTAAAATGCTGCAACTTTTTCTCGTGACCCATTGCATTGGCACATGTATGTACATTAGTTTTGAGGATATGAAACTTTAAATTTTTAATTGTCCTTAATTTGCATATATTGGAACTTCCTTACAATTCAAGGTAAGGTGCCAAAGTGCATCACAGATGCAGTGTTCCCACCAATTTTTCAAAAATGTTGTGTTTATGGTGTCTGAGAAAAATACCACACAGCAAAAAATATAACTAGACATACCTTCAACGTAAGCGTTGACTGAAAGGTCTGCCGTTTGCTCAATTAACGTCATGGTGACACCAAAATCTAATCAGTTCATCTTGCTAGGTAAGGTAAGCATATATATTGCCAAATTTGAGCAAAATACATGGAGCCATTCTGTAGATATCGCAGTAACGAGAATGTGCACATCCAGGCCGACATCCGGACGGATAACCCGAAAGCAGAAAGGGTCTCCCTGTAGGGCGGAACCTTAAAAACAAAAAAAAAGAAAGAAATCCAGGGAGAACAGAATGCCTGTGTTTTTACACAGACATTAAAAATAAAACAGGGCTTCAACATCCTGCAGCATAAATGAGACAAGGAAAAAAGTTTGACAAGACAACATACATATACCCACCCTTTAATGTCCAACACATTTGGCTCTGCCCAGAACTGGTATGGGATTAAACTGAATATATGCCAGTGGCCTGGTATGGGCCATAGTAAGATGGTGCTATGCTGAGCAGACATTGAAGCCAACATAAATTGCCACCATTCTCAAACTGACCATTGGAGCCTGTACTAGATAGGGTACAACAGCTTGATGCATTTACCTGCACAGTCTTATTGTAATAAATGATGTAAAGTACGAGGCATAGTCACACACCTTTGTCTTTGTGTCTTTTTGTCCAGAATCACTTCCCGGTAGTCATTACCCTATTTCGCAGTCCGAACTCTTCACTCTCCATGAGCTAACCTGTTACTGTCTAACCCATGTACATATAGAAGTGCTACTGTAAATATTGCACACGAACTTCTGCAGAATTTTGACTTAGGCTACATTGACCCAAATAAATTAAAGAGGCTTCAGAGGGAAATTACTCAGAACACGTTTTGGAGCCTGTACCCGTACGTGTCTCTGAGTAGTGGATGCTTGTCTAAGATAAACATTCAGCAAACACAACCCGCATAATAATAATGAATAAAAATGAACGTGGCAAATGATGAATTTGCTAAATAAGTGAAGTTTTGCTTATAAATGCAGAGCTTCATTATGAATAAAGAATACCTGTCAAACCATACATAATTACTCAAAAATTAGAGTACAAGTTCAGATAAGAACAATTTGAATTACCCCTGAACCAGAATGTACCCTTTCTAGCTGGTTATCTTACCTTAGTTAAACCACCTGCTAGGTATAATTGAAGTAGAAACAAACTGGGGCATTATATTCATTCCCAGTGATTGTAAAATAAACAGTACAGCTAGACCACCTGTACAAACCGAGGGAAATGCAAACAAGTACTGCAATTATGGACATCCAGCACCAGAAATGTAAAACAAACCCCATGATGATACCTACTCCCCACTCTGAAAGTTTCTAACCATAAAGCTCTATTTCGCTGCCAACCCCAAGTTAATGGCTCAACGTAATGGACCAAGTTGTGACATTTGAATAAATAATGTCAAATTTGATCATTTTTTTTACTTGAGTAAATGTGCACTTAGGAATATCAGAAAAGAATGAGTCATTAGCATTTAAGTCAAAAACTTGTAACCAAAACACATATTTTCTTATCCAGATTTTGAGTACAATTAAGCAAACCTGTAACTGTCGTGGGTATCTGCTTGCTACCGATCGCCTCTGGGGAATGATACCACAAGATAAAATTAAGTAGCGAAATAGGCAAGTCTAAAATCTTTAAAAAATTATTGCAGCCAAACTTTCTAACAATCTCTGGATATTTTTGAGCATCAGAATCAAGTTTCATATATATTAATCTGCATATGTTGTCAATTGTGAACAAAATCATAGAATTCCCCCTCTGTATTCAGTAAAGACTAAGAATCATGCAATATAAGCATGTTTTGATTGTCACATTTCATTACAGTTTCATATGTATTGATCTGCATATGTTGTCAGTTGTGAGCAGAATCATAGAATTCCCCCTCTGTATTCAGTATGGACTAAGAATCATGCAATATAAGCATGTTTTGAATGTCACATTTCATTGCACTGTTCATATCTTAACTCAGAGTGGAGTCCGCTTTGATGACTGAATAAATGCTGAATTGTTCATTACCACAATTGACTTATCATTATTTACATTGAAATGGCACCGATATGCAAAAGTGTGTTCTTGCACCAGGAGTGCCAAAACGCCGAGAAAGGGCCACTCTCAGCACTTTTTGCCGAGAAATGCGACAAAAATTGATACAAAAAGTCTTTTCTCGGCAACTCTAGCACTTTGCTGAGAAATGACGAGATCATCCTATTTGTGTGCTTTCTGTCGGCATTCCTCAGCATTTTTGCCGAGGCATGCCGAGCTCCTCTGCACTACTCTTCTAGCCTCGGCATTTCTTGGCAAAAATGCTGCAAAATGCCGAGATAGCTTTCAACCTCATCCTTTCTCCAGTATTTCTCGGCAAAAATGCCGAGAATCACCGAGGTAAGATCTAGGGAGCAAACTATCTGGGCATTCCGCGGCAAAAATGCCAAGGCATGCGAAGGTGAAGATTTGCAAAAAAAAAAAATTGTTTACTATGATATGTCATAAGAAAAATAGCAAAGTGGTTCGAATTAACAGCCACTTATTTTTTACATGATTATCAGTCTGTATCAGCCAATATAAACAAAGATAGCATTGAAAAAGTTACAAAGTTTCTTTTTTAAGCTTTTAACATACATAACGCAGACAGTTTTACAATGCATGTACATTGGAACCTGCCACGAAGACCTTTGGTGGGAGAAATATATTTTTACAATTTCATGACACAAGTTAAATGTACCGATATTTTAAGACCACCCTACCACATTTCCCTGACCCGGGAGGTCATGGTCTAATGTGGAAGGTACCACTGTATTAATACTTTTCAGGGTTGCTTAATTTTTCTTGTGCATACAAGGGATTGTAAAATGTATTGATGAAGGCATCATCTATCTAAGTTTTACCTCACTTAGCTTCTAAGAGTGGAGTACATGCATGTAGTACTTTTGTGTCAATATCAATTTAGAAATGCATGGTCGATATCACTTTAGAAATGCATGGTCATGCTTCTCATGTATTTTTGAACTTAGTGAAAATGCTACTTATAAGTAGCTATCAGTGATTCTTGTGACATATCATTGTAAACGATATTTTACAACCATTAATATCCTACAATGAACACATGATCTCGCTCTTGTTTTGCATTAAAATGTGAACCCTGAGATGTGCCTGCAATACTTCTCGTAGCTTCTTCCTCAGCTGTTGAAAAATGCTTACCCACACTTTACTGGGCAGGAATGCCGATGAAAACCGACGTACTTTTCTCTCCAGACATCACCTCGGCATGACCCGGCGAAAGTGCCGAGAAATTCCGACGTGGTCTTCTCGCAAATCTTTACCTCGGCATTCTTCGTCATTTTTGCAGTGAAATGCACAAGAGCAGTGCAGAGAACCTCGGCATTTCTCGGCAAAAATGCCGAGAGAAGGCAGAAAAATAGGACAATCTCATCATTTCTCGGCAAAAAGTGCCAAGAGTGACCCTTTATCGGCGTTTTGGCTCTCCTAAGTGATGTTAAACTAGAAAGCTATGATTCCAAGCTGTCACTGGGATACCTCCCCTTCCCAGATATTGGCTGCCCATAATACTCACAAAATATATCAGATTATTTTTTGCTGCAAAATGACTCATGAACTGGTTACGCTGAAGTGAAATACTAATGATGTAATATCTTCATGCTATGTTGATGAATAAAATTTGAACATAATACTCGCCGACAATTTGAAAATATTGCAGCAACAAACTTAAGTTCCTGTATCTAAGTCAGAGTAACCTAAAGTCCGTCACAGTGACCTGAAAATCTAATCAGCTATTTTTCTTTACAATGAACCTATGTAGAATCCATTAACACTTTGGTGATATTGCAGTAACAAAGTAAATTTGACTGTAAATAGGTCACAGTAACCACACAATAGGTCAGTGGCTTGAAAATCTAATCAAGCAATCTTTGTTTTATAACGCATCTCTGGTACCAAAGTTCAGAGGAATCCATCTAAGCATGTTGCAAAGTCAAACTGACAAAAAATAGCTTAAAGTAACCACCACATCGGTCACAATGATCTGAAACTATAATAAGCTTCTTTTTTAAAGTGCATCACTGTGTTAAACTTGAGGATCCATCAAAATACTTTGAAGATATTGTAGTAACAGAGTCGAAGCGACTGCAAATAAGTCCACACACAGTGACCTGAAAATCTAAGTACGATTTGTTTGTCAATATAATTAGCCTAACAGATAGAATTTAGACTGGATCGGAAGTATTTGAAGACATGTACCATTATAATTATTAGTTTTTTCTTTATGATGGGGGTTATCTCCTTGGGTTGAAGGTGATTGCGAGAGAACGAAATAATTATTTCGAGGGAACGCAATAGGGCCTATCATTGCCTGGCAACGATATAATTATTTCGAAGGAAAGCAATATCAATACGAGGGAAAGAAATAAAAACATTTTCTTGTGTCCCTATTGGGCCAACGACCAAAAATAAAAAAAATAAAAAAACCAACCAACCAAACAAACAAACAAACAAAAAAAACCCATTTTATTGTGTCCCCATTGGGCCACATTGGACTGTTCCTTGTACAAATAACGTATGTTTTTATTGCGAGAGAACTAAATAATATTGCATGGGAACGCAATAGTTATTGTAAATGAACGAAATAAAAAATAAGAGGATCACCATGATCCTGTGCTCTGCTTACTGGAATATGCTTTTATAGTATTGCAACACATGAACTGTAGTCTGTATACCTATATACATGAACAGTGGTACCAAAGTATGACATATAACAGAAGTCGAAAAATAGCCTTAACGCACAAAAATTCAAATAAAAGAATTATGATGATCGTGTGCTTGTTCTGGACAAATGGAGCTTGTTACGATCCCCTGCATCCATTTTGTGGTGTGGTGAATAATACATGTTATTCAGGTGGTCTGTGACTGTATATGGTAAGCACGGGCTTTGGATCAATCACTATCAAGATATAAGCTTACATGTCATTGAACTGTAATTTGATCTTGCAAGGTCAAAAAGGACCATAACAAAACAAACCCCACATTGCAATTTCTTATTGATATTTAACAGAAACTAGGGGCGTAGGATACACCTTTACAGAGAAATATTGTGATGAGCCCATATGATAGTTTGACCTTTCAAGGTCACTCAGTCAAAAGTAACATCACGAAGGGTAGCATGCCCATAGTAACCGCCGTTGAAACAAAAAAAAAAAAAAATCCATGTCATTTTTGCAAACTTTCATTGTTCATTGATTAAAGTTTTACGCAATTCTGTTCAGCCATTCTGGAGAAGAAGTCAAAAATAGCCTTAACACACAAAACTTCACATTTTTTTTTAAATGCATCCCCACCTGGTGGTCAAAATAAGAACTAGGTTACCCCAGGTGACCCCGGGGGACCCTATGTAATATGCAATTGCACAATTAGTTCTTGAGATGAAAAAATCAATACATTCCAAGCACCGGTTTTTTTTGAGAAGAAGTCGATAATGTAAATATTATAGACATATATACTATGTAGTGGTAACACTTACCGATGATCGCAAAGTCAAAATACATTTTGACAAAATTTAAAGCAATTCTATTCAATCACTCTGGAGAAGAAGTCAAAAATAGTCTTAACACACAAAAATTAATAACAAAAAATTCTTAAAATTGCAGTGCCACCTGGTGGCAAAAATAAGAAGTAGGTAACCCCAGATGCCCCTACATGTTATATAAAAGCAATTAGCCAAATAATTCTTGAGATGAAGAATTCTTTTCTCAAAAAATAAATTTAAAAAATAAAATAAAAATAGAAAAATTATTGCATCCACAGGTCTTTTGCAAACTTTGTACACGTCCACCTGAGAAACATCCATGTGCAAAATCAAAACATTCCATGCAACAGATTATCAGAAGAAGCCGAAAATGTAAAAAGTCTAACGACAGATGGACTGACGCAAACGGATTCCAATAGCTCTGCTGATTGACAAGTCAGCAGAGCTAATAATATTTTCTTATGTCGCCTCTGGGGCTCCGTATTACCACTGATTTTGTGTTTGCTCATGATATTTTCTATGTTGTTTTTGGTTTTACGTGGTATGGTCGCATGCAAGGATATGCCAACCCAAATCGTAAAAATTTAAGCAGGAACATGGCTTCTTCAACTTTCAACCTGTGTAATTTCTCATATTTGGCACTTCCCATCTAAATTCTCCCTTAGAACAATATGATTACATGCGTTTAGTTTTTATGGAGCTGTACAGGATAATTATACCCAGAAGTGCGCATTTACAGGTGTATGAAACCAAATAACTTTAATTACAGCAATTAACATTGAGACCAAATATTATATTCCGAACCAGGAAAGGTAGAAATAATAATTGCTACATCACATCTCAATACCATATTTGAACAGCTTATATATAATTCTCTGTAATAACTAGCATTTACAATAAATAAGATACATTTATAAAGGAATGCTCAGTCGAATAGCATAATTTATGGTCACACAAGAATCCCGACATGAACCTCATTTGGCAGATGGCTAGCTGGGAGTGGGGTGGGAACCACTCTATTAGTTATATAATGTTGCCTCTCGACCACCATTGCCAAGACCTTTGTGTCTGGGCATGACCCTCAAGAAATCGAGTGACTCACTTGATCCTGAAAACCTGAAGGTCCCGTGGGTCCATCTCTAAGTTCTTGTGGAACTGATGTTGACTCCTGGTTTGCATGCTCCCCTTCTCATTCTTCCTCTTTCGGGCATCATTTCTGGCTTGCCTTGCGACCACTTCTGCAGAGGTACTTGCTACCCCAATGCCCGGTGTGGTTACAGATCCCATGCTGTCACAGGCAGCTGCTCCCTCACCCTTGGACAATGCACTGTTCGACAAAGCTTGGGACATTTTTGCCCCCCTCGCGAGTCTGAAGTGTTTGGACACTGAGGCAGAGGATGAGCTTTTGTCCTCAGATTCATCCCTCAGCAGATCTTGACCTAGGTCAAGGGCTTCCTACACACCATTCATCTTCTGACAGGCACAGATTGCAGGTGACCGTGGGCTCTGCAGAGCGTTCTGCCCCTGCTGCTAGGGACATAGCACCTGCCCTTGCCAAGTGCCTGGACCATGTCAAAGCTCTTATTCAGAGCATGGTTGGTGACTAAGCTGTAGTCCCACCAGTGGAAGAGAGGTCAGGCACTGTTGACAGTTGCGCTGTCGTGCCAGGGCTTGTCTCTGGAGGACACAAGTCAACATACGCCCATACTTTTTTCATCCTTTGTAGCTGAGTTTTATAACCAGCTCATGGCCAAGACTCGCAGCACAATGGTTTCCATAATGCCACCAACATCTGGCTATCTGAGGCAGGGGCGACTCCTCCCTGAGGAGGATGTCCAGGGGAGGTGGAACTCTGTGCCTGAGCAGATCTTCCTGTCAGGTCCACTGCTGGTGGACTTAGACTGAGAGGAGTTCGATGCTTGGCAGTGGAGGACCATTTCAGCATGTGCTGATCCTTCAAACAATTAGAGGAAGAAGCCCAAGGATCTGTCTTTGCGGCGTCCTACTCCAAAGTGTCGTTGGCCACTTTGGGGTTCTGTCCTGGATGACCTCAAGGGCTCCATACAGATCACGGAGGCAGTGCAAGAGTGGTGAGACCAGGTGACACTTCTTGCTACTTTGTTGTCATGGGCTATTGATCACCACGTGTGGACCACTTGCACCCTGCAGGCTAACCTTTGTTTGTTAGGTATGGATGCCTACCTCCAGAGTCAGAACCTGCCTGACCCTATCTTTCTTAGAGCCCACATGGGCCCCCTCTTCTCTAGAACTCTGTTCAGAGGAAAGATAGCAGAAGTGGTCTGCCGGGCACAGGACCTTCAGGCCCCCTCAGCCAACTAAGCATGCTCAAAGGCACTGACAGACTCTGCTCCTTGGTTGTCATCCTTGGCTGCTTGGGCCCAAAGGGCAGTACTTCTCAGACCTCGTCTACCCATCCCCTCCACTCAGGCTTCCTCCAGGGTGCAACAACCTTGAAAGGGCGGAAAGGGATCCAGGAAGGGCAAGCCTTCCAGTCGAGGCGAGATTTTGGGAAAACCTCGCCATTCTGACTCTTACATCCCAGAAGAGGTCTCAGGATTGCCAACCGGCACCTTGTTAGATTCCGCACAGTGCCGGGTTGGCAGCTGCTTCATTTCATATCCCATGCAATGGGAGTCTATCATGGACAATTCATTTGTCCTCAACATCCTGAGACATGGCTTCACACTGCCTTTCAGCGAAGAAAGCCCTCCATTAAGCCGAGAACAACGGGGTTTGCTCCATCCACCTCAAAATCCAAAGCATCAGCATTCCTGGAGGTGGTTCAGATGCTTCGGAACAAACAACCCATAGAGCCGGCAGAGGACCAAGGTTCTCCCAGCTTCTGCAACCTACTCTGGTTCCAATGAAGGATGTAAGACGGTGCCTTGTCATACACATGTAGACACTGAACACCTACTTGGAAGTCCTGTCCTTTCAGATGGAGACACCCCAGTCAGTGGCAGCAGCTTTACGGCCCATGGAGTGGATGAAGTCCCTGGATCTGAAGGATGCTCTCTTCCATGTGCCAATCTGGGAGACTTCATGTTGTATCTGCAGTTCACATTTGCAGACTAAATCTAGCAGTTGAGGGCTCTTGTGTTTGGTCTCACCAGGGCACTGCTGGTGGTTACCAGGTTTGCGCAGACAGTTGCTGCTTACCTTCACTGCTCAGCAGTTTGCATTCTTGTGTACTTAGACAATTGGCTTGTCCAAGCACTTCTGTGCCTGGATTCGCAGTGTCACACAGTGACACAGACCTTTCTGGCACTCTGCCAATGCTTGGGCCTGATACTGAACCTACCCAAATCCAGTCTTTGGTCAGAGCAGATTTTTGTCTTCCTTGATATCTAGTTCGACCTGGTAGTCTACATTTGTCGTCCTTTGGGGGAGAGGTGGGACATACTTCAGTCAATGCTCAGGCCCTCTTTGACTGACAAGGTCCACCTGACACAACAATGGCTCACCCTGTTGGGCTCCCTGTCCTTGATGGACTCCCAGGTCCCGCTCTGTTGTTTCCACCATCACCTGTTGCAGCATGCTTTGAGAGGCAGAGGGACAAGAGACTAGGGCTATCAGGCCCTGGTGCCAGTCCTCAATGAGGATCAACCGCACCTTCAGTGGTGGACTGTGAGGGGGAATTCATAAGAGGACAAACGCTGGAGCCTTTTCAGGGCCAGCTCGCTACGGGAGCTCATGTTGAGAGCTGGACAGCATCGGGCTCCTTGGCTGGCATCGTTCACAGCCCACCACATAAACTGGTTGAAACTGGAGGTGATACGAATAGTGCTCCTCTGCTTCTGAGACCTGGTGGAGCACTAGCATGTCCTTATAATGTATGACAACAGGACCGTAGTAGCCCTCCTCAACAGGCAGGGTGGGACACAGTCCAAGAAGCTGATAACTTGGCCAGACGCATCACCAGATGGTGCTATGACCATGAAGTCCGCAGGCACGTGAGCCATGTCCCGGTGCTTGTGAATGTCCTGGCTGACCAACTCTCGAAAAGTCAGCCAGTAGGGACAGAATGGCCGCTCCACCCCAGGGTCATTCAGGCCAGGTGGGCAAGATGGTGAACTCCACACATGGATCTGTTTGCATCTTGCATGAATGCCAAACTGCTGGTTTTCTTCTCACGTGTCCCAGACCCCCAAGGCCTAGCGGTGGATGCTCTAGCCATGGACTGGAGCAACCAGTGGGCATACGCCTTTCTGCCTTGCCAGACACTTCCAAGAGTACTATGCAAGGTTTGGTCCCATGATTGCAATCTGATCCTGGTCGCCCTATGGTGGCCCTGGAGTTGTTGCTCATTTGACCTACTGGAATTAAGGGTCCAGCCTCTGCTAACATTACTGGCATGGCCGAAGCTTCTGGTGCAGCCACAGATGAGTGTGTTCCATTGGAACACTCAAATGCTCAACCACCATGCTTGGCGGTTTTCTCACAGCATATCTAGACTTCTTGGAATCGGCCTCAGAATTGCCAGAGGAGGGCTTCGATCTTCTTCTCTAACTGTTTACTGTGCTTGGTGGAATGTGTTTTCTGACTGGTGCGCCAGTAAGAGAATTTGCCACAGGCTCCATGCATTGCGGACATCCTGGACTTCCTGTTATATCAGTGGGAAGTCTTAGGCAAGAGCTCAAGAACAGTGGATGGGTTTTGATTAGCCATCCCTTCAACCCTTGCCAACATCCTTGACATGGGCATCAGGAGTGTTCCTTATCTGTCGGCGCTAATGATCTTCTTCACCGACAGGCCGGCAACGTGACAGGTCCTGCCCAGGTGGGACCAACTGCTGGTTTTAATCTTGTTGAATAAGTGGCCATTTGAGTGCGTTGAGGACCCTAAGCAGGTTTCCCTCAAGTACTGGAAGTGGAAAACTTGTTTTCTGTTAATACTCACTTCAGGGGCTAGGAGAGGCGAAATCCACACTCTGGCTTATGGCCCACTCCGATGGTCACCTGACCACTCTCAGGTGACCCTGAGGCCTCACTTGGGCTTCTTTGCAAAGAACCAAGTGGCTTGAGATCTGGCTATGGCCTCTAAGGGTTAACCCTCTGTGTGATGGATGCTGCTCTTCCTCTCGAGGAGAGACCCCTTTGCCCAGTAAGAGTTTTTTGTTGGTACCTTTCCCACAGGGACAGACTCAGAGGATGGAGGTCTGCCCTCCTTCTACCACTGAGTAGCCCACAAAAGGAGCAAGTTTGCAGAAACACGATTTCATTGTGGATTGAGCAGACAGTCTTTAAGGCCTATGGGACCTCGCTAGAAAGGCCTGGCACATTGCAGCTTGTCTCAGCCAGAGCTCATGAAGTACGATCCTTCAATGCCTCCTGGCATGCCCTGTGGAATGGTGCAGTTGTAACATGCTGCAGGCCTGCCATTGGCAATCATATACAACTTTCGCTGAGCACTACTTGCATGACATGACAGTGCTGGAGGATGGGATGTACTCCTTCCTGAGCATAACTGGTTCCTTTGGTTAGGTTCTGATACTTGTTTGTTAGTCCTTCCGGATCCCATCAGGGCAGCCATCATGTTCCAGCTTATGGCGCTCATGTGGTCAGGTCCGATGCAGACCTATAGGTCCGCACTTTTTTCAGTGGACCTTTTAGGGCTTCATGCCTAGTAGACCTAATCTTGAACAGTATCAGGCAGTTTGTCCTGTCGTCCCGATATGCTGCTGGTTTGACACAGGAATCCACTGCCCATGGAACCATATACCACCCACCGCCCACCCCCAAGCCTGCCAGTTTCTCGACTAGGACCTGTAAGGTCTCCAGTCCCAATGGAGCTGAAACCAATAACATCTACCCATGAGGTGGACATTTGTCATGTTGGCAGGCAAGCACCTGCGGGTTCAGTGGGGTCCCATGCTGGTCAGTAAGGAGGGTTTCCGGTTTAGGCCAAATTCTGCTTTTGGCAGCCTCATCTCCACATAGCTCTGAGGTTTTCCCTTCAGATGTTGCCTCCTCACACAGACCGATGGTTATCCCAAGCTGCTGGTGGTCGATTGAGGTCAGTGAACCAGTGACGTCACACCCAACGCCAGTACATTTGCATATCGGCAATTATGGTCAAGAGGTAACATTACGTAACTAATTTGGGATATATGGAGTAATATTAGTATTAGTAAGTACTCTTACCTCTCTGCCACCAGAGAAGCCCACCCAACCAACCCCACTTCTTCTTACAGCTGATGTCAACTGACCAATCTCCAAAAGAGGAAGGATGAGAAGGGGGCATGCGCACCGGGATCACCATCAGTTCCACAAGAACAGAGTGATGGCGCCACTGGACCGTCAGGTTTTCAGGATCAAGTGAGTCAAGCTCACCTTGATTTCTTGGGCATCATGCTCATGCAGACACAGTGGTCTTGGCAATTGTGGTTGAGAGGTAAGTGTACTTACTACTACTGATATGACTCTAAATATCCCATGTTAGCTGTACACTTGCAGTCTTCCCGCACGTGGGCAGCAAGCAGTAGTTAAGGAAACTAATTCATGGGTTATTGTCCTAGCTCTGCTGGGCAGTGATTGGTTAGCCTTCAGGGTCTGGTCCTGCATGTGGCACCAATTCGCAAATTCCAGAGTCACTTTCTATGCAAGGTTCTCGGAGTTCAGATGCAGTGCTTGTTACGATGCACACCTTCAGAATATTCTAGACAGTAGTGGACCTCAACAAAGAATGACACAGATGAGGTAACTTTGAAGGTCTATGACAATATATCTCAACAGACAAATATCAATAGAAGGTAGGTGAATGAAATTATACACTTAACTTTGCTGATATTCCAATAATTAACAGACTGCAGGTAATCACAATCCCTGGTGAGAGATTCTCCACAGGTTCTGTACCACAGTTCCAAGTCCTATGGCTATGGTACATGTAGGACACGGTGAATCCCTAAATTTCAATCATTCAGAAAATTTCGAAATTTAAGTAGGAGCAAGGAATCGCCAATGAAGGGATTCTATACCGGTGCGTCCAAACAACGGAATGACAAATTTAAATAGATTCAGTGAATAGTTTGTTTTTTTTTAATTTGGAACGGATTTGCATGCAAGTTGTCCCTAATGTTGACCAGAGCGGAATTTGCAATAGTTGTGGGCTTTGCAGTGACAAAATTAATGATCTGGTCATTTGATAAGGCTACTTCATGTCAACATTTGGAAAGCATATGGTTTAATTTCATTTTGAATACAGGCACACAAAAAAATACAGCGAAGGAAATCAAATTTAATAAAGGACACCCTTATTTTGACATAATATGCACAGGTATACTACTTGCCTAAATTATTTTTCGTTGACGAAAGACACACAATAAAACAAATCCCATTTCATAAGTTCAAAGTTTAATTTTACCTTTTCTGGACACCCCCCCCCCCCCCAAAAAAAAGTGCAGAAACTCGATCCATGAAAATTTGATTGAGTAAATGGGTCATTTATAGCAGCTATAAATGCATGTACATTGTAGGCCTAGTCATATGTTGCAAAACATTTTTGAAATTTGAACACGAATTCTGTTTATACCGGACGTTAATTACCATTATTTGGATTTTATCACAAAACATTTTATGATGCTTGGATAGTCTGCAAATAAATAGTAGCCTACGGTTTTTCTTCCTCATTTTGTTTCTTTTTGGGGGGGGGATCCAAATAAACATTTAAAATGCGACACTTTAGGAGAAAAGCTATACCAATACACGACTTAAATGTGTTTTTTCTTTCGTATGCCTACTTGTGATCTACGCATTTAAGCCCTTTTCGAAAATGTGTAATTAATTGGTGAAGATAAACACAAGTATACAAATTAAGACAGAGGGCCCAATTGACTACCGCCATCTCGCAAAGCACTTCTCACGTATCCTTCACATGTTGATCATAGGCACTGATCTAAGCTGCAGAAAAACAACACAAAACAAACGAAAAATGAAGGTATAAATTGGTAAATATATAGGGTGAGAAGGGTAGGTAGGTTCTTGCCCTATAGTGTAACCGCTATTTCAACTCCACCGTCAAATTGGATCCCTTTGCGTGTTGGTCAACAAAAGTACACACCTACTACATGCACCAGTAAATTTAACAAGGCCTACTTGAAACACTTGGAAATACATATACATATCTATTTTTGCATATCGTTGCCGATGGCGCCAACTTGCAATCCTCACAGGCGTCAAGGCGACCAATGTCCATTTTGCTTGCCGTGCATGCATGTGTTACTGCAAGGTTCCGCCACAAGGTGTCACCCCCATCAACACCTTGTGACCGTAGTTATTAGCATACTCATTTGGATCATTTATTAAAAATAAAAGACTTACTTGAGAATTTGTTCCTTTCTGAATTCTTGTTTTAAGGATGCAAATACACATTTTTATTTGAGTTTTATGTCGAAATCTAAAATAGATTGCATCAAATCCGCAAAATTGAATCATGATTAAAAAAAACACTGTAGGATGTCCACACCACTTATATTCAAATGCAGCCTGATGTGGTCAATATATAATCCGTTGTCCCTTTCGTAACTGAAGTGTTCAGCAGATATTGAAACTCTATGGTCCGTGCGTGTAAGAAATCAAATCGATATATATATATATATATATATATATTTTTATATTATAACATGCTTTGTTGACGATATGAAGTATATCAACGAGCACTGAATGCCATACAGCAGAACGAGTTCTACTATTTGGTATCCAGTGCAATTCTCAAGTAAGTGTTTTATTTTTAATTAATGATCCAAATGAGTATGCAAATAAATACATATATGTATATATATATATATATATATATATATATATATATATATATATATATATATATATATATATATATATATATATATATATATTATACATTACAGCATGCTTTGTTGACTATATGAAGTATATCAACGAGCACTGGATGCCATATAGCAGAACGAGTGAGGGGAGCGAACGAGTTCTGCTATTTGGTATCCAGTGCGAGTTGATTACTTCATATCGTCTACAAAGCAAGGCTTAAAATTTACATCTCATATTTGGGTCGATTTGTACATTTCAATGCTTTGTTGACGATATAAAGTATATCAACGAGCACTAGATGCTATATAGCAGAACATGTGAGCGAAGCATTGTTGTTTTTAATTTACATTAATGATATTGTTTGCGCAAGCAAAATCTTCGAATTAATTATGTATGCTGATGATTCTACGTTATCAGTTACATTAAACAATTTTTGTAATAATGTCAATGATATAATTATTGATGATAATATAAGCACTGAACTTAGCAAAATCTCTCTCTGGCTGGATGCAAATAAACTCTCACTTAATATTGAAAAGACCAAATTTATGGTTTTCCACCAATCTCAAAAGATTTTTAGAACACCTAAGATTACAATAAAAAACGTAGAAATTGAATGTGTAAACACTTTCAATTTTCTGGGAATTGTACTAGATACACAATTACACTGGATCTCACACATAGAAAAAATAAGTAGCAAGATATCAAGATCATTAGGCATCTTGAATATATTGAAACGAATACTACCAATAAGCGCAAAACTAAAGATTTACAATTCTCTTATATTATCTCAGATAAACTATGGGATCTTAGTATGGGGTTTCAATTGCTCCAAGCTGAATAAATTACAAAAAAAAGGTGATTAGAATTCTAACATGTAGCAAATATAATGCTCATACAGATCCTCTATACAAAGATCTGAAATTTTTAAAAATAGAAGATATTTTTACAATTGCCAAAATAAAATTCTACTATAGATATATAAACCAAACACTTCCTTTAAACCTGCAAAATTTACCATTATTTCCAAGTGTGGATTTACACACTCATAACACCAGATTCTCTGGAAATTTGTTTAGGTATGGGTTTGCTCACAGATTTGCAAAAAAATGTCTCAAGTTTGATTTGCCAGAAACGATCAATTCATTGCCATATAATATCTATAACAAATTTTTCACTCACAACTTACAAGGGTTAGCTAGATATTCCAAAAATCTATACATAGAAAATTACCAAGAAATTTGTACCACTCCAAATTGTTATATATGTGCCCACCAGACATGACTTCATAGTTCTGATTTCTATAGATTGATAACATAGAATAGACAAATATCACTGATAACTGAAATGTAATTGGTATGTTCATTTAAAGACTTCGCCATTTACATTGTAATTGTTACATATTTATAAAGGGGTGGCCCTTACAATAGCGACATAAATTTGTCTTAGTAAGGGTCTCCCCGATCATCATCTCACCTACATGTTAATTTTACTTACAAATGACCTATAATTAGGTGTGTATTTTTGATCAAATAAATGTGATCTTGAATCTTGAATCTTGAAGCGAACGAGTTCGGCTATATGGTATCCAGTGCGAGTTGATTACTTCATATCGTCTACAAAGCATGCTATAAAATTCTTATCTCATGTTTGGGTCGATTTGTACATTTCAATACAAAAAGCAAAAATAAGAACCACATTTGCAGAAAGTTTCACTCCTCATCAACACAATTACCGATGAGACCGGAAGGGTACCGATACCACCGGAGGAGTACCGATACATCATATCGCGGCACTGTAGCTTTTAGGCCTATGATACGGTATTTATACAAGCCTGCTATAGTACTAAAATCGACCCAATCATGAGATAAATATATATATATATATATATATATATATATATATATATATATATATATATATATATATATATATATATATATATATATATATATATATAATATGTATAGATATTTATATATGTATATATAATACATATATCGATATATATATATATATATATATATATATATATATATATACATATATATATACATATATATCGATATATATGTTCTACTTATGCAGATATTCGGTCTGATCTATTTTATACAATTGAAGCGCAGTTATTGGCGAATGGTCTTGGTTTTTTATGGGAAGAGTTTATGGCCTCTTCGTTAATTAACAAAATGAAATTTTTAATTGGTGATGTTGCGAAGTCACACAGCAAATGTGCATTTCAGATATTTGACGACTGTAGCAGACAGTTTCTCAATTTAGCCCTCAGTCGCCGTAGATCAACCTTACAAGTGGAAGGCCATGTGGGACCCACATCGTAGAAGCTCCATTTTTCTATTTCATATGCCTGGTGGTTCTTTAGTGTGTACATAAGTCTGTATACTTTTTTTTAGATTGTATGGCTGTACAGATGTAATGGGTGCGCCACTGTTGTTACCCCGACAGTGGCGCCCCCGATGTAAATGGGGTATATCTTGCACGAATAAATAATAATAATAATAATAATAATAATAATAATAATAATAATAATAATAATAATAATAATAATAATGATAATAATAATAATAATAATAATAATAATATATATGTATATATATATGTATATATATAGATATATGTATGTATATATATATATATATATATATATATATATATATATATATATATATATATATATATATATATATATATATATATAATACCGCCGCCACGTTTGATAATGTAAGCCCAAGACCCATGAAAGCTTGTGACATGACAACACAAAGTCAAATGTATCAAGAGTTAACACCCTAATACATAAATGGTATAATCAGTCCTGGGAACAGGGATACAAAGCAAGCATTACCTCATTTCATATGCACGGAATGGTATCATTAGGATCAAAAAGGGGGGGGGGGCAGGGAGGATGAACGAAACGAAAAGAAAATTGATATACAACTCGTGCAGGTAACTGCAGACATTGGGGGAAATAGGAGAAGAGAATCAGGAAATAATTCGTGCATTGTAAGTCCTGGAGTGTGATTCTACACATATAATACCTGCATCTTGAAGATATTTAGTTTTGTTTACTTATTGAAAAAACAACAACATAAAATCATACTTGAAAGAGCATATCTTTATCCATGTATAATCATTGCAGTCTGATACGTCTTTAAGTGTTCCATCTCCATTTTTACCCTCGACACATGAAGTGCCGGAGGGTATTGTCGTCCCCTGTGTCGTCCATCTGTCTTGTCGACGCTACTGCGATATCTAAATATTCAATAGTATGGTGGCACAAAAGTTCCAACTAATTTTTTTCTCTCTCTCTATAAAAATGCGAAGGCGAAAGCAAGAAAATAAGAGAACAGAACAGCGAAAACAAGAAAACACGAATGCGAAGCACAAAATTAAAAACACGGAGGCGAAAATGCGAAAACACAACCGCGAAAATACGACCGGAATTATGTCGTGTTATCGCACTCGCATTTTCGTGTTTTCGCATTAGCGTTTTCTCGTTTTCTTGTTTTACTGTTTTCTTTCTTTGATCGAATATGTCACAACTTGATAAGGGAAGTATTTTGAGATTTTTCAGAATTTCACGCGCATGTTTTTTTCTAGATGAGGTTTATATTATTATATCATGCATGTATGTACACCATTTATATGTTAGCTAACGGAATTAATCTACTGACCACTTTAACTTGCATAGTTTATACTTGTATTTTACGAATGAATTCAAAGGAAATGTATGGACGCACCATGAAATAACCCAGGTTAATTGTTGCCCTTGTTGCAACGGGGTAGTTTTCCAAATACATTGTTGCTGTTGTTGTTGTTATTATCATCATCATCATCATCATCATCATATCTCGCTACTACTAACCAGAACTGCTTAGCGGACGGCCATGATACCATGATCGAGCAAGCAGGCAAAACTGGTATTATAAAGCACACTTTTATATATGTTGCAAAAATGATAATATTTACGGTAAATATTAGACTTTCATCCTGAATCTAAACTCTCTACACAAAGCTAAAAAGCATACTTGTCAAGTAAACAAACAAACAAATAAACTTAAAGCCAGTCATGTCTAAGAAATTTATAATGCTGATTCATGGGAGTCCTGGTGACAAAATTACCAGCGCGAAGAACCAAGAGGACAAGTCCTTCTTAAGTTATGTTTGCGTGGAAAAATAATCTTTTGTTGGAAAAAAAAACGGGTCGTTAATAGTGTTTTGACATAAAAGTCATAATATATACCCCCAACATTTCACTTCTTTAACGGCGCGTGCTACAATTAGAATGGAAAAGCTACATGTACATATATACATTATATATATATATATATATATATATATATATATATATATATATATATATATATATATATATATATATATAATGTATATATATTCATCTTGACACTTACCTACATGCATATATATATACACATATATATATATATATATATATATATGTCGAAAAATGTGTGTGTGTGTGTGTGTGTGTGTACGTGTACGTCATACACTCACACACATATGTACATGTTTAAATGACGAATGTATAAATGTATAATAATATGAAATTAACCAATTTAACCCTTTTGTCACTACAGCAAACGCAATATTATCACAAAACACCTGCAAGCTCTCGGGATGCATCACCACGCTCCACGAGATCCACCTGCTGGAAAAAAATTATTCTGACATTAAAGAATGAGCCAGTTTGTCAGGATGTTTATGCTGTGGCTGCGAAATAACTAAGCTTACATCATAAAGAGATATGCAAGATGTTGCCAGTCGCTTTTTTGAAGAAGGTCTTGTTCTCGGAAGGTTTTATTTAAGCCCAAAAGAATGGTGCTGAGGGGTGAATATAAAAATTGGTTCACAACTGACATGTTCCGTCTGATTTAAATGCAAGCCTGGGCATATTTCAAGAATGAAAGTAGGCCCAACTATACAATGGCACACTACTACTGTTACTATATCTGCGATCACAGACATATATTTCTTTCTCTCTTTTTTTTATTCGTTTATTCATTTCACTTTTTTAATTATTTATCCATTCATACATTCATTCATTCATTCATTCATTCATTCATTCATTCATTCATTCATTCATTCATTCATTCATTTATTTTTATTTATTTATTTATTTATTTATTTATTTATTTATTTATTTATTTATTTATTTATTTATTTATTTATTCATTTATTTATTATCTGTCCATTTTGGACGCTACAAACTTGGCATGGGCACAGCACATATTGTGAGGTTTTGTTTGTTGCTCCAAATAGTCAGCTGGATGAAATTTTACGGCTATCTCAAAAATTCGATCGGTTCTGGCTTCCAAAGTGTTGAATGAAGAGGCCCAAATGTTGATTCTACCAGAATTTTTGTTGGTGCGGCGAATCCATAGGAAACTACCTATAGTTGCTCTTGAATGCGGAGTACCGACATTGCTGGTTGTGTTTTAATCCTATATTTTGCACTCGATGCTCATAACCGTACAGATGAACTACAAAGCGTAAATAAATACACGTTTATGAAGTAATATAACGTACAGGCAAACCACAAACGACAGTCAATGTTTCGTAGCCAAGTATTGCAACATTTACGAACAGGCAAACGACCGCCAATATATGCAGGCAAATATCTTCAGCATACTTCGCCACGAGCAGGCAAACGACCGCCAATATATGCAGGCAAATATCTTCAGCATACTTTGCCATTTCCCTGCATGCAAACCACCGAGACAAAAATGATGCAGGCAAATATTTTCAGCATCGACATTAAGTTACAATTGCGTAACTGAATTAAAATACTGCCGGCGGACGGCAGACCCCGACGAGCGCCCACATAAGAAAGCAATAGCGAGTCTGGGGGATGCTTAGGAGGCAAAAATTTTGTATGACAATATCGACTATTTATAATGAACCTAATTTTTCTTTCAGTTAAGCAGCATATGTTTATAGAAGCTTACAAAACTGCAATGCTAGCTATAGTTTTTATTATTTTGTCACCCCTCAGCCCTCAGAAGCCAAGGGGTATTGTGATAACCTGTGCCTGCGTGTGGTTCAATCCATGGTTCCATGCATCTGTCCGTGGTTCCATCCATCAAAGACAACTCTTCCCTACCTGGGCAGCATATACCGCTAATTCACTTAACATATGTGAAGATAACAAACCTATCACTAACATTCATGTGTTGCCTCTTGTGGCTGCCCCAGCCAATGAATGGCAAACCCTGCTAACTGTCCTGATGGTGCTTTAATATGATGCTTATCTGAAACATGTTACTGCTTTGGACCAAACACAGTTCTCTGGAGCTCTTGACACCACATGCAAAGGAGAAATATCACCCATGTTCACATTTATCCATGATTACATTAAAACTGTGATCAACATTTTTAGTTCCTTCATGCCTGTAGAGCAGGTCTTTAGTTACTGCATCTAAGATCTCTTGAATTGCTGTGCCCATTGATTTTCAGTTAAAACAGACTAAGTTATGCACAACATGTGCCAGAATATCTCGCAAAGATGAATCAACTTGAGAATACTGATATTGTTGTTTGGTAAGAATTTGTTGCTGGTAACTTCTGTGTCAAGAAGAGCCCTGTGCCATTTACAAGCCTTGGAGTCGACCATGCTCCTGAGAAAGAAACTCAAGAGATGAAAGTCATTGGTCTTTGTGGACTGACACAAAATCCTGCTGCACTTATCAGATTCTTTTTAATTTCCCCAGAATTGGCACAACTTTCATCAGATTTGGCAGGGATTTCAAAAATGAACACAGTACACCATTATCAACTATCCCAATCTGCAATAGACAAGCAGGAACAAAAGATTCAGAAACTAAAGAATGTATTCAGCCAATCAAAGCCTTTCCAATGTGAAGGGACTGACCTTGTCAATATGATAAATAAAACTGTTTTACAAAAGGAAGTGAAGTTGGATGTTCTTCAACAGAATAAAGCGGAAACAGAAGCATAAAGTAAATATGTAAATGATCGACTCCTTGGAACAACAAGCTTGTGGGATCCAATGCCAAAGCTGAAACTGAAACTGAAACTGTAGAGTTCAGCAGGGAAGTCCATCCAAACGAAAGTTGGTAGCCAAATTGTCGAACTAAAAGAGAATCTGTCACTATTTGCAAGGATGGCCATAGCTGCCAAAACATGACCGGACATTGATATTGAAGAAACCATTGCCAATTATGAGCTATCTGGAGTCTGTCATTCCCTCTTTTCTATAGATGGATCTTACCCTGTAATGAGAAAAGCAAGCTGATGCACATTTTAGAAGAACTGTTACCTCGGAACAGCATAATGGGGTTTGAGGAAATGTCTTTAGCAGCCAATCAAGATGGTTAGCCTTCCAATATACAGAGCAAAAGTTTGGTGATAGATGCGATGGTACTGGTTCAGCAACTCTCAGTGAAAGACAGCAGCATTAAAAATTGTGCTGATTTGTCACATAAGTTCATGAAGTTCTTAAGAGTCCAAAACCAAAGATTATGATTGTGTTCATCTTGTTTTTGATCACTATAGTGTAGAGTCTTCCCTTAAGTATGCCACACCACATAGGCGAAAGGGAAATCCTTGTGATGGTAGGCAATACATTTGCATGGATTCAACACCAATCAGAACTTCACAGCCTGCATTTCTTAGGCATCCCAAGACTAACGCAAGCCTTACAGAGTACTTGGCCCGGAATATACTTGATTACTACAGACAAGGAAATAAAGTTGTGACCACTGAAAATGGAACAGGATCGCACCATATTTCAGTTGATCATCTCAGCAACAACCAAGAAGCTGACACCAGTATAATATAGCATGCACTTTATATACATCTGTCAGGAAGTACAGCATATCCTCTCTTTAGATACAGTTGTATTCATTCTTGCTTTGCAACATGTTCCAGATCTTGGTGATGATGTATGCATCTTCTTAGGCACAGTCTAGAAACAGCAATTTTTTACCATCGAAAGCAATATATGATGCCATAGAAGCTGATATGGCAGCTGCCTACCTGGATTTCTTAGCTATACCGGTTGCCACACCATGGGAGGGTTTGCAGGGAAAGGTAAACTTACCTGTTGGAATACTCTGAAAATGTGTGGTCATCATATTGTGAAAGCATTTCTTTCTTTGGAACAGAAAGATGGACCATCTGACCAAGTATCGCAATGCCTTGAGGAATATGTTTGTAAGTTGTATCAACCTGCAACAACTTTGAAAAGTGTGGGCAAGCTCTGATGGCAGCTCTTCAAGAAATCCCAATCAGAAGCAGAAAAACCTCCACTGACTGATGACTCCCACAAACATCATTCCCCACATGCACATTACCAGGCTATGGTGTGGCATCATACTGGTGTCCTCAAGCCAACAATTCCTGCTCCTGACTTATATGGTTAGAAGAAAGAGGGAACACATTATGTGGCAATCATAATTTTAGAGAAACCAGCTCCCGATGCTCTTCTTGAACTGGTCAAATGTGGTTGTGGCAACTGTTCCTTCAGACGTGTTCCTCTTGTTTGCACACAGTGATGAAGAGACATGTAAATGATATAAAACACAGACTATGTAATCCCAGATTGCTATGAGGAACATAGTGATGAGGGCATAGAGAATTAGAGAACTCAATACATTGATGATTAAAGAACAATACTTCACATGTGGTGGACACTGCTGGGGTGGATTCTGTCTAACGTAAGAACAGCTTGTGCTTCTCTGTGTTAATGCTAGAGAACAATTTTTAGTCATGTGTTAAACTTGAAAAATGTCAGTCAAAGAAAACAACCTTTCATCACCCTCTGTGTTTGGCCAGTGGTGCTGTGGACAGTATGTTAATCCCACACGTGGTGGATACTGTGCATACGTGGATAACTGGTAATAGCATATGCTTATCTGATGTGTTTATTGTTAAAATGATTTCACATTATATTGTTCAACTTGAAAAATGTCAAGGAAAACAACCCTTCATCACTTTATGTGTTTTCCAGTGGTGCTAAGAACAGTAAATCCTGCATATGGTGGATACTATTGTGGTGGATTCTATGGCCATATGGATATCTAAATCAAAACATGTGCTTCTCTAATGTGTTCAATTTAGGAAATAATTTCATATTATATATTAAACTGGAAAAATAACAAAGAAAACAATTTTTTATCACAGTATGTGTTTAAACAGTGGTGCTGCGGCCCATAAATTAATCCTGCATGTGGTGCATACTATTGTGGTGAATACTGTAAACAGATGGATATCTGAATCATAATATGTGCTTCTCTAGTGTGTTTCATTCTCAAAATAATTTCATTTCATGTATTAAACTGGAAAAAAATCAAAGAAAACAAATTTTCATGACACTATTCGTAGCTCTACGAACAATAGATAAATCCTGCATATGGTGGATACCATTGTGGTGGATACTGTGGGCACATGGATATCTGAATCATAACATTTGCTTCTCTAATATGTTTAATTCTGAAAATAATTTCACGTTACATAGTAGATTGGAAAAATATCTAAGAAAACAACTTTATATAATACAGTGGCTTGTGCCAGTGGTGCTGCCAATAAAAAATTAGTCCAAATTTTGAGTGTGTTCTTTGTTTACTAACATACTCCTAAATATGATATTTAAGTTATAGAAAAAAATGGCACCAAAACTTTTTGACCTTGTAGGTCCATATAGATTACAAAAATGCTCGGTGCCAAAAATTAACACGCAAAAATTACGCAATTACATATGCCCCTGCACTATACACCAAAGTGCGTCGATAAGCAGGTCGCATTTACACGTTATATTAAATGCCAATATCATAAACTGTACATACTGAATATCGCAATGTTTCGATAATAAAACTCTTAATGAAAATTACACTTACAAAGCATATAACGGACCACAACCTGGAGCACACATAAACAGGAAAGTCCGACAGTTTCTGCGAACCAACGCCCTTTGTCATTCCACTTTACACTGCCGTGGGCTTGTTCATTCTGATATATGTAATAAGTTAGTTTTATGCGGTTTCCATGTACATGGCAAGATAACTGAACCACGCAGCCCTGAAACCCATCCGAACACCTCGGCTAACAGGTAGCTAAAGAAAGAATCCGAGTGTTCACTCAGACTAACACCATCTCTACCTTTGACTTCATCAACCAATGTTAATGGCCAAAGGTATCTCGGCGTATTTTCATCCAAGATAAGCACCAAAATACCAGTAGCTTAGATACTGTGTGCTTTTGTCTAGTTCTGTCTCCTTTGTAACTCTGGCAAATATACTCGTATCCACTGTCGCCAGAACTGATCTGCCACGTGTAGCACATGTCTCCAACATTGGCGGTACGTATCACCTGAAGAAAATTTACCTGGTGGTATATTGGGGCCTTCTCTAATACGCAATATGTGATTTGGCGTCAGGGGTGAGGCATCAGGAGGATCTTCACTGAGCTTTGTCAATGGTCTGCCATTTAGAATTGACTCTACAAAATACTGTTTCAAGTTTTTCATCTGTGAGTCGCACATTTTGACTCAGCACCCCATACATGGCCGTTCTAATGCCTTTTATCATACGTTCCCATGATCCGCCCACGTGCGACACTGTAGGACTAGGAGGGTTAAAATGCCACTCGACGTTTCTCTGAACAGCCTCAATCTCTGTTTCTGATAACTGTTTCATACTTTGTCTTACCTCTGAACCCATTCTACATCCAAATCCCGGACCCAAATGCGCCCGGTTGTGTATGTTTGCAACTATTAATGATGGAATAGCGTTATTTCGAGCAATGATACATGGATGCTTATCCTCAATATCTGCTCGGCTTCATCTGCCTGCTACTCTCAATAAACCATTCTGATCTATGTATGGATTCTGCGCTTTAAGGGTACTGGTCAGCTTGACTACCTGACGCTGGGATAATCTCTCAATTTCCTGAGTAAATGAATGAATCTGAGATTGCCTGATCAGCACAACTCCTCCTTGATCGATCTCTGCAGGTGATAAGTTTCCTTTACCACTATGCATCTTCCTGAATACAGTTAATAGTCTCCTCCACCAAACTACAGCTCTCTTCATTGTATACCAACTTGAATAATGCTTACAAATCTGAAGCAATGTATTCTCTCTTTCTGTTGGTATGCCATTGTTTAGTGTATGGTACAAACTGTAGGTGTTGCCTGCTTTACTTCCCTGTCATCTGCAGCTAACTCTGACTCAACTATGCTGATATTCCATTTACTTTTATATTGCTTTAACATCACGGGTCCCAATAGCCATTCGACGTTGCCCAGGTTTTCTGCTGTTATACCCCTAGTCAGCATGTCAGCTGAATTTTCAGTGCCAGGTATGTGAATTGTGATACACCATTATTATGTAGATGCGGCACCTAGCGCGAAAAGGCGAAGGTACATCGGTAGGTCGGTAGATACTATTTACATACCCGCCTGCTTAATCGACGTATTTTCTACTGTTAACACTTTCTTTACTTCTAAATGGTGAAAATATGGGTAAACAATTACCTCCTGGGTCTTTAATGTTCATTTCAATGCCCGTTAGATCATTCCAAGCTCAGTATCAGCTCATTTTATAGTAGCAATTAAAGCAAGGATACTCGATACATTTTACTAATTTATAGGCCTAGGGCCTATAACAGGCATTCTGAATGTGCCACCTTTGGTGATAAAAGTCAGCATGTACCAAATCCCATGTAGGCCTAAGAAGTCTCAAATATTTATCCTGTGACACAAATATATAACACTGCCGCATGCTGACATAACTCACTGATCGTGATCAGCGTGGCTCAAGCGTGACCTAGATTCATCAGCGAGAAGTAAAGAAGTTGATTCGCTGCTTCATCTTGACCGGTGAGGTGGTGAGATTGCATGACTTTCCGGTAAAGACCAACATACTTTTTGGTATCACTTCTGCATATTTTGTTGAGATAACATCTGTAATGATTTTCTTCTAGAATGGCTGATATACAACTCACACAAGAGGACAATGAAGGCGCTAAATTAGGGGATAGGACTCCATATCAGCTGCGTTTTCAAGAGCTGAAATTTTGGTTGGCTTGCCGCAACGGCGCAAATAATACGTCAAAAGTTTTGACCGCGTTACCAGCTGAGCATTTGTCTTTAGTTTTGACAAAACTAAAGACAAATGCTCAACTGGTAACGCGGTGGATAAAGTGAATAAATAAATAAAAACAAACAAACAAATAAATAAATAAATAAATAAATAAAGAAAGAAAGAAAGAAAGAAAGGAATGAATATATATTTTTTTAAAGGAAGCATTTTATATTTTTTCCGAAAATAAATGAATGAACGAATGAATGAATGAATTTTGAATCTGTATTTTTTTCAAAAGAAAATGGTCATCTATCATGACAATGTCGACGGTGATATCAAAGGGGACAATGTTTGAATGCACAATATGGTCTATGTGGAAACAGGATCCTATATTTAAAAGAAATATAGCTTATAATGAACTGTGGTGTGATTATATATATTAACTTCTATTTACACAACAAAAATTAAACAACTATTTGTATTGAATGTAGCCGTCACGATATTTTTGCGCTGACGGTATGAAATACATCAAACGGTGCTTACAAGGGAAAAAAGGCTCAATAACTCACATGAACTTCTTGTGCTTTGACAACGATGCTGTGTGCTTAAATTTCGGGGGGGGGGGGGAGGGTTCAATGCAAATTTTCAGATTTTTTTAAGCACTCAGTACACTCATTGGGATGAATACGGTAGATTATATAAAAACAGAGTTACGATACGGGTTTTTTAGGCCCACCACTCTGTCATGATTGGCCAGTTCCAGCTACCAAATTGAAAGTAATTTGCATACTGCGAGCATCGGGGGAGGGGTGAGACAAGTGTGTGTGCCCTGCGCCATGGGGGGGGGGGAGGGTGTCAGGGGTCTGAAAATGTGATTTTTATATTTTCTTTACGTAATAATTGAATGGCCCCTAAAATAGCAAAGTTTATGACTTCTTCGTTTTTGGTCCTCAATTAAAATGATTGAATTATTTTCTAGAGAATCCCCAATACGTTTTTGTCATCAAGGAACTGAATATTGAATCAATTTTTATTGGATCAAAATGGCACAATCGATTAAATTTAGTTGTGGAGATGAATCAGAAGGAAGTTAACTTATTAATGATATCATTTTTATTGTTTTAAAATTTATTTATTTATTTATTTATTTATTTATTTATTTATTTATTTATTTATTTACTTATTTATATATTTATTTACCTAAAATTTAGGTATGAAGATATATATTGTCTTTAGCACATTATGTTTCAGCATTTGATCATTCATTATTAATCTATCTATCTATCTATCTATCTATCTATCTATCTATCTATCTAGCTAGCTAGCTAGCTAGCTAGCTAGCTAGCTATCCATCTAATTATTTAAAGGGGTGTCTATCAATACAGACGTTTCTTGATATTTGCGCAAATCATACACATGGTCTCACAGCTGTCAGGACTCTGACAAAGACATTAAACCTCCTTAGGCCTTGCATTGTGTAAATGAACCTTGAGAAGAAATATTCGCAAACAAATCTCCATATCAAATAATAGACACGTGAGGAAATGTGACAAATACACCAATAGGAGACATTTATATTCAACTGCGATCCTGCTCACTTCCTGTGTTGCCGGGGCAATAGACTGATGCTTCCACCATGATCAGGTATTATACTGCATAAACATCCATAAATAACACCTTTTCAACCAAAAGAGAGCCCATTTCTAATCAATTTAGGCATCCTTTATGTTTCAAATATATGTTAATACATTTTCAAAAGATTATTGTGTGTTTGTGTTGTTCATTTTGTTGAGAAAGTACTTTTGACCATGCTGAATACATGGATCTGCCCTGATGCAGGTGGCTCCCTCTTTTGCTCAATAGGTGTTAGAGTAGGACCGCATGTAGATATGAATACATCCTATTGTGATTACTCTAAACCGTGACTATCATTGCCAGCCTGCCTGAAATAAAATCATACCATATCATAATATCATATCATACATCGAAAGATGAACATGAACGCTCCCTGCATCTATGACGGCATGTGGAAGCCCACGAAGGAAGGCAGTCAAGCGACAGATGATGAGCTAAAAAAAAAATAATAAAAGAAATTAGCTCTGATTGCCTATATTATTCCTTACTTCTATAGCTGAAGTCACATACCTCAATACCTGTTTTATTACAAGTGTATCCCCATCATTGCAGGTCATTAGGAATTTAAATGGGTCTTCTGAAGTAGAGGGAGGCTCTAATTTATAGTCTTTCAGATTTTCAAATAAAGTTGACCTCAATGAGTTATATTTTGTGCATTGCAACGTAAAGTGAAATTCATCTTCTATTTCATCTCGTGGGCAAAGAGGGCAAGTTCTTGCACTGGCATTGGTTTTATTGTATCTCCCTGTTTCAATGGTTAGGTTGTGGGCACTGATTCTAAGTTTGGTAAAGTATTTTCTTTTATGGATAAGGACATTAAGTTGCAAGTATTTTTCTCTTTTAAAATTTCCTTTAATTTTGTTATAGGTTCTAACTTTGTTGGAAGCCCTCCCTTCTCCAGTGATATATTTTTGCCAATTTTTCTCGTAAGAGGAGCACATTTTGCTGTGTAGCGTTTTAATACACAGGTTTTTATCCAGGCCACCTACATTGTCCCAGCAGTTTTGTAATTCTAATTTTACTAACAATGATTTTATGTGCTTAAACCAGCAAAACTGATTATTTTGTAACATGCTGTAATTTTCGCGTAGGGATTTAAATACAAGAGTATCTTCACTAAGGTCATGCAGATGAAGCCAATATTTGACTGCAGAACATAGACTGGTGATAAGTAGTGGAAAGGTGCCAAGTTCCCCTTTTACTGCAGCTGTGCTGCTTTTTCAGTGAACTCCCAAGATAAAACGGCACAACTTCAGGTGAACTTGTTCTGTGGGGGCACATTCACAGATTTGCATAAAGTTTTCATCATTCAAACCTTGTAATAGAAATGGGGCCCAAACTTCACTTCCGTAGGTAGCTATGGGCGTAATAAGACTATCAAAAAGTTTCAGGGATAAGTCAATATTCCCATGAGTATTAAAGTATAGGAGATTAAATAGTGCTTTGGTAGCTTTCTCTTTGAGTTTTAAGATTGCCAAATTAAATGTACCTGAGGCTGAAAATTCAACACCTAAATAGCAATAATTTTGAACAGTTTCAATTTGTGAATTCATATAGTGGAATGTAATTTTTTTAATTTTTGACCCCCCTTTGTTAAAAATGACAACTTAAGTCTTTGTGAGGTAAACACTTAGTTTCCACTTAACACAATACTCCCCTAATTTATTTAGTGCATTTTGAAGGCCTGAGTTACTTTGGGATACTAGAACTAGATCATCTGCATAGAGGAGGCAATTGATGGGAGAGGAGTCTAGCTGGACAGGACAACAGGTTTCGTCAAAAATGTCTGGAAGATCTCGTAAGAACAAATTAAAGAGACCAGGACTTAACACACATCCCTGTTTTACTCCAACATTGGATGAGAGTTCTTCCGTGTAGCCATGCTTAGTCTTAAAAGAGTATGATACGTCGGCATACATGTTTTGTAATAGGCCTAGAAAGTTTCCACCTATGCCACTTGCAGTAAGTTTATAGAACAACGCCTGTCGCCAAACTGTATCGAATGCAGACCTAAAATCTACAAAGCAAGAGAACAGATATTGCCTGGGAAGTCTATTTATGTATTTGTCTATGATAGTTTTGAGGGTAAGGTTGTGGTCAGAGGTTCTGCTTTTTCTTTTGAAACCAATTTGGCTGTGTGGAATAGTTCTATGCTTTTCAGTGAAGTCAGTTAGTCGGTTATTGAGAATAGAACAGAGGAGTTTACTTAGATGGCTTGATACAGCTATGCCTCTGTAATTTTCAGGACTTTGAGCACATCCCTTCTTATGGATTGGGGTGATTAGGTTGACTCTCCAGCTATCAGGGAATCGTTGGTTTACCAGGATCAAGTTTTTGCTAATAAAGGAACCAATACTTGTTTACCACTTTTAATCATTTCGTTTTTTATGCCATCTAGCCCTGGAGATTTATTATTTTTTAATTTAGCAATCACTTTACTTACTTCTTGAGTAGTGATTTTAAAGTTGAGTTCACTAAAGACCAGATCTTTGTTGTTGGTAATAAATGACTCTAGAAGGGGGTCATGAATGGTAGTTGTCAGTTTGATTAAAAAGTTTGTGAAAGTGTTTCCACCAGATGGTTGGGCTAATAGGTTTTGCAGACTGTTTTGATTCATGTTCTGTTAGCTCATTATACAGATCCCAAAAATGTTTTGGGTTTCTGTCTTCAAGGTCTTGTAAACGAGTCACAAGTATTTGTTGAAAAGTTTTTTTTTTTTCTTATTCAGTAGCTTTTTATAATGTTTACGTCTTTGTCTATAAATAACCAACAGTTGAGTATTAAAAGGCTGGGATCTAAGTTGACTACACATTTGTTTAAGGTCCTTATAGACAGCCATGCTGATCAAGCTAACCCTGTGCCCGACAAAAACATGGAACCTTCTAGTGTCATTTGAGACATATTTCAAAACTGCCTCTTAGTCTACCCAAAAGTACGATTGATCGATCTTGATATCCAACTCCTTCCGCAGTAGATATATATATCTTGGCAGCCACAACAGCGGCTTGAAGCTGTAACCGGGGAGGCGGGTTAGTACATTGTTTGAGTGGGGCAACTTTGCATTCACTCATGATAAGTTGCAAGGCAGCGTATCTGTCCATCTTTATTTATACACCTAGGATAACTGCAGCAACCAAAGGCTTGTTCGCCGGCATCAGAAAAATGATGCAGCTCTAACGCCACGTCATCAAACTCAGTTGCAGGTCTTTCAGTGACTAAAACCACAATGTCCACTGTGCACCAAGATCAAATGAAATAGGATCGTCCCACGACAACTTACTTCATGTAGCTTCTTGAAACAACTCACATACTAATATAAATGGACTAAGCAACCCCAAAGGAGAAAACATGGATGATACTGCACTCAAGGAGGTGCTTTCTACATCCATGCTGCACTTAACATTTTCCTTCTTGTTACAATTTGGTCGTCTTTAATCGCTATTTCAAAGATGAAAACCTGAGATAAAAGATTCCACCTGATACTAAACACATTGCTTGAGGAGTCCGGGCCTATATCTTAAACTTGATTGCAAGGCGTTCCTCTGAGGCTGTGCAACAGTGAATTTTGTTAGATTGAACCCTCCCTTGTGCAATACTTCAGGAGTGTCCTTTATAATTTCTTTACAGCTTTGTTCTTCAGATACCGATTTAAGGCAGTCATCAACATAGAAAGATTTCTAAACTGTAGCTTTGACCAAAGGAGAAACGCTCTCACTCTCAGCTACGATGTGTCTCAATGCATATGTAGCTGCTTGCACACCAGATTCCGCCACATAGATGTGATGCCATACGGTAACACAATAATGTACCCTGCTCGTACCATAGGAATCTTAAGCGCATCCTTATCCATTCCGGTATTTTCACCTTATTATACATATACATGTAGCTTGTACGTCCGCTTGTACAGCATATTTATGCTGTCTGACACACAGCAAAACAAACAAGAGTTTGTTGTTTAAATCGAGGCGTTACTCATGCAGTGATCTTCCATCTGGTTCAAAATGATGAAGGTGATAACACAGCCCCGTCATGGGGGGGGGGGGGGTAAGAGGGATTCTACCGACCCCCCACCCCCTACCCCACTAACAAAAACAAAAACAAAACAAAACAAAAACCAAGGGAAAATCAGACAAAAGAAATAAACAGACAAGCAAATCCAGACTCAATGTGATATATCCGTAATTTTACTGGACTTCTAATAGAATATATGTGAATCGTTCATGCTTATAACACTTCCTGCAATAGGCTCTATATCTGTCCATTAACTGTGTTATATGCAGGCATAAAGTTGATATTTGTGTAAAGAATAAGTTTGTCAGATCTGAATAATGCAGTGTCCAGTGTTTTTGGTAGTACGGATCGAAAGACGTTTTAGAGTGGAAAAACACGTAAAATGATTTATCCACTCTGACAATGTTGGAAGTTGTGCGGACAGTTGTCAGGAAACGAAGAAATAGCAGGGTCATGATTTGGCCATGTTTTAGGATGAGTTAGCCTCTTTGGTAATTAAGTATTCTGGTATTGGGTTTGCCTTGCTCGTGGAAGCCGTGTCTGCGTCCATATTTGGGCGGCTCAGCAAGGGAGTGCTGTATTATTGGTATAAAACTTTTATGCTGCCTGAGAATCTTCATACAGCATAGAGTTTGAGGCTGGGTAGTTGTATTGCTTTGGAACAATAGAGTAATTATCCTCAGAATTAGAAGCTGTGTTGTTTCATCTTCAACACTTTTGTGGTTTTGCCAGGTGCGAAGAAGTCGTTTTTGCGACTGTTTGTATACGTAGGTTATCTATTTTCCACGTCTTCTATCTGTTTGTTTACTAAGAGTGAGTGTTCTGTGTGTTGTCCATGGGTGTAAGCTTTTGAAGTCAAGTGTTCAATGGTCAACCAACCATACCTGCATTGCACTGATGCTGTTCCCAGATACAGTAAAACCTGCCAAGCCGAACACCTCCGATAGCCGAACACCTCTGTTACCGGAAAACTTTTTTTCGGGTCCCAACGTTTTTTTATGTAATTTAATAGGAGAGCCAGGTGTTGAAACCTGCAATCCCCGAACACCTCTGTACTCTGAACACCGAACACTTGAGTTGGGTCCCACAGCAGCATTTAACCTGTCAAGGTTGAACACTTACCCACCCCACCCCACCCCACCCCAACGAGTTTTCAGGAAATTCATCGATATTTGAATTTAGAATTGTTAAAAAAAGTTCTTTTCCATCTTAGACTTTATTTTTCCAGTATATTTAAAGTTTCCACGTGCAGGATGTAGCCACAAGGCCACAACACCCACCCTGTATTAGCTGAAAACCTCCGATACCCGAAAACTGTGGCTGGGTCCCAAGGGCGTTCGGTCTGAGCAAGTTTCACTGTAACTAAATCTTGGTCCAGATTAACCACGTCGCCCCTTTCCCAGCCTCCACTGATTACGCAAGCGAGGAAGCTGAGCTAAACTTTACTCCAGTAAAGTGTAGGTAAGACAACTGCACCCGTGGTATATATATTAGCAAGTCGATTAAACCGAAAAAAATATATAAAGAAGTTTGCGAAACATACAATATTATTCGGGTGCCAATACTAAAAGTGAGTTAAGTAGAATATACGTATATGACAGACCTAACAGTTGTGCAGCAGTTATCAAAGAATGCATCATTACCATATACTCACAGTCTTTGGAAAACTGTGTGCACCATACCAGTCTCTTCTTGCGAGTGTGAACGCAATGCAAGCGTTCTTACGAGGCTCCACAATTATATGCGCTGTACAATGGAAGAAGAACGACTGACAGACTTGGCACATATGCATATCCATTATGATACATCAATTGATTTTGATTCTTGCATCGTGCCAAGATGCACCCACCTAAACTTGAAATGGAAAATATCATTTTTCAAAGAAACACAGCCTGCATTCAGTCCTCAAGGCTAATCCACGGACCGTGTTTTATTCGTGATTTTCGTTAGGAGCAGAAGCATAATCCAGATACATGTATAAAATGCTGATCCTTGATTTATTTTGAATTTTCTGCAGCTTTCCATGCAAAATGGTTCAAATTATGTTTGGCAATGTGGAGACATTGTTTATGATAGCAGATAGGTGGCACATGGTACTAGATCAAGGCAAAGACTACTTAACCCCCTTTTGTTTTCAACAAATCGGGGGGTGGGGGCAAATCTGTAAAAAAAAACTTCTCCAAAACTGCTTAGCCAATTGCTTAGGAAGACTTCTGGGGATCCGTAGACCTTAATTTGTTCAACAGGTGGCACAGTGATTTTTCAAATATTTTTTTATGTAAAAAATGTGTTTTTGCTATTTTTGACTTCTCCAAAACCGTCACTCAGATTATGCTGGAACTTAGTGGAAATGTTCCTTTAAGAAGGGCCAAACAAAGGTGTTCACAAGCTGGTGATGCTATTGTAAAGATTTTTTTAAAATTCTTTTTTAATTTTCCAGTGACTTATAATTTTTACAGTGATTTGAGGTGTCCAAGAACAAGTATAAAATCTTATGCATTGTGACATTTAGAACTGACTGCTTATGCTTGGGCCATCTGTGTGCATCTTGAGTTTCATCAGGCCAAGTCCACTGTTATTTAATAATGATGTGATCTTGGGTAAGAGCACAGTGTCGCCATTTGAAAGATCAGTGATGGTGTTCTCTATCCTAGAGTCTGGTACAGTAATCTTGACCGGAAAATAGGAAGACTTAAATGATGCCGCAATCAAAAGGTGCATGGGGAAGGTCAGTGTTAACATGTCAGAACTTTCGGCCGATGAAAATTTCCAAATTATATGCAAATCATGCACGTAAGAAACATGTGTGAAGCATGCAAAGTCTATTTTATATGCAATTTATATAGATTATTAATTAGTGCTAGTAGTGAAAATCTGCCTTGTTGAAATTATGTAGTCAAAAGAGGTTGGCTGGGAGTTTCGTCACCCAGGCAATATTGTGCCTTGGGAACGAACTGGAATTATAATTGATACATTATATATGGACTGTGGAATTAATAAACTTTTCCAGTTTTCAAAGCGACAATCTTTGTGTGAGAACTTCACACTATGAATCGCTGATTTTCAATAAATTTTTCAATTCCGGTACTTGTCGGTTAATGCATACAGTGTTGTATATTACTATATGTAAGTGAATGGGGATTGCAATGGTAATTCACATTTTGGACTTTTTTTCCAAAACCACTCATCAGATTCACTTCAAACTCGGTGGGGAAGTACTGTGGGTGGGTCTCTGCTAAGTTCATTCAATGGTCGTGCTCAAGTGATTTTTGGATATTCTATGAGTTTTGGGTTCATTTTTTTGCCAAATCTTAAAAAAAATCTCCAACAAAACCACTTGGCCTATTGATTCAAAATTTAATAGGAAGACTTGAAGGCATGACAGCCGGAGTTACACAGTGCATGGGTCACCTTGACTTCATTGTGAAGGTCACAGGGTCACTTAGATTTATTTAACTTGAGAACTACTTGTTCTACTTTCATGTTTTACAGAGTCATCGGATGCCCTCTTTGAGGGCCACACTCAGTACATGAGTGACCCAAGGTCACTGGACAATTGATATAAAATTTACTGTTCAATTGATAACCTAAGATCTTTTTTGCATAAGCTAGGACATTGATGTTGCAAATGTTAATTTTCTCTATGAAGGTCACGCTTAGACAGTACATGAGTGACCTTGATCTCATTTCTGAGGTCACAGTGCAACATACATTTATTTTACTCTTCAGTGCTATAACTTGAGAAGTACTTGAACTAGGACTTTGATGTTGCACATGTAAGTGTTCTTCCATATAAGTCAGACATACTCAGTACATGGGTGACCTTGATCCTATCCCAAGTTTGCAGAGCCACAAGTGTGATGAATCTCTAGATCACCTGAGCATGGGCTGTTCACACAGCTCTCTTGTTACAGTATAATTTTGCTGCAATACCCGTGAGTTGCTTCAGATTTATGCTTTTTTTATACTTTTTTTCTGAAAATTTATGGCTTTTTAAAAGTTGAATTGGATACTTTTTTTTGCAATTAGGCAGTGGCAGCACTGATTTTAACATTCACGATTTCGACCATGTCAGGTAAAGTAGGCCTACTAATCGAAGTCGTCAAGAGATGACACACCAGCCCAGGGCCAGGGGACCAAGCCGCAGGTCAAAGTCAAAGTCCGAGTTTTCAACCTGATAACTGCACATGCATAACGAAGCTAATTCAAAACGACATAATGAAGTCTACTCAACTCTGTTTTCTTTACAGACAGGACTTCATGTGTACAGTAATGACTGACAGCACATGATGACTTGAGCACCTTGGTGCCAGAGTCATTAATCTGTCAAACCAAATCTCCCAATCTATTTGCCTGCCTGCCTGCCTGATCACCCAAGCGTCAAGCTTTATTTTTCAAAGAATCAATTGCAGTTATATGTATCAAAGTAACTCCAAAAATCATGCAGAATTTGCCTGAAAATGCACCCCTCCCCCCCCAAAAAAAATCCTGTTGGTATAATAGTCTAGTAGTAATAAACACATATTTAATTTTTCGGCATTAATTTTTTTTCTTCCATTGTCAATATCAAGGCTGTTGATATTTGAAGTGAATGTGAGATTTAATACAAAGAAAAACTTAACAAACCGAATTCTGAAAGCCCATGTACCGTTTGAACTCTATCAATATGGCATATCAATAGTACATCTACAAGAGAGAAAAAAAACCACCCGATTGAATATTTCTATTGATTCTATAGATTTAGCTTTGACTGATTTTTTTTTTTTTTTTTTTTTTTTTTTTTGGCTTATCAGTTTGACCAGGGCTTCCAAAGTTGTCAGTTTTATGCAGTATACTTAATGGTATTGAAGATCTCATTCAGAAAAAAATTATCTCGTTAAAAAATTCTCACAAGGCATTTCAAAAAAGGTAACTTGTGTATTGCACAAACCTGGTCATGGATTTGACGGAATGTCACCACTATTGATGTGTTCATAAAAAAAACAAACCCATTGGGAACTGTACTAAAATCAAGGTCAAGAATACGCACAGCCGGACAGATGTACAACCAGAAAGCAGAAGGGGTCCCCCCATGGGGCGGACCCTTAAAATAAAAACAACAACAACAGCAAAACCTCAAGAACAGATTTATTGAAATCAAGAAATCATAGTATTGGCAACAAGCACAGTGGTCCTCCACTTGTAAGGCCTCTGTCAATGTGTCCATCCCTGTTAAAAGGCCATTCTTGTGAGAAAAAAAAGTGTTGCAGTACAATTACATTGTCTGTATGTGGAAAGTGTATTCATCTTGTAAGGTGGAGAGCACTTTTGAGCTGCAGTGGCAGTGGTCTTAGAAGGGGGAAAACCAATGTAAATTGAATTGCTACTCTTCTCAAGAATTTATTTCTTATAAATGTACACAAGTTTTTGAATTGATCACAGTTTTTCGGCAAATTTGAAATTCAGTCAACTGAATAATCATTCATATTTTCGAGGGCAAATTTTTTTTAAATAAACCCAAATCAGCATTTTTTTTTAGTTTTACTTGCTGAATTTTCAACACAGATATTACATTCACACCCCCCCCCCCCCCCGTCAAATATTCCAGAATAAAACCACTCAGGAAAAAATTTGAACATTTGACATTTGTTGGTGCTGTAAATATAAGTTATTGTGAGAATAATGAATACATTTTCTTCCTCTTCAAAAAATTATCCATCACATACCATAGGTGGTGCCACTAGTATTTCACATCCTTATCACCTTTCATCTCGGTAATACACCTGTAATGGTACACTGATATATATGTACAATTAAATATCCAAACAAACCACATGTGCACATATATACTAATTAATGATCTTGTGAAGTTTCATGACTGTGGGTCCAACAATTTTCGATGTACGCACAATATAAGTTTCATGTTACAAGTGAGACATACAAATCGATAAGAACAAATCTATATCACCCCTTGCTGGGGGCATTAAAAAAAAAGAGAAGGAACTGCACATTATATATACATATATATACATATGCAAGAGTTTATAATATTTCTCCACCCTTACTTTATCATGTTTATTCTAAAGAGCAATGAGGGTAAGAATAGCAACAAGAGGTCCATGGGCCTCATGCTTTGCTGTCACCAAGGCTAAATATTGCAGTTACACCTTGATTTCTAATTTCCTGAAATGCATGTCCTCCATAACCTTGAGAAAGTGGGTCAAGATCACCTATGTCATGCAATAGGAGACCTCCAACTGTTTCTAGACATTTTGAATTCAATGTGTTTTCAACATATTTTGGTCTATATCTTCAACTATACTGTAGGGGGCACCACCAAATTTCAACAGGTGCCACCTACTTGACCTTGATTTTTGTACCCTTTTTAAGTCCTGAAAGTTATATGGAGTTAACTTGAAAACTGTAGACTGTATGGCGATGCTCTGACAAACACGAGTGATCATATACGCTCAGCAACCTTTGGTGAGCAGAGCTAAAAGAAGGGAAAATTATCCTTTATTTTCTGTGCTGAGCAGGTGCATCAAAAAAGGTTGTCAGTATTAGCAAGCAATCATAGTGTGGTGATGTTGGCCACTGGAAAAAGGCCATTTCACTACACATCTACAGATGCTAATATACAAGGACAAGCAGAAGTAATTCAAGCAAAAGGGAGGCCATACTACACCACATACAGAATAAAGCAAAGCACTCAAATTTTGAAAACCAGATATAATAGACCTAAGCTTGCCAAATTCACATAGAATAAAGACCATCTCAGAGTATAAAATCTTGTTGAGGCTTTAAAATAAAAATAATAAGCATGCTTCCCCTCATGGACCAAATTTTTTTTTTATGGGGGGGGGGGGGGGGGGGGAGGTAGGCAGATAATTCGGGTCAGCCAGTGTGTTTTTTTGTTAAATGTGCCACAATTTTGGGTAGGTAGATGTTTGGATTTTTTTTAAGAGAAAGGTCGTTCCAGTTAGGGGAAACAAACCATTTTTTTTTGCCTTACAGTGACTGATTATGACCTAATATTTCAAGGTCACTTGAGCTTTAAAAAGAAAACAACCACATAAAGGATACTGAGAGAAACACGCTTGTTCATGGCTGTATCAGTGCTCATGTGCTTACACTCACTCATACAGTATGAGTGAGTGTAAGCACATGAGCAGTATTACTGATCGTGCCAGGAGCACGACTTGGATTTAATCAATTTTGAAACCTGGTAAGGATGTCTCTGTCCAAAGTTATATTGACAGAGATATACTAATATACAACACAATTTTTTGTTTTAATTAAAAAATATATCTTATATCAGGATCTAAAGGAGCTGTGCTCGTGGAAGAGGCTTTGCTGAAACCCAAACTGTTGAAGGACACTGGCAAGCTTCCACCAGTGTACCAGACTTCCATCCTTGAAGCAAAGCACAGCTTGGATATACAATTTGTACCTAAGAATGTTGCATTCTCTTACTGGGGGGATGTATGTGAGGCGAGATCACAAGAAACATTTCTTCTATGTTTACATCTATTTAATCACTTATATATATGCTTCTCAGGGATGAAAGTTAAATACCATATCCCATGCGAATCACGAAATTACCCAGTTTGTTATGAAAATTCATGTACACTTGTGGCTATCATAAACAATGCTTCAATTCACACACAAGCCCTGAATGTTACCATCATTTAGGAGCAAAATGCTGACAAAATTTGAACAAATGCTGCTAAATACTTCCACTTAAACTGACTCAAAAAGCCAAATATAGTTTGATTCAGCATCAAAATGTTTCAAGGTGCACTAACTCTAGGAGCTAACTGCTCTGCAGCCACTGAAGGCAACTTTCAGCCCACCACATGATAAACTAAATATTAGTTATATGAACTGTGTCAGCTTTTCAAAATGTACTGAATGAAATGAATACAAAAATGCACCATTTGTATGGGTTGAAATCACTGGTCAGTCTCTGATAAGCCCTAGAAGTGGTAGACAGCAGAAGTTCATTATTACCAAAAAGTTACTTAATTTTGTTGACCGTCAGAGACATTTGATAGCACCATCCACAACATGTTCTTGCTGTCATGCCACTTGTGCATTGCTGTATTTCTGCATCACAGTCCTTGGTACAACTTACTGCAAGTACATTAAATAGGGATTGCTCTAAAGTATCCTCCCTGTCCATGACAGGACTGTAACCCTTTGCTCCTCTAAATTTTAGATTGTTCATATCTGCCATGCATTTCAACTAGAATGCAGACGGAATGCAAGCAACCACACAAGATGGGAGACCATGCTATACCCTGAGCTTCCCAAAAGCGAAGGAAGGGGGAGCTGCACTGCGCATGGAAAAACAGAAAGCCAACATATGGTTAGCCATATGCATCCATGGGGTTTTCTCATTTACAAACTTTCATACTGCTTTGTATTATCATAACAAATGGCTGTGTGTTGAACCAAGTCAAGATGCCTCAGATTACTTGTATTGATCACAGCTACATGTAGTACTTCAATTTATCTACATATGTAGGAAAAATATCCCACTTCAAAATAGCTCATTAAAACTAAGGTCAGCATCTTGTAGAACTTGCTCATCTCAGTGCACTTTTAGTATGTATACAAAATGTTGCTATACTTGTATAGTTACCCCCCCCTCCCCCCTTAAGATTGAAAAAAATATGCACACATATTAAATGTTTTTCATTAACAATGCAAATAAACACTTGACAGCCAGTACCTTTAAAACCCAATCATCGCAAATGTACCCCCCCCCCCCCATGACATTGAAAAAAGGACAAGGTTGCTGAATATTGAAGTATACTCAACTTCCCACAAGTTGCTTCCACAGTATAACTTTTCATGATCATAGCTTTATTTTTTTCTTTTTCAAAAGCTACTGCATCCAAGAAGAATGGATAAAGGAACACATGCAGGAGATGACACACAAACATGACCACAATCATCAACTATACCCTGTTGGCCTGTTCAGGCCACAGGGTAAAAATTATAAAAGCAGGCCACATCTTTACTTTAGGCCAGTTTTGGCCACTTTAAGGGGGGAAAGGTTAATCATGATCTACAAATTTGGCTTGATTTCTATTTTTTTATTTTTTATTTTTAGAATATGCACTGCAAATAATTGGGAATCTGTTCCAAGGTTATGCTGAATGCCTGTCCAACCTAAAGGTATGTACATGGAGAGGCACAGACAACAGACTCCGCAGACACTATCTCCCAGCTGCGAACGTCCCGACATAGATACCTCTGTCAAGGAGTTTGTGTCCCGTTACTGCTCTAACCAGTTGGTCCAGTGAACTGACACAAAGTTTAGAATGTACTTTGCTGATTTAGTATCATGCCAGTTCATCCAGGTCTACAGGGGCCTCCTGATACCCCTCAAAGACCAAAGATGGGAAACAGTCACAGATTATGTTGACCACACACGATGGCAAGGGCACTTGGATGTTCTTTCCCAGGAATCCCCAACATCACCGAACGAACTGCCTACAGGCAATGTATCTGTAGTGTCTGCAAAAAACAAAAAAAAAGTGTTGACCATTTGACTAAATACATGCATACTAATAATGAAAGCTTCTATGACAAAACCAGATGCGTCAGTGCTTGACATTAACTGATTAAGGGGATTAGTATTTGTAAAATATTACATTAGAAAGACTAGGCAAGTGTTGATAAGAGCAGATACACTGTGTACACTGACTCCTTTGATCATTCACTGGACTCATCAGAGGTTAATGCACACCGGATAATAACTGACCACAAGTTCAGTATAACTATGTCTTATGCTCATAAGTACAGGGAGTTGATATCTTTCAACCCCACACTTGTATTGTATTACATTTCTTACAAATAATGTGTGCATTCTCTGTGCTGAATGTAGGAGTTGTTGCAATGTCAAGCCTGAAGTGTCTTGGTGAACATTTTTCATAAATATTATGTGCAAAGACATATACATGTTTATGTAACAAGATGACATTATAGTTTAAGTTGTCTGGTTTCTAGAAAGTTAAATAAGAATGGTAATAATTTCCCTTCCAAAACATGAACATCCATAGTCAGGCTCTTAAGAAGAAGCCTTCAAAACACCAGTATTATCTAAAACATTTTATCATGATGATTGTGTGCCTGTATATTGGAGAAAATACAATGGTAAGGCAAGAAGGGTACAGCAGACAAAGAGCATACCTTTTGCTCTTTTGGGCCTAACAGCTTGGAAATATCATAAACCAAAAAAGTTTGGTTTCTGTCATAAGCTTAGCCCCAGCTGATTATTACAAGTGTCTGCTTCGGGTACATGTAACAGTCCAACATTCTGCTCTGAAATTTAATAAGTCAGTGGTGAAATAGACATTACACTCTTGTTTGGAAACTACATGAAATTTATAACAAGCCTAAGAAGAGAAAAGACCCCCCACATACACACACACACACAAAAAAAAAAAAAAAAAAAAAAATGGTACCTGTGACAGGGACCAGCCCAAACTCCATATTCCTGTATTGTAGGTAAGCACAATCAAGTGCATACCTAGCTAGGCATACTTGTGCAAACCCAGGGTGTTGAGTGATGCACCTGATGTTCATCCCATTGTCTACCTCCTGATAGACTGGCTCCCTCGTTATCTGCTCCAATTCGTCCACTCATGGCAACAAGAGGATTCGTGTTCTGGCTACATTTCCCACAAATTTGCATGTCTGTTTGCCTGGGAAAACCAAAATCAACTCAAGGCCAGAATTCTATACAATAAATAGTTATAAACATATTATGCACTGTACCCATTAAATTTGCTTTCATTAGTGCAGTAAACATGCCATATGACCAGATGCCACATCATTTACAAAAAGGGCAAAATTAATGTAGGGAGAAAATATTGGGGTGCCATCAAGGAAGAGAAGTACTAATCACCCAAAGTTACAACTGTCAGACTTGTATCTGCAGTAGGCCTACAAACTCTTGATTATAACCAACCCTCCGGCCTTGAAATGGTCACATCTGGCAGCTGATCTCATATATATATATATATATATATATATATATATATATATATATATATATATATATATATATATATATATATATATATATGCACATAGATGCATTTACAAATATTGAACAACCCATATGTTTTCTATTAACATGTCTCAAAGAGGTAAATATCTTGACCACTAGGCCTATAACTCTTGTACACACAAACACACACATACAAGATTGTGTTGTGCCACGTTTTGTAACCCAAGACAGCACCGAGTTTATCTGAAAACTGTAATAATGAAAAAGAGCTCAAGTCAGGAGCATAATTTAAAAAAATTACAGAGTGTATTAATGCATGTATATGTTTTCAGTAACTCTGCCTTTGGTACAGAGGGATGGCATCCGTATTTCCTTCAGCCTCAAGATGCCACCACCAGTGTATATTTCTGTTAACTGACATTGCAGTACCCCCATGGACATCATGGTTGATTACCCATGTTGCTTGTGGTTTTATTCCTTATTTTACAAACAACCTGTTGCCAATTAAAAGCGGAAGATGTTGCCTGCATTTTTCACATGTGCCCATTCACTTAGCTCTAAGCTATATAAATCCTGACGAAAGCTTTACTATTTAAGCCCATCATCAGATTCAACCTTTCGCAAATATATATAATGTTTCTCAATAAGTTTCATTAGTCCACACGGCTGGCAGATCATATAAACAATCTTGCCATTCTAGGCTGAAGGCCTGCCATAATCATTATTTTTACTCCTGTTGTATTATATAGACATGTATACACATGAAAAAAGTGTGTGAAGTACCAGTTAATTACTCACAATTTCCTGTTATTATGATACAACATCACGTATCTGGTGTTTATACTCAGGATGGGCCTGAATGAATATTTTCTTTCTTTTTTTTCAGAATAAGTTTATCAAAGAATTGAAGGGTTGTTATGAAAAACAGTGGCATTGACTTTTTTGTAAATAGTTTGTATTTCAAATGTACAAAAAAGTAAATGACAGCATTACTATCTGACAAGAATGGAGATGAAAAAATGTGATTGCATCAATTATGTCTGAATCAAAAAAAAATATTCATTTTTAAAAAGTGTTACCACAGACTTTTTGTAATACCATAGATATAATTCAAAATTGAAATGGTATAAAGGAGTCTAGGCTCCTTGTTGGTTTAGAGGGTATAGTTGTTTTAAAGTAGTTGATTTAAAACTCGGAACCCATGTCTTATTTGAAATTGCAATGGTGAATCCATCAAAGTTTGAGCTGCACACATACATACAAAAAGACACAAATACAATATTCACCAAGCAGAGATTAGTAGTGTAGGTCAGTGTTTTTTAAGGCACAGTGAATCTAACATATTACTAGGAAGCCTTAAATGCTGTAAAATGTTTAGGCAAAGAATACATCAGGTCATCGGGAATCCAAAACCTGTCGAGAAATGTAAACAATAAAATTGAATTAATAGAATATCAATTCTGAGCCAGGAGCCAGGGACAATGGCCAACAATTGAACCGGCTTAACGTTACAGGGCCTAGGCCTACTCTGAGTACTCAGCCTACAACTGCCGACTGCAGCAAAATAGACATCTTGGACTATTGTACTTCTTCATTGAGTCTGACTGCCCGAATCCTCTCCGATTGTCTCATTCATCTACTCTTTTACTTCGTGGATTTATTAAGCAGGGATCCTTTCCAAGCTCAATTGAGCAGTGTCAGGTTATCCACGACCAAGCAATGCAGCACGTGTTACTGTCACTCATTCTGTTCGGGGTTTCTTATTTAAATAGCAACAACCCCACAAAAGTCTCAATTTCAAGTGCTGGTCTCAGGTAGCCATAAATATAATTCATATAATCACTTTTTAAACAATGACATTGACTTGTACATTTAAAGTCGTAACTAAAGTAAGATGTGAGACTGTTTTGTTTACCAATCTGTGTTCCCCACGCGTCGCGGCGGTGCTTCACCCTAATGTTGCCCCCCAACTTCCATGGCTTCTGGATCGGCAGCCCTCGCCACTGGCTCATACCGCCACTCAACTAGTGGCAGGTTGACAGATTACTCAGAATCTGTTTCCCTCGCACCATTATACTGGCCCAGATCCTCTCCAGACACAAGGGAGTCTGAGAACTCGGAATTTCTGCCACTGTCAGACCTGTTATCTCGCTTTCCGTCTTCCAAAAGTGTCACACCCGTGACGTCACGAGTGTGCAACCCAATCATCGGCCGTTTCCGTGTATGGAAGTTATACTGTTCAATAATTATTCACAAACCCCTGAGTTTTGTTCACAAAACCGTGGGTTTTGCTTTTCAAAACCCTGGGTTTTGCTTTTCAAAACCCTGGGTTTTGTAGCAAAACCCTAAGTTTTGCTAACAAAAACATAGGTTTTATCGCAAAACCCTGGGTTTCGTTAGCAAAACCCCAAACCTTGGGTTTGGCTCAGTTATTGAATTTTGATATCATTTTGGACAAAACCGTGGGTTTCATGAACAAAACCCAGGGTTTCGTACCGAAAGCGTGGGCTTTGTAGCAAAACTTTGGGTTTTGAGCACAAAACCCACAGTTTAAGAGCAAAACTCCGAGTTTTGATCACAAAACCCTCGAATTTGTTATTTTTTGAACAAAACCCACAGTTTTGTTCCTAAAACCCTCTGTTTAGCCAGAAAACCGTGGGTTATATAACACTTTGAAATAACAGAACAAAACCGTGGGTTTTGTGAGATTGCAAAACTCTGGGTTTTGTGACATCACGAATCCCAGGGTTTTGTAACCAACCAATCATGACAGCTGTTACTTGGTAGGCCTTGCAAGGCTACTCAACTTAAGTTAAAAATAGCGTCAAACTACAAGTGGCTCAGTTACTGTGATCAATAACATCATTTTTGGTTACCACGCGCAAAGTCTACCTCTTTGCGACACGATGAGAATATAAGTTACATATTAGTTAAAGGACGAGAGGTTGTGCATCCACTGATCCAGTGTTTAAAATAATCCACACGCCGGAACGAAGAGCCGCATGGCCATGGACTATTGAATGCACAGCCTCGAGCTCTTTTATTGCGTAAAACATTCGATCCTTTGCAAATAATTAATTTATCGCACGATATATGATGGGGCCCTGGAAATTTTTATCTAAGTAGCATTTTCGGTCCCATTCTTCAACCATTATTGTCTGAAATATTCAACAGTTATCGGTTGCAGTCATGTTGGCTTTGACTGGCGTGACCCAGATGTGAAAAAGTAAACAAAGCCGCGTGATCCGACCACCATCGAATATGAGACAGAAACTTGAGAAGTTGAGTGCCTTCTATAAGCAAACGTGGCCACATGCCTAGCTTGTCGGACTGCGGGCCAAGGGGTGTCCGGATCGATCCTAATCAAATTTGTTATTTTTTAATGAATTAATTTAATCGAGTAGAAATTTCCGACTTGGAAATTTTTCAATGTTGAAGTTGTAAAAGAACAATGCAGTGACGCCAGAAAATGTCTAACTGGCTTTTGGTTTGTTCAACTTCTTGTGTTTATTTATCAATAATTGGTGGACGTGCGTGTACAATGAACCATTCGACAGTTCTTGAAACGGTGCCAGGCAATCTTGCGTGATTTGCAGTGCCCGTCAACAAAAAACTTGTACACCACTCAGTACTGGGAAAAGGTAGTTTGTATGGGGGTAGTGGCTGACACAGGGACATCCCGTTACAGACGGGGTTTTCACCCTTCCGGTTGCAGAGCTCCCGGGGAAGAGCTTTAGTATCTTTCACCAGAGCGGACACTGAAATAGATGCAAAATTCTGAATGTTGGGAATGAAGGTGGAGTTAAAGAATACCATGTAACAATTTTAAGACTTAGTCGTGTTGAGATAATTAACACCATGATGTGATGTGGCAGTCGTTTTGCAATCAACGGTCGCATAATTACTGCAGGCAGCGGCACAACGTACGGCGGATTTCAACGACGCGGCAGATCAGAGGCCTTGTGCTGCTAAAACTTCAGCCCGGTCGCACGGTCCCAGAAACTGAAAATCGGTCTTAAGCTATTAAATTTCTTAAAAACACATATTCGACATACATCTCACATGTTTTCTCTTGTAGTACCTAAAATATGAGCTCATGAAGTGCACACAGTGATAATTTAAAATACAGGACGTTTAAGTCGCGAATCGATGGAAGTTTTCCGAGATCCGCCATCTTAACATGATATTGGTTTACAGCAAGTTCAGCAAGTAAGCCGTGTTGTGAGTGGTTGGTGTATCCATATGACCAATTTTGCGGTAAAATACAAAACCGTGGGTTTTGTGACGTCACCAATCCTATGGTTTTGCGAATTATTCAAAACCGTGGGATTTCTGACGTCAGAAAACCCTGGGTTTTGCAAATAATTGAACAAAACAACTGCAAAACCCAGGGTTATCATGACAAAACTCAGGGTTTTGAAACAAAACCATGAGTTTTGTGAAAAGATGGGATAACAAAGCAAAACCCTGGGTTTTGTTACAAAACCCAGAGTTTTGTGTACAAATCCCTGGGTTTTGATACAAAACCTTGGGTTTTGCGAGCAAAACCCAGGGTTTCGTCTACAAAACCCTGGGTTTTGTAATAAAACCCACGGTTTTGTGCACATTATTGAACAAAATTAAAAAAATTATGATATTTGTTCTGTTATCCTGGGTAGTTTTCAAAACCCAGGGTTTCCTGCAAAACCCTGGGATTTGCAAGCAGAACTCAGGGTTTCGTTACAAAACTCACGGTTTTACAAACAATACCCTAGGTTTTGTTTAAAAACTCTGGGTTTTGTACACAAAACCCAGGGTTTGGGGAATTATTGAACAATACAACTTCCATATCCATGAACCTGCCTCTTTCGCCCAATAGAGAACCATCACCCAGTGACACTTGGCGCGAAAAAATATACGCGTGGTATCTGAGTACGATGATTGACAAAACTGAAACTTTAAAGTTATTTTGAGACCTGCCCTTTAATGTTCCTACATAAAACTGTTTCACTGTTAGTTAGAATCCTGGTGATTGGACAAGTACAACATCTCTCAAAAAATTATAAAAAAAAAAAAAAAAAAAACTAACGGCATTGCAGATCAGTTAGAGTGGTTTGTGTGAAGTTTTTTTTTTAACCACGTTGAACACTTTCCCTGTACAATTTTATGACCTTACATGTACGTTATTGACAAATTCATCATATGAACTGCATCTTAACATTTCTAAGCTTAAAATGTGCATGTTCGTGGCGTATATATATAATAAACATATTATAAGTCAGAAACCCAGTAGCTGTATACTCGTCATTAAAAATAACCATTACTGATTTTGTTACTACTAGGAGTCTAATCAGCGTGCGTTCACAGCGATCATTCTTAAAATTGACAAGAGTATAGTCGGACTTGGGTTTTACCTGCGGTTGAAATTATGTCATGTATGTTGGCTTTTTCAATGTGCATTTATTATTGAAACACTTTTGTCATGGTACGAATCTCTTCTTAGGTGGCCTGCATGGGGAAGGACCCTCTACTAAACGAGGGTAACCAGGTCATCTCAGTTTCATAATTGGTGGTGCCAACATTTTTTATCTTTCAAAATATCCCTATGAAAGTATGTATGTTTATAACTTTTAGGTCGAAAAAACCTAGATATATTGAAAAATATTATATACCAGGTCGTCTCAGTTTCATAATTGGTAGTGTTAAGATTTTTCATCTTTCAAAATATCCCTATGAAAGTATTTATGTTTATAACTTTTAGGTCTAAAAAACCTAAATATATTAAAAGATAGTATATTTGATATGGTGTATCTAATACAACCTCTCTGAGAAATGGTAACTCCCTCTGTTTGAAAAAAAAATCTTCATGAAAATTACTGTATTTTTGGTTTAACCTTAAAATTGTTATTTTGCCCCAGTTTCAACATTATGAAATGCCAAGATTAATACGTTTGGCATGCTGTTTTATCTAGTTTGGCAGTTTTATCCTGCAATGAGGTACAGATAAAATTTTGACTTGCGAACTTTGGTGAGTGTCTTTTGAGAACAAAAGTGTAATCTCAATGTAGCAAGTGACAAAATCGAAATTTTAACGATAGGACCATGGTAGATAAATTAAACTTATGATTTTACAAGTTTGAAGCACATTCGATAAAAAAACAAAACTTTCTAGCTAAAAGAAAAATACATTTTTCAAGTAACATTTATAAACACGTCAAGATGTGATTCCATTTTTCATCAAAATCGACCATACTTCACAAGAAATATACTCCCTGTTATATGCAGTCACCTGCAGATCCCGACAATTCTAAAAATACATACTTTTAAAAGATATTCTGCACCGTGATTATTTTGTAAACCATCAAAGCCAAATACCTTTTTGGTGACTGAGCTTTCCACTGCATGGCCACCTAAAGCCCGTGTCTATTGCATGAATATTATGAAATAAATGGTATATTCATCTAGCAATTGTCTAATTTGAGTTTGATATGGTATTGCTTTATGGACAAAAATTTGACCCGAACACTAGCCAGAACACACTATTTTGGTTGTTATTGTCCCAAAGGCTCCTACTTTGGGACTGAGGGCACAAGCCCCCCTCCAAAGCCTTCCACCCGCTCGGCTGCTTATGCTCCCTCCTGATGTCAGTATCTTCAAAATCCGAAACCTCTTCCAGGATAAGCTGGTGATGGGCCTGTAACAAAGTCGTCTCCTTCTGATGAGAGGGCAACATGATTGCGAGGGAATCCATCATCAAAACAGAAGGGCGCCTTGATGCGGGTGACCTCCCCAACCGAAGCAACAGGAGAGTAGTTCTGGCTCAACTTATGACAATTTCCAGTGTCGCTTGCCATATGCGGACAAATGATCTACGTCACTTCCCATATAAAGAGAAACAACAAGAGACACAGAATACAGCACGAAAGAAACCATAGCTGGGCATTGGGCCTGTACCACGGTCTTGGTGGTGCTAATTTGTACAAAATGTCTGCTGACTGGGAAACTTTAGCCGACATCCTGTGTACTAATATGTGTTCAGTGCAACACATGTTGGTCTAATTTGGAACGCCAGAGGTCTAAGCAGTCAATTTTTATTGTATCTATTTCAAGAACAGACTTATTCTTCTTTGGCGGTTTGTTGAATAACATGACTTCTGTTTTCTTCACCTCAACAAATATGTTTGTTCCCGTGAACAAATCGATTTGATCTTCTGAACAAAAGCAAGTTTCTCCACTTCCAGATGATAATTAGTACGGTATGCCGCGTGTCACTACCGGTAGTGTATTACCATGTGAAAAATACGACAAATTTATGTCAACCTGTACCTTCGGCACACTCGCCCAGCCAAATGTACAGTTGAACACGCTGACCTCTAGGCCATCGGGGCAACCCCAAAAAAGGTTGACCGAGGACCCAGGGTGATGTTGTAGCAGGTGTGGCTTGTACATTGACAGGGTAGGGCACTTCCACAGACCGACAATTTATGATACACCTCTAAATCTAATATAATTTCGAAGTCGGAGCATGGCCCACAGCACTTCGACACCAATAGAGTATAAGCAAGACCTCTAGGCCATCGGGGCAACCCCAAAAAAGATTGACCGAGGACCCAGGCCAGGGTGATGTTATTGCAGGTGTGGCTTGTACATTGACACGGTAGGGCACTTCCACAGACCGTCAATTTATGATACACCTCTAAATCTAATATAATTTCGAAGTCGGAGCAATGGCCCACAGCACTTCGACACCAATAGAGTATAAGCAAGACCTCTAGGCCATCGGGGCAACCCCAAAAAAGATTGACCGAGGACCCAGGGTGATGTTATTGCAGGTGTGGCTTGTACATTGACACGGTAGGGCACTTCCACAGACCGACAAACGTCATAACACGCAAGAGGTACAATCTCGAACTTTGACATTTCCTTTGTATAGCTTCAACAAGTAGGGGCCGGGAAACGAAGCTAGTTGTCACAGGATTAAGTTGTCATCATCCACTTTTTCAGAATCCCATTTGACAATGCGTGGTTTTTTAAGGCTCCAATTAATAGTTGAAAGCATTTGGAGAAACAAAATCAGATTTCCAGCTACAGACACGTTATGATCGTCTGTGAAGAAAGAAAGAAAGAAAGAAAGAAAGAAAGAAAGAAAGAAAGAAAGAAAGAAAGAAAGAAAGAAAGAAAGAAAGAAAGAAAGAAAGAAAGAAAGAAAGAAAGAAAGAAAGAAAGAAAGAAAGAAAGAAAGAAAGAAAGAAAGAAAGAGAGAGAGAGAAAAATGCTCACATTTTTCCCCAAAAGCAGTGCCTACCACCACACTTAAGAAAGAGAAAACGTGAAAGAAAAAGGCTCATATCTATGACCACATGGAAAGGCATGGCAAAAAGCAGTGCCTGACCAAAGAAAGAATGAGTGAGACTGAGAGAGAAAAAAATCCTGACATCCATCCCGAAAGCAAGAGCGAAAGATCATGGAACCACCATCCAAATTTACATTTAATCCCGCCAAAACACAATCATATTTAAATGATTAATAATAATGATGCATTGTGCATCACCCGCTTTAATCTCTAAACAGAGCCATAAAATGTCCGCGTTGTAAATGCCTGTGATGCATTTGAGTCAACATATAAGACCCACGTTCCCCTCCAGAAAAGATTAGTTGTGCACAACTCACAACCATTTCCGGTTCCTCTTTGACTCCACATACATATTCCAATTCACATTCACAACCTTTCTATTCACAACCATTTCATTCACTACTATTTATCTATCTATATGTATCCCGCGGTGTGCCTGTTGAAGATATCGCGGACATTTCAAGATTGTACCTTTTGCGTGTTTTACTATTTGTTGCGCGGAACAAATACTGGCGGAAGTGATTTGTTCCGGAGTATAAATATTTGATCCGCGGAACAAATCAGACAAGGAGCGTCAATTTAATTAAGATAGGGGATACTTGATGATGTGATCAAATCGATTTGATCAGAAGAACGATTCGATTTATTCAGAAGATCAAATAACGTCTATATATTCTTCTGGCCATATCGATTTAATCATCTGATCAAATATATTTGTTCATGTCATCAAATAAGAGTATATTTGTTCTTCTGATTAAATCGATTTGATCAGAAGAGCAAATCGATTTGATCAGAAGATCAAATCAATTTATTCAGCGAACAAATAGCCTGACGTGTATTTAATCACATGAACAAATACATTTGTTCACCTCATGAAGTCGATTTGTTCTTCTGATCAAATATTTTATCATGTGATCAAATACTGATAAAAACAAGAAACGGCGTTCCATAATATATATATATATATATATATATATATCAAAAGTCAATTTTTTACCTTCCACCATATATTGACTTTGACTCTGCGTTTATAATTTGATAAATATTCCCGTTGTGTGTGTGTGTGTGTGTGTGTGTGCTACATATTTACATATATTTGAATAATTGTACATCAAAACAGTAGCGGACATAGATTTTTTTATCACTGCGGGTTACCAATGGTTATGTTTGAATGATACTTGACATTATCCAGCGTAACATATTTTGTATTGTTTAGATAACTTTAAACAACTATAATCTATTTTCCTTTATAGCTTATAGCAATTTTTGTAATCTACAGTGTCAAAAGTCTTTGAAAGACCCATATATAGGGGTGTCGTGCTGTATACAATACAACATAATTCTATCTATTAGTTAATTTTCAATCAATATTTTTTTCGATTTCTTGCTCGTCCGTAAATAAAATGAACATGTATGTTGAACGAACTTGGAAAATGTCCTTCCTTGGTTGCAGACCAAGTGTTTCTATGTTGTGCTTGTGAAATGTTTCGCTGTAATAATTTCTTTGGATTGTTTGTACTATTTTGTAGCGATTGTTCTTGCTTGTGTGTATGAATCCATAAATATTCATTTAATTATAAAACGGTGACCCTTGAACCATTTTCAGTCCTAGACAAATAACATTCATCACATATGCCACGATTTTAATATCGGAACTTATACACAAAGGAACAAAGTGAAAGTAACATAGGCAGATCCAGGAAGGGCCCAAAATGTTTCTACTGCAGCGAGTGACAAGATACGTCCAGGTCACGACGTACACCGGGCACATTCTCAGAGTCAAACTAATGGCCGATTGGGCAGCTGTAATTTGATCACCATATTTACTCAGTATATATATATGGTATACAAAGTCAATAAAAACGTCATAAAAGAAACGAATGGGAATTTCAGCACAAGTCAACCAGAATACTCCTTCCTTCCATGTTACGCTCCTCAGTTAGATCAAAATAAACTTGAAGTACCGGTAGCCTACTGATTGATGCACACTATTGAAAGCCAATGTGTTCATCTTCAATTGTCAATGTAAAATGCATTCCATGTATTTGTAATCGTTTAAGTAAGTTAAATCAGTGTGAGCACAATAAGTGATCTGGGTTCTTTTCATCAAATACTACCTCCGTGTCTTCGGCAGACTCGTAGTGAAGACCTAAAAGCTTCTGTAGTTCCTTACACAGAGCCTTTTCTCAGCACACTTCCCGGATCTCTTCATATGAACAACCTTCCCTACAGCATTCTTCATGCAGGCTTCTCTTTTTTCTGTGATGATCAAGGGCTTTCAGGAATGCCTTGGCTCCTTCTTCAGGAATGAACTCGTTTCCTGCTGTCAAAGACCCAAAAACGCTTTATCAAATTTAACAATCTCTATAGTCTGCTTAAGTCTGGACAAAACACTTCTGAACTTCGTTATAGCTTAACATCGCAGACCATCTAATTCGTGAAACACCACAGTTTGTACACTTATGGCTATACAAGCTCTCTCCCAAAATCATATTTTTGTTGCATGGTAACTGATTTAATATATTAATGTAATTAAACATTTTGCCCGATGTAGCCTACTTTATGAAGATTTGAACGAGTCAGTGAACATCATACGATATCACAATGCAGCCGGAAGTGCAACACTTGCATTGTCTAATTTAAGGCCAATCATAGTGAAATACGTATCGTTTCAACAATGCGAGTAGCCGTTGATTTTAACCTCTACGTAACATGAGTGCGCGTCAAACATAAAATATTTGCACATGGTTTGGTTTTAGCGTTAGCAAAATAGGAAGAGTAAATGCGGTCTATCTGTGCATAACCGCAAGGATCTCTTTACAATGCGTAATGATTCCTGGTTCCATATTTTGCGGAATACAAGTCGCACATTTCCGTCCCCAATACATCAAAAGGCGCAAGCAAAGGATATCTGCAACACCACAATTTCTATTGAACTTGCCATAACATGCTAACAACTGTTTTTACATTTACTGTAATTCTCCGTAGTCAACGTGTTATTTTTAGAGAGGCAAACGGCGCGCGGTTTAAGGGTACACAGTTCAGGAATCTTTTCATCGGCTCCTACCAGTTTGGTGATTTTGCAAACAAGTTTAAAGTTGTGATGTACCTCTTTCACAACTTTCAGCATCAAAATCGATCGAGCAAAAGTAAACATAAGCGCTCACCATGTTGTCGATGTTGTAAAATATCCATAAGATAAAAAATTTGAAAATACTTATGAACAATTCAGGACTTTCCCCCACAAGTGGAGCCACTGTGCACAACTGCTTTCTTGTCTCCATTCACAAGAGAACCCCCTTTGGGGGGCAAGCCTGCTTGCTTGTATACTTTTAATATGGACCCTATCCAGGAACAAACCTCGGGTGATGGGAAAATATGAGTGCATGTTCAGATAGCTGTGTATATGAAAAGAGTCTGGCAACTCAGCTGCAACAATGTTTACACAACAGTGAGAAAAGGGAAACTTATTACAGTAAAGGACGGCCATTTTGGGGGGGGGGGGAAATGCATTTCCTCAGTGAAATGTTAGCAAGAACCTTGTTCTGAGTTGATCTTTTCAGAGTGTAGACATACATAAATGACTGTTAAATGACTACTGTTGACTATGCTGCTGCATGATAGTATGCAGACATTCCTGAATGTAAAAATGTACTCAGTGCAGAGGTGTCAAAAACTATGCAGGTAATTGACTCAAAGGTGTCAGAATCCACTCTCCGCATGCATGAAATAAAGACAGCCACACCTTGAAGATGTTAGTTTAATTCCCACCTCTTTACAGTAGAGCATTCAGCACATAATGTCAGAGGATAATGCTTATAATTCAGGACTTTCCCCCCCAGGTGGACCACTGTGCCCAGTGATTTTCTCACTTCCAATGCCTACAGAAAGCCCCTTTTCTTGGGTAAGACTACTTGATTGTATAGTTTTAACATACCCACTTTCCACAGAGCAAGGTTTACATGGTTAAATATCACGAATATCTCAGCTGAGCAAGTTTAATTATGGCAAGAAAATGGCCTCTAAACTGTTAATGAAACCTTTCATAAAATTTTGAACTTATTACAATAGGTTCAGACTATTTTACGGCAGTAAAGCTTGCCTAATCAGTGACGTGTCTGCCATAACTGAAACAATGGTGTTTTGCCCTTTAAACACCACACTTGTATGAATGGTAATATCCCACAGAGCCATAATATGCTGTGGCATCATGAGCAGAGACTGTCAAAATGTACTCAGTTTAAAGGTTTCACAAACTACTCTGCTGATTAACCCCACAGGTGTCAGAAACCAATTGACACCTATGCAAGTGTGGGTGGTCAGTACACAGATACGGACTACCGTATGAGGGTCTCAACAATTTTGCCTGTAAACAGTTTCTAACATGTTCAAATTAAAAATTCCTGGTACTTTACTGATGTTGGCAGGCATACTAATCAAAAAGTTTTACAATTTATGTTAATATTTCTATAATTGACCTGAAATGTACTTTAAAGATTAGTACTTTTAACATGCGTTACCCTATGCCCACAAGTGTTCACCCCCGCGATGCCCTCTCCAGTCAGCTGGAGGTGAGAAAAGTCTATGCTTTGTTGGTTTTGTGAAAGGAGTCAATTTTCTTGACTCTCGTGTTTGTTTTGTTTATGCCATACAGTAACCATTTTGGCATTAAGCAGATCTCCGATGATAGAAGAGGTAAAAGTCAAAATTTTCAGGTTTGAACGTGTAACGAAAGGGAAATATACAAATATAAGCCATGAACCTCATTTACATTATGTGTATAAGCTCAAAGCCTGCAGGAGTTGACAGGCATTTGGACCATGGAACACCAACGTTCTATGCAAATTCATAATGTTTTGGAGCAGATGCTGTCACGGACGGGCTCAACATCATTGACCCATTAATATTCTTTTGGGAGGTGACTATATCGGATAGCAAGGATCGCCAATTGATTTTAACGATCAACGGCCACGACCGCATATAACTAAGTCACATACAGTTGGATAAAATTTGTTGAAGCCACAACTCGTATCTTAAAATGTATCTGATACACGGCTCTGCCCAGTGTAACCTCTATGTAAACAGTGCAACAAAAAGCTCTCCCGTCTAGGCTTTAACAGTGAATTGAATTTCTGTTTTCTTTTCCATAAAAATGTTTTTCACACATTGTTTTGCCTAGTCGGCTTTAAATCGAGCCATGACACATTCAGTTTGTTTGCTACTGATTTCACTAAGTTCAGATTTAACTTCTTCAAGTGTGGAGTTTTGTATCTGATAAAGTGTTCACGTTTTCAAATGAAGTTTCAAGCTCATATTTTTATATTTGGGAATTGTCATTTTTTTCTGTTTTCATTCGAAAAAAATTAAAAGAGGAGCTACGAATTTTGCTGTTGATTGGGTCTTTGTCTTCTACTTCGATACGCGTTTTTTACATTCGTCACACTTTCTAACTAAGTTCTATATTATTATATGCTTGCTTTCATTTTGCCAAAAACTCCCGATTTTTCATGCAAACTCCCTGCATCTCGATAGATGGCTTAAACGTATCGTCTTTAACCCTTTGAGATAGAAGTAATGCTGTAAAACAGCAGTCCAGACGACAGTGAATAGGACAAGTCCTTCTGAAAGGCCTTAATACAACCAAAAGACTATTTCATCATATGAATTTAATGTTTATAATGAAAAAGAAAAACTGTCCATGAACACCCACTGTAAAGGTTGTATAAGGATGAACATCCCTGCACAAACTTGGCAGGAGGACACTTTGCTTCGTATATATATATATATATTGGTTCAGGCAAGGGTCCTAGCAATACCAATATATCATGGTAAATCTGTTTCCACTTTGTGGACATTAATTGGTTATAATCTGGGGGACTTATCTCAGTCCCAAATATGTTAGATAAGAGATATTGAACAAAAAGAAGTGGTCGAAATGGAAGCAGACGGAATTTTTACTTTTCTGTGCATGAGAGGTTTACTCATACACATCGAAAAGTGAGAGGTTTACTCATACACATCGAAAAGTTTGGACGATAATATGACATATTTTTCCTCTGGATCGCTTAACAGTACAATAACAAGGCTGGAGGTTCTCCAGTACAAAAGAGAGGCATGCGATGTTGTTCGCGTGACATAGCAGACAAAAACAAGGAAGTCCCAAGATTCTGCGAACACAAAACGTCAAGGAGAGCACCCGTGAGCTGCGTTTGATAGCAGGGATGAAAAAAATGTTCGCACATTTGCAATGATTGTGTCAAAAGGAAAAATTTCTTGTTTTTAATGGGAATCCCTAAACAGCTCCACACTAGTATGTAAGTCCATTTTTCCTGCCTGTCCAATCTTGACTGTCATTTAGACTAATATTAAATAAGGAGGATATTTCACTTTGAGACCGAAAGTGCTGTGTATTTGTTGTCAGAGAGGTATCAATATTTTACAGCTGCTGACTTTATATTTTTGTGGTAAAGTGTGAGACCCAAGCACAAGTTGTGTGTATTTTATACGTACATCAAAGAAAACTACGCTGTTTACACGCAAAATAGTGAATTTATAGTAATTAGGATCTGCATGTGATGTTAGGATACCCCAGTTCAATTGTTGTCTGCCCATTACATTGATATGGTAAAAGCGTTCTTCTTCTCAAGCCACGAATATTTTATGACAAATTATTTGATTGGAAAGTAAAAATGCACAGGGTAAAATATATCCTGCGTATAGAAATCGGTGTAATAAGTTATACTTAAAATGTTTTGCCAATGAAGCCTTCATGCACGAAATTGGACAGAAATGTGTGATTTTATAATTGTCTCAAAATGAAAGAACATAATTATTCAGCTGCAAGCTACGTATTATTTTTTAGCGATGAACGTGGAAATAAAATAGCTATCATATCATTTTGGATGTAAAAAAAAAATAAGATTTTGAACGCAACTCCGCGAAATGATGCCACCACGTCACGGAATAGCCTCGGTGCTAACAGGCGTCCAAGGAGAGAAGTTGCTAGCGCATTTTACAAGGCGTCACTGAGTGGCCAAGTATGTTATTTATTTGGTTTGCGGTCGACCTTCCATGGATGAATGTGCGAGATGGTTAGACAGGGGTAAATCTAGGATTTGAGGAGAGGGGCCTTTTTGAATAAAAATTGGGAAGAAAGTTTGCATGTTTTGGGAAATCGGACATGATTTTGGATAATTTCTGAGGATTGGAAACAAATTTGGAGCCTGCTCTTCCAATTGGATTAAATAAAAAAGGCCCCTGAAACTGTGGTAGATTAATCCCTGTTAGACAGTTTTTTTTTTCGCATGAAAGAGACGTTGGATTCTAAAATATTGATAATAAAATCGAACTTTCAGCAATTTATTGACGTGACCTTCCCCCCTCTCAGGTATGAATTGAAGTGGATATCACGAACCGTCCATTTAGCTTTTTCGCCTTTTCCGACAGCATGCATCGGGCGTCGATCGTTCGCGTTTTAAGACCCAAACGTGCACTCAATGAGTTGTGAATGTCGATTCCGATTGGTGTTATAGTGGACAATAGAATTTGTTGAAATGCGACTTGACTGGTTCTGCATGTATAGTTTATCGGAAATTGCTTTGCCAAAAGTTTCGCAGAAAAGGCCTTCTCTTTAAAATGCGTCAACTAGGTATTACCCCAGCCGACATTATATGTTTTGCAGTAATCGCCAACAGAGTGTTGTCATCCAAGGTCAAAGCTCTTCCTGGTTACATTTAGAAGCTGGCGTGTCCAAGAGCTCTATTCTGGGATCACTATCATCACTAATCTATATCAATGATGTCGTTGTTGACATTAATTTGTGACATCAGACTTTTCGCAGATGACACAAGTATCATTGAAATTATTAACCATGAGACCTCTGTTGGTCGTGTCAACACTGACCTTGGCCGTTTATTAATGTGGGGTCGATGGCCATGACAGTGCTCGTAAATCTCTTTCCGTATTATTCTCTTGCAAAAGAAATAAAGAAACCCACTGTCTATCTTGGCAATGTTGCAATACCCAAGACCACTTGCCACACTCGTTTAGGCTTTACCCTCGCTCATGACCTAAAGTGGCATCTGCACATGAACCAAATCATACGACAATGACCCCCCCCCCCCCCCCCCCCAATTTTGGAATACGGCTGCGCATTACTTGATAATTGTAGCCAAGTACTGTTTGATTTGTTTGGTTTGTTGTATGAAGCAGCAAGGATATGCACCGGCGCAATGAAATTCATGTCACATGACAGGCTCCTACGTGAGATAGGCTGGGAGTCAATGAACAGCAGCCGTAAATTATATAAATTGAAACTGTTGTACAAAGTTTCAAATAAGCAAACACACCACTGCCTTATTAGACATAGTTCCAAACTACGTAGTAGCTCAAACAGCTCACCCGCTTCGACACTCCTCCCAGCTTAGAAAATCATGTGTAAGACTGACAACGACGCAAAATCATTTCTACCCTCTCCTATAAGCCTATGGTATGACCTACCTGACGCAATTTAAACATCCCCCCCCCACAATTCTAGTTTTCAAGGCTAATCTAACTAAATCACTCTTCTTTCATCATGAAAGTCCGAGTTATTTCACGTCCAGTGATCACTTTCCAAATATTATTCAAATGTGCTTGCCCCTGTTGTAAGTAGAGCAAAGTTTCTAATATACTATTAAATAATGGTATTTTATTGATCCCTCATGTTTAGGGAAATGTATGTTGTTTTTGTTGTTGTTGTTGTTGTTGTTGTTGTTGTTGTTGTTGTTGTTGTAAAATATTTACTTAGCAAAACTGGATTACCCAATCGCTACTCAGTAGCTAATCGAGGGATTATCCAGGGCAAACAGACGTACATAGTTGCTATTTACAAGACACACAGGACAAATACAGGAGAAAACTGCGTCACAACAGGAAATACATCTGTAACGGTACTGTAGCAGATATGATATATTATGAGACAGAGCGTCTTGTGTGAATAATAAACAATTGTAACAGCTACGAAAATGTCGTTCAAATCATCAGGTTGATTCAAACTAAAAAAAAAAGCACGATTTCTAATAATCTTTCTCCTAGTAAGTCTTTCAATAAATTCGGATGTGCAAATGGACGCAGACAATAAGCAACAAAGCTGAGAAGCTCTGATGTGGTTCCCTTTATTTGAGGTGGATTGAAAATTAACTGTCACTTTCATCAACCACGCGATGAGGCTTTACACTCATGGCCAACATTATTTTCAATGTCATTATTTGGATATACACTTACATTTAGTTAATATAAATCATCATGTTAAACTTACCTTCGACGCTGCGTTTGACAACACCGTGATTCCTAGTGGGGGAACAAGGCGACAAATGGGGACAGACAACCTGCAATCTTGCTGCTAGAGCGGAACCGCAAAGCCTCTCCATATCGCACACGCCCAGCATACCCAGCCACACGAGCAATACCAACACCGTTTGCCGCATCGTTAACATTACCTGAAATAAGCGGTAATGTTAAACATTCGCATGACACAGCAAAATTGTTCTGATGCGGGCATATGTCAAAAGGCACATGGTTGGGCATGGCGCCTATATTACAGATAAACTTATTACCAAAACGGTCAAGTGAAACACCAATCAGAAGAGACCACAGACCTGTTTGAGAAATAATGAAAGAAAATTACTGAAAAAAAATTACTGAGCGTACAAAGTCACCCTAACCGGTATGCCCCATCACGCGCCAATTCACTACCCATGATGTTGGGAGTTCTCGGACTCGAGAAAAAAAAGACTGACAGCTCAGTCCCTAGCTATATGCCGCGTGTCACTTTTTTCCAGAGAACTATGGGGTCAAAATTCTACATTATGCCAAAAATACATAGTCAAACTGTATATTTCCTAATTGTTCGGATGCATAGAAAATGGGCGAGACATTAGTTAGATTCGATATTTTTTCATCTTCATGCGGGAAAAAAACCCCTGACAGCTTTCCTCACTTCAATATTCAGAACTCGTATCATGACATGATCAAATGGTCAACACCTAAAGTCTATCAACCTTGCTCTACGGAAACGGATTTTGTGAATATTACAACAGTGGATTATTACTTGCCGACATATCTAATGCATAACTTTTTCTCATCAACATACCTTACTTTTGAGGCATATGTGGTAGTTATATGCACTTTGTATTTCTTTCAGCCGCATTTTGGGCTATTCCTGCGGCCGCAAGCAAAACTTAGCGCAATCCATATCGTCCAAGAAATAATAAGTGCGCGTGCGCACATGTGATTTACAGGTCCTTTTCAACTGCCGGCACCGTTCGAGAATAGTCCGCAAAACGCTAAAATTGCTGGTTACAGAAACAAATACAAACCACACTGCTAACAAATTTCTTTCATGAGTAAGGTAAACTGCTCAGATTTGGTTATGTATTAAATGCATGGTCATTTTGCTCGCTATTTACGAAATATTCGAGAAATCCCCTTCCGTAACTCCGGGTTGACAGACTATAACACCGGGTGGAAAGTAGGAGATAATTTCCGCAACACCCATATACCAACCACGACAGAGGAGGTGCACTCTCTCAGTTACTATTAGCAACAGAAGGACGACATTTTCTCCGCTCTTCCCTCCCTTTACCCCTCCCCTCGCCCCCCCCCCTCCCATGTTTTCACGTGACGTACTGATTATTTCGATCTACTTAAATCAACATCTCTAATTTAGTTACAATGTAAGTGAATTACTGAAAATGTTACTGAAACAGATGGTATGAACATCAAAAGAGAAACAAATTATAACCTACTTGTCGCATGTACACTACATGCAGTACTTCATCTTAATATCATTATTTTCGTTATCAATTTTTACCGAATGCGAAAAAGGAAAGTCGCATTTGTGTTTACCATGGATACGCACCTGTCTTGTCTGACGTCTGTGAGATGATCTTCAATGTGTATCTAAAGGTACAAAAGTAACAAATCAGAACTTGTTAATTGTCCAGCAATTTTTACCAGTATCCCTGCTTATCAACAACAAACGTGGCGTTTCCTGATTGGTGCCTTTATATTGAACTTCCCTGTACCGACAAATCCCGCCTTGCATCTAACGTGGGCGTTATGAAACAAATGACGCCCTGAACATGTTCTGCATAGAATATTTGTTGCGACAGTACAGATGTATGAAAAAGTGTGTTTTGCGCTCTAAATATTTTGTTGAACCCTGCAGCACAGGAAAGTGTGTTCATGAAGTTTCTGGTCTGTGCATGGGAAATCCCCAAGCAGGCCTAAGAATGGTGACCAAATAATGTGTGCTTTTAAGACACCACTTCAGACATAATGAAGCCGCTTTTAAATTTTAGAATGTTGGTGGAAAAATTACTGCTGGAAGTGTGATCCCACAGAAAAGACTGTTTAGAAGATAAACTAAGCGCCGGACACACACACACACACACACACACACACACACAAACACACTTGTATATTATTCACTTATATAAAAACCCGCCGGTACTTTCGGACCTGTATCCACTATCGGGGCAACGTTCTCCATTAAGCATCGTCTTTGACGCAGTGGGGCGCTTGGCACTCAGCCCATCACTGACCCTGAATTAACTGCCTCAGGGCGACTTCACTATCTGATACAAAACTCGTATTCTGTGGCCTACAACTGGTAAATGTCTGTCGTTGTATTTACATTTTCAGGTAATGCTCACTCTGGAAAAGTCCCATTATATAGTTTATATTACATTCGTTCGACAAATTAACCTTGCCTTTACACTAATCACACACATATTTTGGGTGCTACCTCTTCAAAATATCCAACCGACTTGGCTGCCATTCGGAAAATTGTCAATTCTGTACCCAATATCAATGGTTTGTACGATCTTGCCAGGTGGGGGTTATAAGAGGGTTATAATATAACCAAAACTAGAAACCAAAAGTGTACATTTCGCAAATATTTCAGAGCATCAATAATGATATGATATATGCCGTGGCCGCGATACACTTTGATATCCAAATCAAATGTATTTTTGTGAGACTGTCCCGCAATTATTGCTCTAATTGCGCAATGTTCAAAATGGCGCTTGCCACCATATGGCGTCGTGTCGCATTTAGATTTGCAAAGTTGGATTGCAACTAACGATGATAACTACTTGAGACCCAACCGAGCGGGCAGGTTAAACTTAGGATAGTGAGTCATGTTTTAAAAGTACTTTAGCGACCGTTTGCCCTGGTAAATCGGAGAACAGACACCTGGAAGTGTGCTGAAAATACGTGGCCGCGATTCACTGTGATTTTCCTTTTCCACAATGCATTGCGGTATGCTTAAAATAGCGCGCATTGTGTGATCATGCATGCCATGGTGGTATCATGTTGCATTTGAATTTCAGACACAACCGAGTGGGCAGATAAAAGTTAAGATACTAAGTCATCAATTAAAAATACTTTGACGACCGCTTGCTCTGGTAGCTCGGAGAACGGACACATGGAACTTAGCGATACTGTATATCGATACCGCACCATCGGCGCCTTAAGTGGCTATATGCAGCAGCTATGCTTTTTCCCCCAGCCCAAGTTAACCGTCCAGACAGGTTGATATAAAATGCTGTGTTTGAGTTGACTTTACTGCAAATAAAGACACGTTGTCTGCCAGGTTGCAACTTGTTAAGAGTTGATTTGAACGACCCCTTTTTTACGGGTGGTCGTGTGTGGGGCGATTTTGCTGGTCGTTGGTCGCATTATGCAGCGGGTCTAGGGCTGTCCAACTGGAGTATTGGAGCACAATTTTGCATTACAGTTCTTGAAAAATGCTATAGAATTTATCCAAAATAAGTGTTTCTCGTGTGAAGAAGTTGAGAAAATGCTCTGCTCCAGGGAATCTAAATTTGCTGCTCTAGAGATTTCCATTTAGACAGCACTGTGGTCGTTTGGGTCAGGTCATTTAACATTGCAAAAGCGCTCGTGCTAGGGAAAACTGGTCATTTTGACCATGGACCTACACTTCTTGGTCGCAGAAGGCAATGCAACTAAGAAGCATCGAGTTCAAGCAGTAAATACACATGTATGGTAGCACAAAAGTGCCAACTAGAACATTTTTCTTTCTCTATAAAAATACGAAAGCGGAAACAAAAAATTCAGAAAACAGAACAGCGAAAACAAGACAACACGAATGTGAAAACACTAAAATAAGAAACACGAAGGCAAAAATGCGACAACACAACCGCGACAATACGACAGAAAATATATCGTGTTTTCGCACTCGCATTTTCGTGTTTTCGTATTAGCGTTTTCTTGTTTTACTGTTTTCTTTCCTTGGTCGAAAACAAGAAAACACGAATGCGAAAACACTAAAGTAAAAACCACGAAGACGAAAATGAGAAAACACAACCGCGAAAATACGACAGAAATTATGTCGTGTTTTTGCACTCGCATTTGTGTTTTCGTATTAGCGTTTTCTCGTTTTACTATTTTCTTTTCTTGATCGAAAACAAGAAAACAAGAATGCGAAAACACTAAAGTAAAAACCACGAAGACGAAAATGCGAAAACACAACCGCGCAAATACGACAGAAATTATGTCGTGTTTTCGCACTCGCATTTTCGGGTTTTCGTATTAGCGTTTTCTCGTTTCACTGTTTTCTTTTCTTGATCGAAAATGTCACAACTTGATAAAGGAAATAATTTGGGATTTCCAGAATTTCAAGTCCAAGTTTTTTCAAGATGAGGTGTATATTATTATATTACGCATGTATATACATCATTTATGTTAGCTAACGGAACTAATCTACTGAACACTTTAACTTTTATAGTTTATAATTGTATTTTACAAATGGATTCAAAGGAAATGTATGGACGCACCATGAAATAACCCCGTTTTATTGGTGCCCTTGTTGTAATGGGGTAGTTTTCCAAATACATTATCATCATCATCATCATCATCATCATCATCATCATCATCATCATCATCGTCGTCGTCGTCGTCGTCGTCGTCGTCATTATTATTATTATTATTATTATTATTATTATTATTATTATTATTATTATTATTATTATATCTCGCTTATACTAACCAGTACTGCTTAGCGGACGGTCATGATACCAAGATCGATCGAACAGGTAAAACTGGTATTAGAAAGCACACTTTTATACATGTTGCATTTGTGATAATATTCACGGTAAATATTAGATTTTGATCCTTGAACTAAACTCTGTACACTACCTAACAAGCATACAAGTACAGAAACAAATGAACTTAAAGCCAGTCATATCTGAGTAAATTGATGCTGATTCATGGAAATTCTGGTGACAAAATTACCAGCGCAAAGGACCAAGAGGACACGTCCTTCTTAGATAGTGTTAGTGTGGAAAAATAATATTTGGTTTGAAACAAAATGGGTCCTTAGTAGAGTGTTTTGACATAAAATTCATAATATTTACCCGAGCATGTCATGTCATATGAAAAAAAATCATTTACTATTTGTTGCTAGAACAATGCGTGCATGATGCACCGAAACGTGTCCGTGAATTTCACTGGCATAAGTCCCATTACTCCGGTTCGGTGGTTGATCACTTAAAAAGATTGCTATTTAATAGTTTTCATTGTAATACATAATTGAGCTCTTTCTGGCAGAGTTTTCTTTTCTACACGATAGAGTCCAGCAATCATATTTTAAGCTACATTTCTGCGAGTGATTAAAGTGCATGCCCTAATGTGTAGTTCTGTAGTTCTAAATCATTGCATAGATGAACGTCCTTATAACACTACATTTAAAAATCTCCAAAAAATATGAAGCCATGCCCCCTGAAACTTGGACCCATATTCTGGCCCCCAAACACTCTTTGCTCTCTATATATGACCAAATCCATAATGCCACGCCCCGAAAATAACTGTCAACGCGTTTTTTTTTTATATTTTAAGGTTTCAAATCTGCCCAAAATCGATCATTTTTACATGCGCACGTCACGTCTGACGACGACCCACATTCTTCACATACCGAAGTGATTTGACGTTGAGGGGAGTGAATGAAAATTTCCCACAACCAAGTGACCACCCTACCAAATAGTGAAATGGCTGATCTATTAGACTATATTCGTGAAACTGGCTTAAAAGACTAATTTATATCATTTTTGTCGCTTTTCGTAACATTCCTTTAACCCGGCCGCCTGTCAATCATCGAACTTTCGGTTAGCAGGATAGCTTTGTAAACAGTGTGACGGCCGCACACACACACTGAGGTGATTCACGAATTTTCGAAACTATAAATGCAATATGCACGAATACGTTAATATAATTGTATTAGTCATCTAGAAAAGATGGAGAGCATGATAAAAAGTGATAGAAAATTAAATTTGAACACCGAAAGACGTGCGTTAGTGGGCTGTCATATGGCAGCCATCTTATTTTCAGCCAATCATAATGCGAACCAGTCATTTCTCCGAAACATTACCAAGCGGGACTCGATAGGGGTTTTGGAATTAGGATCTGGCAAGCAAGGACGTATTTGTGATAACTAAATCGTATAAATGTGTTTCAAACCTTTGAATGTCAACTTTTACAAATCTTTAACTGAGGTTGTAAGAATTTTGACCTGCCTATGCATGACTCATTGGTGCTGACATTCAAAGCGCATATGCAAATAAGGCCCATCAGGAGCTCTCGTCTTGCATTGGAGCACCCAGATGGCTGGTAGATTTCGACACACACTCAAACAGGAAACGGCGACTGAATATTATTGGCGACACAGCGCGTCCTCGGCCCTGGCTATACAGCCAGCATGTCCCAATAAAACGGGGACACGTGCACTGGGCATTTTCAAGATTTCCTTTCCCCATGAAAGACCCTGCCATTGGGAGTACAACATCGCTTAGGAATCGCCAAAGGCACTTGTTTCATTTAAAGAACATATCATATTCATCAAATTTGAATTTAGAAGCAAACATGTAAGCTTTTTTAGCCTCTGTGTAAAAATTGGGTCGTCAGCGGGGAACCAGCGCAAGACTCGTTTCAGTGCTATTTATCCCCAAATATTAATTTCATGTAATCTTCGTTATATTTGTGTTTTACATATTACATACACATGAATGTGATATGAGATAGTAACAAAATGATGGATAACTAATGAAAAGAGATTTTGTGTATCATATACACAAAGATGTGATGTGAGATAGTGATGATATGATGGATAACTTAGGTCTGTATGTTTCCTTGCACATGTTTTACAATTTGCTTATGTATGGCTTACACCAGGATGTAATGTGACTTAGTGATGATATGATGGATAAGGTAGGTCTTCGTGGTGCCTTATACACATTTTGCTATTTCCTTGAATATATTTATTTAAATTCCTTGAATATATTCTGTTGTCAGCTGTTGAATTTGTGTACAATATACGATCCATTTTCTCGGGAAGAGTCTAATCTTTGGTAAAAGGTGCATTTGAGCATTTTACACAATCCCGGGACAGGGAAATTGTAACACGGTGTCTGAAGACCATAACAAAACACATCTATAAATTTGGCATATCACTTTTTATGTAATTTTTCTTTTCATCTTTATAATGAAAAAAGAATCCAGAAATGAAAACATTTTTTTCTCCTTCCAAGAATCAGTTTGCTTTGCAAAGGTATGTCGAATAATCTTCCATACACTGCCATGATGTACGATTAAATACCTAAGAAAATGCACGAGTCTTATATTTATTGACAACAAACACGAATCACAATTGATTTTTTTTTTCAAATATGAACTGAAAGTCTATTTAACATTTTGCCATATATATGTGTGTGTGTGTGTGTGTGTGTGTGTGTGTGTGTGTGTGTGTGTGTGTGTGTGTGTGTGTGTGTGTGTGTGTGTGTGTGTGTGTGTGCGCGCGCGCGTCCTACCGAGATCGATATTTACGTTCAACATTCAGATGTGATCAGGTGATATCTTGTTACATACTGAAAACTCCACTCCGGTAAAACAAGTTATCAAACTTTATATCATAGCTACTGTTATGTGGTGATAAGTTTAAAACCATAAAGTTAAATTTGTTGTATAAAATGTATATTGTGGCTGCGGAATTATGCTGCAGTGCAAGCACATTTTGAACTTGAAACAGTTAAAGTACCAAGTGTCAGCATGCCAGGAAGTGTTGAGTGATCGCCGATCTTGCTTGGTTTTGAATGGTCTACTGTTGGACTCAGTGAGTGAAAGGCGATCACAGTGGGGACAGGATTAGGCTTTCTCTCCCAAATAAAAAGGACTGTGTGCTGCAGTTTGGTGTCAGACATACGAAATGTCTGATCCATGCGCATAGTGATCGGAGTGCACGTTAAATTATTGGTAGTGTTCCTGCTGCTGCCAGGCGTTCAAAGTAAGTATTGATTAGTTGAGAGCTCGTGTATGCTACTATATATATGTATTATTGTGGATCTTGTATAATCCACCAATTGACATAATTTAGGCTTGTGGTTAAGCCATTTTTGAGCACTTGTGTGCTCCAATTTATTTTTTTTCTGGGAATCTTGTGTATTTTCCCAATTTAGTAAGGTAGGCTTCGTGTTAAGCCATTTTTTGAGCACTTGTATGCTCCAATATTGTATTTGTGAATCTTGTGTGGTTCACTGATTAAATGATGTAGGCTTTGAGATAGCCAGTTTTGAAGAAGAAACCAGTGTAAATATATTTTTCAGAGTTTTGTTAGCTCTCCAATGTGGCGTTTTGTGTGATATTTGTCAAGTGTTTGTCGTGAGATTGCACAGCAAATCCTGTAAATTATTATGTCTTATTTTTGGTGATTGATAAGACCAGAAAATTGGAAAAAACTAAAACCACAGTTTGGGTCTAACCATGTAAAACGGGTTTTTACAAAATTACAAGATAATGTTCTAGGTTTTATTTTATTTTATTTTTCTAATACTGCCCTTTGACTCTTGAGTTGCAGCCCGGAGATCGATTGGACAAGTCAGGACACCAGACCCGGCCAACCACTTTGTGTAAAGCCTGTCAAACAAGTGTACGGACATTATAGACGAACTGCCAGTTTCTGCCATGCTGTGTTTTTGTGTACAATGTGAGTCAATATATATTTGAACAAAAAGGCTTTGTCTTTGTGTTCTGCTCATGGCAGTAAAAGCTTAGCGTTTTCCATTTTCTTTCTGTTATTGAGGGCCAGGTTGGCACAAGACGTGCTAGGTAAAGCCACCTCGTAACACTACACATCAGAAGGATGTTAATGTTTTTGTCATCATAAAATGTACAGAACAAATATATTTTTGTGTTTAATTTGTAGAAGTGATGATGCTTGGCTCCACAGACTTTCTCATTGGAGTTGATTGATACTGTTGTATAAAAAAAAAAAGTGATTATCATTTTTGTCACTAAGTGGATCACATAACTTTGATACTCTCAACATTACCTGGCGATTGTAGGGACATAAAACAGTACACTACCATAAAATGTCGTCCATGCGTTTATTGGAGTGAAATACACTACCTGGTCATGGCCAGTTTGCATTTTATTTATGCTTTTTTAAATATCTTAAAACCCATTCTATTTCATTGTTCAGCTCAATACATGCTGTAATCACTAGCGTTAGCCTTGGCATCCGTTGTGAACATACGAAGGTGTGGGCTCGACTCGGCCACTTGCTGATTAAATAATCAGGCCAACAATGGGATGCATAATTAATTAGGGTCCGGAAAATTTCGGTACAAGTCGGTATGAACAGGTCCAAATTGATTACTATGTAAGTCAATGGGCATTTTAATGCTAATTCACATTTTCGACTTCTTCTCCGAAACCGCTGGCCAGATTCACTTCAAACGTGGTATGATTGTGTACCTAGGCAAGACCTAGGTTAGGATTGTATTTGGGTCAGCTGAGCATGGCCTGTTCACACAGGCCTATTGTTTCAATTAAGGTACTGATCAGTAAATGCACCATTCCTATTGATTACCATGTAAGGCAATGGGCATTCTAATACTAAGGCACATTATTAACTTATGCGAAACTGTTGGCCATCTTCACTTTAAAGTTGGTGGCAGTGTACCTTAGATGTGTCTCTACCATGTCCATTCAATTTGTCATTCTCCAGTGATTTGGTATTAAAGAGAGTCATTAAAGTCAAATTTGCGTGCTATATAATATGTCAAGATCTTTTTGAGTTAGAGCATTCATATTACATATGATTATAGTCCTCGATAAAGGCAACGTTATGTATGGGGATGGGTGACCTTAAGGTATTTCCCAAGGTCACAATGGTTGTTGAATTAGCTTTCCACATGATATATCAAGAAGTTATAGAGCTATGACTTGATATTATACAGGAATAAAGTCCATTACAAGGGCAAGTTTACGTTTGAAGATGGGTGAACTTGACCTAATTCCCAAGGTCACAGAGCTGTTATATTTGATTTTGTTTTTGGCATGATACATCAAGAAGTTTAGAGCTAGGACTTCATATATAACACAGAGTTATAGTGTTTGGGAAATTGCTTGGCAATCATGAACATCACCTCCACTGAACTCAAGTTTGGCATAGCTCTGCTCAGATGAAACTTATTTTTGGCCACAAAGTGTAGGTCAGCTGAGCATAGGCTGTTCACACAGCCCTCTTGTTTCATGTTATTCCACGTACATTCAGACATATTTGTTACTTTCTATGTAAACAAGGAGAAGAATGTGAATTAGCCTCCAGCTTCTTTTTAAATCCTCTTTTTATCCCCCGCCCCCTTTAGAGAAGTTAACCATATCAAAAACAGACGGGGAGAAAGAGAGGTGTCGTTTTGTGTGCACGTTCAATCCTGCATACATTATGCCAGATGGGCGGTCTTCATAGATCATGATCATAAGGAGGTGACAAATGAGACAAGAGTCCTGTTAATGATAAACAAACATCAATCCCAGCATATACTAGAATTTTAAAAAGTAACAAACAAACAGAGAACGCCTTATATGTGTGGGGAATCCATTAGTTTAAACGTTGTATCAGTGATCAATACTGTGCATTGTCACATATGAATAACCAACTCTATTCGTTTCCTAGATCAGACACCAATGCTAATAGTACACCATGACTGAGGTGATGATATTACAGTTTGGACGCATGGGTAATTATTTCTTGCCTGCCAAGACGAACTGTGTTTGTTTAAATAATTGATCTGACAGTGCAACACGCACTTCAATCGCCATTTAACAATAACGCAAAGTAAGTCTGTTTCGCAGGCAAGAAAGTTTCCAATTCACTCAAAACGGAATTGGAAAAGGGATGGGGTAGGGCAGTTCAGTCTTCGTGGCTTTGGCTTGGGTGCGGGTATTTAGGGTTGTCAGGAGTGTTCATTATATGCCAAGCCTATTTCACTGGTTCTTCTACAAATGTTGGCCTTTCTCGTGGTAAAGAGGACCATACACACTGTCATGCTTTTCCCGAGTTTTGCCATTCATATAATAGGGCCTAGTATATAATTTTATTCTGTGGAGATATGTAACCAGTGTCGCTTTGCAAATGAAGATCTGCAATAAACCTATCGCGACACAAAACCGAAACTTCGTGACTGGGGTGCAGCGGTAACGCGACAGATCGCTCACACACACATTGTACATGACGGATCGACCAAACAAGTAGCAGTGTGCAGAGCCACTTTGCAGAAAGGCTACGAAAAAGCAAAGACGTGCGTCACAGCTCTGTGGTAGAAATGTATATGTACCTGTTGAAACAAACGCGATCTCGCAATTTTAATGATGTATTGTACTTTTTCTTGCAAGATTTTGGGCAGCACACATGGTGGAAGCTGTAGTTTGGCATTTGCATGTGGGTGGGTTTCCGTGTAGACCTCCATGTGCATTCTTTGAAATGACATATCTTTAAATATTTTGGTCTCCTGCTAGGGTTTCAACCCCGAAAATTCCGATAGAGCAAAATCAGATAAAAATAATCAGCTTTTAAGTTAAATGCTTCATGAGTAGAGTTTAAAAATCGATGTCCAATATGGATGCAAGTTTGATCATGTACAGCCACCTCAATTATGTTTAATTTCGTTCGTTAAATTCCTTAAGCATATAAAAATCATAAATGTTTGTACAGCAATATTGATATAACATTTTGCCCGATGATAGATGCATATAAGAGAATGCACTTTAATCGCTGTTGTAACGGGGAAATTTTCCAAATACATTGTCATGATTATCATTGTTATTATTATTATTATTATTATTATTATTATTATTATTATTATTATTATTATTATTATTATTATTATTATTATTATTATAATATTATTATTATTATAATATTATTATATTATTATTATTATTATTATATTATAATAATATTATTATTATTATTATTATATTATAATATTATTATTATTATTATTATATTATTATATTATTATTATAATATTATTATAATATTAATTTATTATTATTATATTATAATATTAGTATTATTATTATTATTATATTACATTATTATCATTATAATATTATATTATTATTATTATTATTATAGTATATTATTATCATTATAATATTATATTATTATCATAATATTATATTATTATTATAATATATTATTATTATTATTATTATTATTATATATTATTATTATTATTACAATATTATATTATTATTATAATATATTATTATTACTATGATATTTTATTATAATTATATTATATTATTATATTATTATTATATTATATTATTATTATTATATTATTATTATTATTATTATTATTATTATTATTATTATTATTATTATATCTCGCTAGTACTAAGCACAACTGCTGGGCGAACGCCCATGATACCAAGATCGAGTGAACAGGTAAAACTGGTATGAGAAAGCACACTTTTATACGTGTGGCATTAATGATGATATTTGTGATAAGTATTAGACTTTGATCCTTTAACTAAACTCTGTACACTACCTAACAAACATACAAGTTAACAAACAAATAAACTTAAAGCTAGTCATGTCTGAGGACGTTGATGCTGATTCATGCAAGTCCTGGTAACAAAATTACTAGCGCCAAGGACCAAGAGGACAAGTCCTTCTTAGATAGTGTTCGTGTGGAAAAATAATCTTTCCTTGGAAAAAATGGGTCGTTAATAGTGTTCTGACATAAAAGTCATGATATGCACCCCCAACATGTCACATGATATGAAAAGAAAGCGCATTTACTTTTTGTTTCTGGAACAATGTGTGCATGATGCACCGAAATATGTCCGCGATTTTCACTGGCATTAGTCCCAGAACTCTGGTTCGGTGGTTAATCACTTACAGGGATTGCTATTTAAAAGTTTCCATTGTAATACATAATTGAGCTCTTTCTGGCAAAGTTTTCTTTTCTACACAAAAGAGTCCACCAAGCATGTTTTAAGCTGCATTTCCGCATGTGATTAAAGTGCGTGCTCAAATGTGTGTCTATTCTGGAGAAAAATCATCAATTATTGGTATCATATCAACGAAGTGTGAACAGCATTTATTCTTTTATTTATATGTTTAAGGAATTGAAAGAACAAAATTAAACCTATTTGAGGTGGCTGTGCATGATCAAACTTGAGTCCAAATAAGGTATCTTTTTTAAAAAAATTCTACTGATAAATCATTAAACTTAACAGCTGATTATTTTAAACTGATTCTGCTTTGTCGGAATTTTTTGGATTGAAAGTCTAGCATGAGATCAAAATATCAAAAGATATATCACTCAAAAAAAAAATGAAAAACATGGAGGTGTACACGGAAACCCACTCATATGCAACTGCCAAACTACAGCTTAGACCAGGTATGCCGCCATGAATCCTGTCAGAAAAAGTACAATACATCATAGAAAAAATAGCGAGATCACTGTGTTTCAGCAGGTACATATATATTTTAATGATCATTAGTTTAAATCACTTGAAATATATCTATAAAATATATACATAAATATATACCCATTTTGAAGGGACCAGTCATTATTTACAAACACTATTCCATGCTTTCAGTCGGCTGTTTGTTAGTACTCAGATTCCCTGGTACCCTCCCCTCCTAATCAAATCATCATGGGAGTGGGGATGAGGGGTGCAGATAGGGGTGACTGTGTACCAGCTTATAGATGAAACAAATGTTGTTCCAAACATCATTTCGTCTTGTACGTATTAAAATCAATTAGATTTCCAATTTAGATGCCAGAACTTGTTCAATAATAATGGTTGGTCGAGATGACATCAAGTCAGGCCAGTTTTATTATAGTTGCCGTTTTCCATGCCCAGCTTCCAGTTTTGTTTAGCTGTCAGTTCTTCATCCAGCTGCCAGTTCTCAGCCAGCTGACCGTTCCATCATAGCTGCCACATTCCATGCCCAGGTTCCAGTTTTACTCAAGCCACCAGTTCTCAGCCAGCTGCCAGCTCTAGTATAACTGTCATTTTCCATGCCCAGCTGCCAATTTTAGTGTCCATGCCTGTGTTCAGTCTGCTGTCAGTTCTATTATAGCTGCTATTTTCCGTGCCCAGCTGCCAATGTAGTCCAGCTGTCTGTTCTCCTTCTGGCTGCCAGTTCTGTTCCAACTGTCCGTTCTCCGACCAGCAGCAAGTTCTCAGTAGGCGACCAGTTGTTTTCGTTGCTGCCATTTTCCCTGCCCAGTTGCCAGCTTAGTCCAGCTGTCTGTATTGCTCCTAGCTGCCATTTTCCCTGTTCAGCTACCAGTTTTAGTCCTCCCTTTAGTTCTCCTAGCTGCCAGTTGTATTTTAGATACTTAAACCAACTGTACAAGTGGTAGTTTTAGTGTACTGAGTTACTTAAATGATGAACTGTTAGAAAGTCAATATGACACTGATAGAAATGAAGTTAGCTCTATTATACAAGTATCGAGTCCTAACAAAACGATTGAAGCTGAAGATAGCTATATTATCTCAAGTGTCAATATAATAGACGAAACTGAAACTAGTTCTACCCACTTTAAAGATTTCCGCAAGAAACATCCCAAAAATATCATTATTGGTCACTTAAATGTAAATAGTGTCAGGTACAAGTTTCCTGAGATAGCGGACTTACTTAAAAATGGTTTTTTTTTTCGATATATGTGGTCTTTCTGAGACAAAGCTAGAAGAAAATTTTACCAACTCACAATTTCATGTAGACAATTTTTCGTTTCACAGGAAAGATCGAAATGGAAAAGGTGGTGGTCTTTTATCCTACATAAGGTCTGACATTCCGCATATACATAGAGCTGACTTAGAATACGCACATCATGGTATCAAATCAATGATATTTGAAGTTCATGTAAAAAAAGAAAAATGGATGGTTGCTATAGTTTATCGGCCCCCCTCTGTCAATACTGACCATTTGTACGACGCTATGAATCACATCACCACTGCTCTCGAGCAAGAAAGTAGAACATTTTTCATTTTAGGTGATCTCAATGTTAATCTGCTCAAGGACAATAAGGAAAAGCATGATTTTGTCAATTTTCTTGATGTGTATGACATGAGCAATGTTGTTCGCTCTCCAACCTGTTTCAAAGGTGAAACTCCTACTCTTATGAATGTCATTTTAACTAATTCTCCGAGAAGAGTCGCAGAATCCACATCTGTTGACACAGGAATAAGCGACTTTCATAATATGATTCTTACAAGTACAAAAATTCAACTCCCTCGACCTGTGAATGCGGATATCAAATACCGCAGTTACAAGTCTTTCAATGAGGAGATTTTGTAGTCGATTTAGAGGTAGCCCCATTTCACGTTGCTGGGGTTTTTGATGATATTGATGACGCTGTTTGGTTCCACGACACTTTACTGAAAGAAGTAATTGACCGACACGCGCCACAAAAGAGTAAGCGTGCCAGGCCTAATCAAGCTGCTTACATTAATGGGGAGCTCCGTAGAGTTATTAACGTAAAGCGCACACTACGTAAACTAAGTAAGAAATACAAAAGTAAATGGGAGGCATATAGAGTTCAAAGAAACAAAGTGACATCCCTCCGTAAAAATCTATAAAACAATATACTAATGACCGATGTGGTCCTTCAAATAATAAACAATCTTTTTGGAATACTATAAGACCGTTTTTGACCGACAAAAATAAAGGCGGCAAAAATGGCACGATTATGCTTATGGAAAATGATAACCTGTATGATGCTCCAGATGACATATGTGATATTTTCAATAACTTCTTCGCCTCTGCTGCTGATCAAGAGCAACAAAATGCAAACACCCCATCAGATCATATGCTTTCCAGAACAAAAGCTATCTCCGACAGAATGAAGGACAGCAATGTGTCTCATTTTGAATTTCAAACGGTAACTGAGGAGCAAGTCCTTAATCAAGTGAAAAAACTCAATCCCAAGAGGGCAACCGGGCCAGATGAAATTCCACCAAAATCACTCAAAGTTGGTGCCAAGGCCCTGGCCCCTTCTGTCACAAACATCATAAATATGTCAATCAAATCTGGAAAATTCCCCACTGATATGAAGCGGGCCGACGTGTACCCCATTTATAAAAAGTCTGACTCCATGAACAAATGTAATTATCGTCCTGTCAGTGTACTATCAAGTTTAGCTAAAATTTTTGAAGGTCTAATGAACGACCAGATGGTTCACTTTTTAACGATATACTAAGTTCTCTTCTTTGTGCTTTTCGAAACACAAATCAGCATTGAGGGAGCTAGATTCCATGCGTAACTGCGCAAGCACTATATTTTCTTAACTTTTCCCAACATAATATAAATAATGGCTTTTTTTGGTCGTTCCTTATTCAGTTTAAATTTAGATCCTTCTACAGACTCACTTCTTTTGACTTCAATCGGTAAATTGTTCCACAGTTTTTCGGTTGGCGGAAAAAAGATTACTAAACAGATCTGTACAGGTTTCAAATGGAGCGAATTAAGAATGAATGCGGACATTGTATCTTGTTCTACCCTCTACTGTTTCTGGATGCGAAAAATACAGGTACATGGGAGTCACCTAATTACTAATCTTGTACATTAATACTAATTTATGAATTTGACTATGACTAGGGAAACGCTTTGTCCCTTTGTTGAACATTTTCCAGTTCGGTTTCATTGTCTCGGGAGCAATAATAAATACTACCTTTCCGTACCCCAAGACTGGGCCTATTTACGAAGATACAAAATCTCAAGTGAACGTCTGTTAAGTTTATGCTGCAGACCAAGTAAAATTCCAACCATTTTCATAGCTTTAATAAAAATAGAATTGATATGCAAAGTCCAAAAAGAAGTTTGCTTGTAGTAAGAGACCGAGATGATAATTTCTTTGACATTTTTTGAGTAGTTGTTCCCTCATACTAAACTCATTCCACCCTGATAGAAGACTGAGTCAACAGCTTTCCTTGGCGCGCTCTGGGCGCAATGCGCCCAGAGCGCGCCAAGGAAAGCTGTTGACCATGGGCATATAATTTGGAATGATCCTCCATGCAAGTTTCATCCAAAATATTGAAAAATAATCCCTAAATTAGTAAAATACAATTAGCAGACGACATTTAGATATTAGCGGGAAAAAGCGTCATCAGGGTGGAATGAGTTAAAAGCAGGATGGGTCACACTGTGACGTTTTCTGGTTATTACCAAATAGTTGCAAATTTTATTCCAGCTGTCAGTTGTCCTTTAACAACTTTTATTTTAGTGGTAATTTTGTCAACGCAGATATTTGCCTGCCTCATTATTTCTATATAACAATATAAATCATTAATCAGCTTGACTTAGTATTTACACTGATTAAGTACAGTAGTCCTTGAAAAACTTGCGCATAATTTGTCTAGCACAAATGCATTTCTCTTATGTTTAAACAGTTTGTTGCGTTTTGATGTAGCACATATCTATGGTTGCACTTGTCTATGTATGTCAAGAAAGCCATTTTGACACATTTCAATTTAGTGCATCGAGTGACTGCGCCCATACATCATGCAAAGTTAAGTCGAGTGCTTAAATTTGCAAAACTACAGTATATTGGAGGGGCATAATTATGTTTGGGTATGTCATGGTTTTCTTACTCAGATAAGCGAGTAACTTTAACCAAGTTAAGTCGAGTGCTTTAATTTGAAGAACTACAGTATATTAGCGGGACACAATTATGTTTGGGTATGTCGCGGTTTACTACTAAGATAAGCGAGTAACTGTATCTCAAATTTCAGGCAACATGAATTATGGTGTTAAATTAAACTAAAGCAGTTACTTTGCAGTTATTTTGGTAGTAAAAGGGGACTATGAACAAGTACTTTATATTCATGACTTAACTGATGTTAACTGTCTAAATTGTGTACAATACTTCCTACACAAAATTTTCCAAACACATTAGACCTTATGATCAAAATATGCTTGTGATCGTGCTAATGTTTACAAAGTTGAGACAACAATATAATGTTAATTGAGCTTTATTACCAGTAAAAGATCTAGTTCATAGCAACAGATCCTGAAAACTTTGGATTAGAGTTGCAATTTTCACGTTATTGACACGAAATTGGTCTGGTCTGTAAACGTGTGAGTATGGTTAAACCGCTCTGCTGATTACCAGGGGGTGGGAATGGGGCGGGGTCTCACTGATGACGTATTAGCTTTTGACATACTCATTTTTATATAAGTGCAGTGGGCACGATTTAGTGGTTAGTCCAAAACTGGGAATTGCGAACAGAGATCACCAGGAACTGGTAGCTTGCACCTTCTCACATATTGACCATGCTGCACGTACAGTATTGTACACTTGTTTCAAAGTCAATACTTTGCCTCTTTCTAGGATTTCAATGTCTTTTTCGTAGGTAGTTTTAACAATAATCTCAGCATGCTCCTATTTTTAAATGTGTATTATGTGACAAAAATGGAACAAGTGAAAATATGACAAATATGACCAGATGATAGTGCAGTGACTTTTGAGAAAAAGTGGGGTCCTTGGACCCGAAATTAAAACAAACGGACCCGGCTATCCGCGATATTTATGGGATAAAATGAGCGTGCAAAACAGATTTATGCAATTGTCTTTAAAGAAAGTTTATTGGAAACAGCAACATTACAATTTGAGGGGCACTAAAAGTAGGAAGGAAGGTCGGCAGTGAAAAACAGATGGAAATGCATAAAGATCCATAATTTGTTTGTTCAAACGGAAGTTGTTGGGCAATGAACATTTTGATTCGGGACTCGACTTTTATGCATTGGGGGGGGGGGGGGGGCAGAGGGTGCTTGGCGCCCTGGTACACGGCTGGACAATTGGCAGCTAGGAGCAGAACTGGCTAGGATAGAACTGGCAGCAATTAATGAATAATTAATACAGCCCACATAGAAGTGGCAGCAGTGAGAGAACTGCAGTTGGAATTAAAAATGCAGTTGTACCAAAAACTGTCAGTGAGACAGGGAACTGGCAGATGGCGCAGAACGGATGACTTCATGAAAATGGACAGCTTGACGTAAAATTGGTAGCTATTAAAGGCTGTACACCTTCATACAGAAGAGATCTGTCAGCTGTGACGAAAGGTAGCAGCTGGAACATAAGTGGTGGCTGGGTGAACAATTGCTTATTTTTTATGACCATCAATAGTTAAAATATTGAACAAAAAGGGGTAAGCGAGGAATGTGCAGTGATGTCTGGGATAGATGTTGACTGTTAATAAGTAATTGAAGTTTTACTTAAGAGAGAAGCTCGAAGGAGACCTATTTCTGTGTAGCAGGTCACACGTATAATGAATTCAGGTATAATAAGGCTACCACAGTCTTTCCTTCCTACCTGGACATTTGGGCCAGCAAACTGAGATGTTTTGCTAGTCGAAGACTAAAGTTTACTGGCCCAAGTCTAGTTTTGTTTAAAGAAAATAAATTTTACTGGTCCAAGTAATCTTACTTTCTTTAATTATTCAAAATTCTGCAAGAAATGTGTCACTGAAATTCAGAAAATTTACTGGTCCTCCTGAATTTTTACTAGATAATGGCCTTGGACCTGTGACTTTTCAGCAAGACTGCAACCAAAGGAAATATGCGCTGTTCATTTTGTTATTATAAACTACAGCTTATGAGGTGCCTATCATAAAAAGTATTCCTACTAAAATCATGTTCAAAATGTGAGTGGAAGAAACGTACTCGACGATTACCGGCCATTGTCAACTTGTTTGCCTGAGGACATCTTGCTGGGGCTGTCCCCAAAAATTAGACAGGATTTAAACCTACTATTACTTGTGCAATAGTCTTCATATTGACTGAAAAGCCTCTAGATTGACTTATTTTTGTTATACAGCAATCCACAGAAAATTGATATTCTTACAACAAAAGACCCATCCCAGAAAATGCTTTTCTACATAAACGAGAATGGGGCAACATACATTTTTGATCACGAAAGTACTTGATTCTTGTTGTTTCACATAGACGACTCCTTAACCCTCACATAAGGTGCTGTTCAACCCATATTCAAGATCTTATGACTATTAACAGCACAATACATGAAAACATGATGGCACCGCTCTGATATACAATAAACTGCTAAACAGGCCTGCAAAAGAAATTGTTATCGGACCGACTACGATTCGCCATCCAAAATCTATAACGGTTGGGATGTCAAAAACAGGTACTTTAAGCTAGAAAAAATAGTTGTATCACATTGAAAAAAAAATTTATATTGTACAGCTTATTTTCTTTCCATGAAAAGAAGCGGGTTGGGGTGGGTGTCCGGAAGCTTTGAATACCTCGACAAGGCTATAAAAATAGTAGTCTTTTTGGTATCCTTAGCAAAATGCTTATGTAATCAAAACCCCTAAATGCAAGTGTCCATGCCATCATAATATTAATTTCTAACAGCTGGGAGAGAACTGGAAGTTGCTTGAGGATTTTAATTCAGGTCAGGAAAAAGCAGTCAGAATTGGAATTTCAAGGGGAGTGAGAATTTGCAATTAGGTGCAGCTCGGTATGGAATTTTCATGTTCTTTTGGATATCTCAGCTGATAGATAACTGGCAGCTTTGGAGAATGGGCAGCTGGTATTGGAGTGGCAAGCTGGGGAAGAATTGGCAAGAAACCGGCAGCTGGAGGGAGAACTGGCAGCTGTTCTGGTGGCCAGAAGAGAACTGGTTATAGGGTGAAAGCCAGCGGCTGGAATAGAACTGGCACTTATTAGCCACCAGTTTTGTTTACAGCTGCATTTTCTATGCCCAGCTGGTAATTCTATTCCATCATCCGGTTTTCTCCGTGGTCGCCAGTTCTAATCTAGCTGCCAGTTCTGCTCCTAGCTGCCAGTTCACCCACTAATCTGTTCAGCTGCCACTTCTTACGTATCCCCCAATTTTTGCACCAACAAGCAGTTATGTTCCATCTGCCAGTTTTCTTCAAAGCTGTCAGTTCTCTTTGAGATGAAAGGTCTTTTGTAACTCCCATTTCTACGTCAAGCTCTTAGTCCTATTCAAGTTGTCAGTTCTGTGTCAGCTGCCGATTCCCCGCCTAGCTAGGCAGGGGAAATGGCAGCTGCGATTGAACTGGCAATTGGGAGAACTGACTGCTGGAATTTAACTGGCTTCTTGCAAGAGAACTGGCGTCTGGAATAAACTGGCCACTGGACTAAAACTGGCAGCTGTGCCGGAAAAACGGTAGAACTGGCAGCCGGTTGAGGACTGGCTCCTGGGCGGCAATCTGGTAGGTGGACTAAAACTGGCCGCTGGGCAGGGAAAATGGCAACCATGAAAGAACTTGCAGCTGGCTGATAACTTGGACCTGGACTTACACTGGCAGATGGGCAGGAAAATTGCAGCTAAAAGGAGAACTAGCATATGGGAGAACTGACAGCTGGACTAAACTGGCAGCTGGGCAGGGAAAATGACAGCTATTGTAGAACTGGCAACTGGGCAGGCGGACATGGTAGCAAGGATAAAACTGGTAGCTGGACTAAAACTGACAGCTGGGATGGCAAGTTTGATAGAACTGGCAGCTGGGCAGGGAAAATGGCAGCTATGAAAGAACTAGTAGCTGGGAGAAATAAGGGTATTTCTTTATCAGGTCCGCACCCAAGCTACTTCCCTCTTCTACAAACCAATTTCTTGTGGTGTAATGCTAATCAACTTTTTGTTTGTATGATTGGCATAATAGGAATAGCATCTGAAACAGCTTCCCAGGGGTTGTGATCACATTACACCATCATAAGTTAGAATGTCAGAGCCATGCCTGTTTCTACACTCCAGTCTGAAAAAGTCAATGATGGCTTCAGTGGGTCTGGGAATGGGACAGTAAGTGATGAGAATGGGACGAATGGGTTTTTTTTTTGGAACCTGAATATTCAGAAACTGTATACTGGATTGGTGTATTAGAAGTTTCTTTCGGTTGAGACAATACTTATATGCTTCATCAAACTTTCATTTAGTTTAATCGGATTTCACTTTGTGTTTTTTTTCTCTTTTTTTTTTTTCTTTTTTTGTTTTTTTTTTTGTTTTTTGTTTTTTTGTTTTTGTTTTTTTGTTTTTTTTTTGGTTTTTGTTTTATGGATTTTTTGTTTTTTGTTTTTTTGTTTTGTTTTGTTTTGTTTTGGTTGTTTGTTTCTCTTTTGCATGTGTGAATAATACTAGTATTCAGCAATTTAATCTTCTTTATTTAAAGCAAAGTTCCATATATATATTCTGAGCTTCTGAGCATGAACCTCACTTTGGAACAGCTTCGGGAGTTAACTTGGCACTTCTACAAGGATTTCAATTCCAGATAGTCATATTCCCATTTGTCTGACTATTTCATTGAATGGATACAGTTTTTTCTTAAATTTTACATGAGAGAATTTTTATCTTCAACGCTGCCAGATCTCTTTCATTTCCAAAAAAAACCCATAATCATGATTCAGAAGACAGTTCAGTTCTGGCAAAAAGCTATGTGTATAAATATATGGCCAGGTATGGAAACAAACTAAAAATAATGGGCAAGGCCCTTAACACTCCCCTCCGCGCCCACATGTCGGGCCCTGGTGACCTAGAAAATGGGTCGAGGTCACTGAATGTCACACTTATCCAAAGTTTTTAAAAGATCCTTCATGTGTGTAAGTTTGATGCTTGTAGCTTTATTTGTTCAAACGTTATTGCTCCCACAAGGGTAATGGACGATGGCAATACCCGGTCAGCCACAAAGGGTTAAAGAAATTCACTTTACATATGCATTATATAATAATTCAGTGTGTTGACGAGCTAGTCATGTATCTTAATTCCAAACAAGCATGTGCAGTAGGACACCAGAAAATACTGATTGGACTTCAAAAATGAATCCATTAAATAGGCTTTTTAGCAGGCTGGTATCGTGCTGGTTATGCATGAAGACAGTACAGTCACTTTTTGGAGAAATTTTGATTGCATAAATTGAAATACACCAATGTAAGCTTTTTCCAAATATTTATAACATTGTCATTTGATCTTTTACAGATGGGCATAATAGCATCACCTGCAAGTGCTTGAAAAACACTGTTAAAAAGCCTATTTAATGAATTCATTTTAAAAGTTCAGTCAGTATTTTCTGGTGTCCAACTATACACGCTTGTTTTGAATTTCAATCCATGTACAGCTTTTCAGCAAGCTGAATTATTATATAGCGTGTATGTAAATGATTTATTAACCCCCACCCCCCACCCCCAACCTATTGTGGACGACCGGGTATTGCCGTCGTCACGTCCATTCGCCCGTTCCTCCATTACCCTTGTGGGGGCAATAACGTTTGAACAAATTAAGTTACAAGCATCAAACTTATACACATGCAGCACCATTTGAAAACCTTAGATGAGTTCGACATTCAATGATCTAAAACTCTTTTCTAGGTCACCAGGGCCAGACATGTGAGCGCCCAGCAGGGTGTTTAGGTGTTTGCCCATTATTATTACAGTTGGATTCGCCATCTGGTCACATATTTATACATATACGTTTTTGCCAGAACTAAACTCTCTTCTGAATTCCTTTTTTTAGAAATGAGAGAAACCGTGCAGCCGTGCAGATTAAAATGCTCTGATATAAAATTCAGGTGAAAACTGTATCCATTCAAAAAAATAGTCAAACAAATGGGAATATGACTGTATGGAATTGAAATCCTTCTAGAAGTACCAGTTAACCCCCTAACCTCTTCCAAAAGTAAGGTTTAACATCAGAAGCTCAGAATATACACACACACACACATATATATATATATATATATATATATATATATATATATATATATATATATATATATATATATATATATATATATATATATATATATATATATATATAGGGAACGTTTGTTTTGAATGAAGATTCCTTCATGGAAGATTAAATCGCTGAATACCAGTATTATTCACGCATGCAAAAAAAATACAAACAAACAAACAATTAAACAAACAAACAAACGAAAAACAAAGGGAATGCTGAATAAACTAAATGAAAATTAGATTAATCATATAGATATTGTCCCAACCAAATAAAACTTTGAATGCACCAATCCAGTACACAGTTTCTGAATATTCAAATACAAGAAAGAAAACCCATCCATCCAAAACTCATCACTTACTGTCCCATTCATACACCCTAGGGAAGCCAGCATTGACCTTCCAGACTTGAGTGTAGAAACAGGCGGGGCTCCGACATTCTAACCTATGGTCGTGAAATGAGATCACACCTGCTGGGAAGCTGTTTCAGACACTTTCCCAATCCGCAAATAATAAAACAAAAAATTGATTATCATTACACCACAAGAAACTGGTTTATAAAAAGGGGAAGTAGCTTGGGTGGAGATCTGATAAAGAAATACCCTCATTTCTCCCAGCTACTAGTTCTGTCATAGCTACCATTTTCCCTGCCCAGCTGCCAGTCCCATCATAGCTGCCATCCCAGCTTCCAGTTTTGGTCACCTTTCAGTTATCCTCGAGCTGACAGTTCTCTAAGATGCTAGTTCTCCTTTTAGCTCGTTGTAGCTCGTTTCACCTGACCATCTACCAGTTTAAGTACAGGTCCAAGTTGTCAGCCAGCTGCAAGTTCTTTCATAGTTGCCATTTTCCCTGCCCAGCGGCCAGTTTTAGTCCACCTACCAGATTGCCGCCCAGGAGCCAGACTCAGAACTGACAACTTGAATAGAACTGAGAGCTTGACGTAGAAGTGGCAGTTACAAAAGACCTTTCATCTCCAAGAGAACTAGCAGCTGTGAAGAAAACTGGCAGATGGAACATAACTAGTTAATGATGGAATAATTTGGAGCTACGTGAGAAGTGGTAGCGGATCAGGTTAGTGGGTGAACTGGTAGCTAGTAGCAGATCTGGCGGCTGAGGAGAACTGGCTGCTAGAATAGAACTGGCGACCACGGGGAAAACTGGGTGATGGAAAAGAGTTACTAGCTGCGGGTTTTCAGCCAGTAAACAGTTCTCTTCTGGCCACCAGAACAGCTGCCAGTTCTCCCTCCAGCTGCCGGTTTCTAGCCATTTCTTCTTCACCTTGCCAATCCAATACCAGCTGCCAATTCTCCAAATCTGGTCTAAAAATAATTACATAATATACATTAATAAATAAAAGAAAAAGACAGCCTGGTAACTTGGTCCTTTTGAGAGTTTTTTGCAATGTGATACAAATTAGAGAGCGTCATTACCATATCTAAACCGTAGTCCTACTGAAACAAATCCGAGTCAATTCCGACCAAAGGCAATGTTCCTTCGTATGTATTGCTGAATCACATAAATTTATAGTTCGTCTTTGCCCAAAAGAGACCAAAACATATGTGCAAAGGTCCATAGGGTAAAAAAGCCATGTCTAGTTTTAACATGACAGAATGCAACAAGTTTTGTTTAAAATTGTAGGCCTATTTTAGTAAATTGGCTTGAACAGGTGCATCATTCATGTGCATTTTGGACTGTACAATTTATGAAAAGGGACCAAAAGTTGCAGCACATCAAAGAACTTGGAAGCACAGGTACCTAATTTGTTGAAAATGTCAATAAAATTCAGCATTAGAAAAGGTACTAGTCGCAACCACCATCTCAACAATGATCATCATCCATATAAGTCCACAAAGTGACACCAACACCAACATCAATCCATCAGAAAAGCCCCCTAGGCCTAAAATGACCATCAACAAGAATCCAAACAACATGATTATACAATTCGATGTGTTTTAGACATGTAGTTAAAGGCATGATGTTGTTTTAAAGGAGATAAACTAACAGTATTTCAAAAGGAAAAGTGTTTAAATGTGCAAATATATTGGTGAAAAGTCAATACATTGTCAGAGTTGGCAAGTACATTGGTTCAAATGTTAAACATCAGCCAGTGACATCAGGCCTCAAAACATAAAACTGTTGTAAAAAATTGCATTCCAATAGCCAAAATTTGTAAGCATAGCAGTCACATTTCAAGTATGGTTTCCAGAAGTATTTTTGAAAGGAAATTTAAATGTTCAAGAAAGCATAGAATCCCACAAGTCATCTTATAAGACATTTATTAAGGTAATAATTTAGAATTCAAAAAATGCAGTATGCCATTGTAAGGCATCTGCAAGTCAGCGAAGCATAATGTACATCTAACTCATGGTTCTATAAAGTTCAAAAGGTCAAAATATAAAACAGCCCTAATTATTGTAAAATTCTACTACATTTATGAGAGAAAGAAAAAGGTTTTATGAAAAGAAAGAAAGAGAGAGAGAGAGAGAGAGAGAGAGAGAGAGAGGGAGGGAGGGAGGGAGGGACGGAGAGAGAAACCATGTTGAAATTCCTAAAGGTGACAGTAAGTATAGCTGCTTTCCATGTAACAGTTTTAATTTTTTTTCATTGATAATCAGACATAGTTCAACTTGTCAGTCAGCTGATTTAGATGTTAATTATTTATACAAGAGAAAGAAAGAGAGAGAGAGAGAGAGAGAGAGAGAGAGAGAGAGAGAGAGAGAGAGAGAGAGAGAGAGGGAGAGAGAGAGAGAAAACCAAATATGCATAAATTTACCCATTTATTGAAAGTAACCATGTATCAGTTGTACATTAAACTCTTTGAGCCAACCTGACGTGACCTTAGCAATAAAAAACTATATTCATCAGACAATTATAAAAAAAAAAACATCAGTCCCACTACACTTGGAACACTTACTGCACTGCAATATGTGCAGAAAATGCCTGAATGTTCAAATTGTTACCAAAAATATAAAAGTTCCATAAAAAGAGAAGCGGACAACAGTTTTCAATGATAGTGATAAGACCACACCGAATACCAGCTCAAACTTGTCAGATCCGTTATCATTTACAAAACAGTAAGACATGCTAGTGTTCATCGTCGGAAGGATCCATGACCAACAGTAATGAAATTTAAATGAATGAGAGTATCTTCTACCTGACTTGGTACAGGTTACCAACATATTGGCAGTGTTATTTTCTAGCCTAAAGTACCTGTTTTGACATCCCTTCTGTTATAAATTTTGGATGGCGAATCTTGATCTGTCCAATAACAATTTCTTTTGCAGGCCTGTTCAGCAGGTAACTGTATAATGGAGCGGTGCCTTCATGTTTTCTTGCATTGTGTCCTTACTCACAGCATCTTGACTATGGGTTGACCAGTATAATATGTGAGGGTTAAGACGTCTTCTATGAGAAACCAACAAGAATCAAATACTTTTGTAATAAAAAATATATGTTGCTCCATTCTCGTTTATGCAGAAAAGCATTGTCAGGGATGAAGCTTTTGTTCTAAGAATATTTATTTTCTCTGCATTGCTTTATAACAAAAGATAAGTCAATCTAGAGGCTTTTCAGTCAATATGAAGACTATTGCACAAGTAATAGTAGGCTTAAATCCTGTCCAATTTTCGGGGACAGCCCCAGCAAGACGTCCTCAGGCAAACCTGTTGACAATGGCCGGTAATCGTCAAGTACGTTTCTTCCACTCACATTTTGAACATGATTTTAGTTGGAATACTTTTTTATGACAGGCACCTCATAAGCTGTAGTTTATAATAACAAAATGAACAGCGCGTATTTCCTTTGGTAGAAGTCGTGCTGAAAAGTCACAGGTCCAAGGCCATTATCTAGTAAAAATTCAGGAGGACCAGTAAATTTTCTGAAATTCAGGGACACATTTCTTGCAGAATTTTGAATAATTAAAGAAAGTAAGATTACTTGGACGAGTAAAATTTTGTATTATGAAACAAAACTAGACTTGGGCCAGTAAACTGTAGTCTTCGACTAGTAATACCTGTAAGTTTGCTGGCCCAAATGTCCAGTAAGGAAACAAAGACTGTGGTAGCCTTATTATCCTGGATTTATTATACGTGTGACCTGCTACACAGAAATAGGTTTAGTTGGAGCTTGGTTCTTAAGTAAAACTTCAGGTACTTATTAACAGTCAACATCTATCCCAGACATCATTACACATTCCTCGCCAGAACTTCTTTTGTTCAATATTTTAACTATTGATGGTCATATGAGCAATTGTTCACCCAGCCACCACCTTTGTTCCAGTTGCTAGCTTTCCTCACAGCTGACAGATCTCTTCTACATGTAGGTGTACGGTCTTTTGTAGCTGCCAGTTTTAACACCAAGCTGTCCATTTTCGTCAAATCGTCCGTTCTGGGTCTGCTGCCAGTCCGTGCCTAACTGACAGTTTTTGGTCCAACTGCATGTTCAATTCCACCTGCCAGTTCTCTCACTGCTGCCACTTCTATGTGGGCTGTATCAATTATTAATTGACAGCTGCCGGGTCTATTGTAGCCAGCTCTGCTCCTAGCTGCTATGTACCCGGGTACCTAGGACCCCCCCCCCCCCCTCCAAAAAATAGTCTAAAAGTCAGGCCCCAAATCCAAATATTTATTGGCCGACTACTTCCACATGAACAAACAAATTATGAATCAATATGTACTTTTTTCACTGCCGATCTTCCTTCCGTCTTTTAGTGCCCCTCAAATTGTAATGTTGCTGTTTCCAATAAAATTTCTTTAAAAGTAATTACATAAAATCTGCTTTGCACGCTCATTTTATACCATAAGTACCGCGGATACCCGGATCAGTTTGTTTAAATTGCGGGTCCAGGGACCCGACTTTTTTCTCAAAAGTCACTGCACTATCATCTGGTCATATTTGTCATATTTTCACTGTAGTCTAGCACCCATTTGGACTTGTTTTAGTCATTGTTATTGTTAATTTTGTTACTCGGTGGACTTAACAACGACGAACCTGGATTATGGTTAGGGACATGATTATAAGTAAATGGCAAGATGGGCTTTCACTTTTAAAACCTAAAACAATCATGAACATTGAGAAAAACAGTGAAAACAGTTCAGCGTTACCCTCGATCGCTGATTTTGGAATATGTTTTGACGGAAATTGTAACTGTCTATTCTGCAAGTCAAATTTCACGAAGAATAAAGAATTTCACAGTAACGTTACTAACAAAAAAATTCAAATTGAGAAACCTCCGATCGGAAAATTTGGTATTATCTTGTGAATCTTCCAATATCATTTATTTCATACCCTGCATCAAATGTAAATTACAACATGTGGGCCTAACTACGCAATCAGTTAAAAAGAGATTTAGTGGTCATAAAACTACAATTAAAAATCACAAGTTAAACACTTTTTTGTGTAACCATTTCAATTCTGCGGAACATTCACATTTGGATTGCCGGATACAAATTATTGATTACATAGAGCCAAATTTATCAGACCAAGACAGTTATGGTAACACAAGGAAATCATTACAAATGGAAGATTTTTGGATCAAAACACTTAATTCAGCTGTTCCTTTTGGACTCAATGACAAAATTTAGGCTTCGGTGATATTAGGAATTTGGACTTTGCAACTCTTCATAGCAGTCACACACCTTTTCATAATAATCAGGCTGGTATTCAAAGAAGAAGAAGTCACGGACAAAGAAAATCACGGAAAAACAGGAAATGTAGGAACGTGGATACAAAAGACCTTGTCCTAAATTTACTACAGGCTTTCTTCAATGGCATTGACCAATTACATGCAGCTCTTAAAGCAAAATCATTTCGAGACATAACAAGAATCAATGAATATTTGGGTCATACTGGTTCAGAACATACATTTCCGAAAAAGTTTTGTGAAATTGTGTTTGCTTACACAACAACTATTGGGAAACCAGATTCTAAATAAGAGAAAATTATATCAAATGTTTTGCAGCATTCATTTCAAACAAAAAATTATTGATTCACTAAACATTCAGTCCCTTTTCAAATTGAAATTTGTTCATAACATGATTTCCAAGAAGTGCAAAATAAAGGATCCCCGCATCATTTCCTATAGATATGGCAACAATATTGGACAAAGTATCATGAATTACAAGAAATTTCTGGCTTCAATTACTCTTGAGGATATTGCAGCGAATCAAAATTGTTACTGTATGTCTGACAGTATATATTCTAATTTTGTTGATACACACCACAAACATGTATTTAAAGGTAATTTGGATATAATACAAAATTCAAGTTTAAAAGAAATGATGAAAAAAAGGTACAAAATTTCGGATATGTCCCAAGTTGAGCATTGACAATATTTTTCAGGATACATGTGATGCATTTGATTCCTACTGTATTAAATGGGCAAAGAAAGAAAAATGGAATTTCAGAAATTGAAGGGTGGTTATCAAACTTGAAAAGAGTCTTTAGAAATAGAATTTATCGTTACAAATCTCACATTAAGAATTTCAGTACGGTTAATCTAAAAAAGCCTAAAGTTTCAAAAGCAGTCAAAGAACTACAAGAAAGATTTATAGTCACTAACATAGATAAGGCAGGTAACATTTTGGGATCATCTGCAAAAAATATTATCTGGATGTTTTGAAAAAGGAACCTGGTATAAACAATATTTCAGACATAAGAGGAAATGACGTTTATAAATTACACAAACAATCCATTGATAATTTGATAGATACACGTGTTGATGAGATGATAGGGGATTTTAACATCAAAATTTCTGAAGACGACTCCGCTATTCCACTTTTGTTCTGGATACCCAAATTACATAAAAACCCTTTTAAATCTAGATTCATAGCCGGTGCTTCAAAATGTACCACAAAATAATTATCAAAAGAAGTAACATTGTGTTCGACTGAAATTCGGAATCATTTTTATAAATACTGTAATGCAATTTCTAGAAACTGTGAAGTAAATTATTTTTGGAGTATTGGCAATTCTTCCGAGTTTGTATCTAAAATCAAAGATGTTAAAGCAAATATTATCAAATGATTTGATTTTTCTACACTGTCCACAAATCTACCCACAGATGAAGTCAAAAGTTCACTTTCAGAATTAATAATCAAAATGTTTCAACATAATGGTAAACCATACATAAACATTAATTCATATACAAAGAAAGCATATTGGTCACACAATAGATATTCAAAAAGTATCGTTAAATCTTACACTGTTGAAATTTTCATGGATGCTATAAAATGTACTTTGGATTATACTTTTGTTCAAAGCCGACCATTGGTTTTTCAACAAATAAAAGGCATCCAATGGGTAGCAAGTGCTCCCCTTTACTGGCAGATTTATATTTAATCTGGCTTGAATTTAAGTATATGGATAAATTGATGAAAAAGGACTTTCAAATAGCTACAAAATTATCAAACAACACAAGACATATTGATGACAATGCTTGCGTAAATGTACAAAATTTCAGTGAAATTACTAAAGAAATTTACCCTAAAGATATCCCTTTGCAGGGTAACCATTCAGATGGTTTCAGACCTGTGTTTTTGGACTTGGACATTCAGGACACTAATGACAGGTTTTGTATTAAAGTCTATCACAAAATAGATGAGTTTAACTTTGAAGTATTAAATTATCCTTTCTCGGAGAGTAATATTTCGAAAACTATTGGATATAATACATTTTTGTCACAGATTTAGATTTGGTCGTATTTGTTCTAAATTTCAGGACTTTGCATCTAGAACCAAATTTATCTAAATAAACTTGAGTCAAGAGGATTCAAATATGTACTTTTGATCAAATATTTCTACAAATTTTGCTGTAAATATCCCGAGATGGTTAGAAAGTTTGGCTTCAATAATTTTAGAGATTTTAGACTTGCCTGTTTTGCTACTTAATTTGATATTTTGGCATCATTCTATTTTAATGTTCACCTTTCAAACATTTTAGGCTAGCTTGTTTTCTGTTGGGTCAAACCTTCAGGGGCTATAGGTAAGAAGCAGCTACAGAGACATGTACGGGTAATAGGCTCCGAAACATGTTGAGTAGTTACCCACTGAAGACCCTTTAATTTATTTGGGCTGATACAGCCTATTTCAAACTTTTACAGAGGAACGTGTGCAATATGAACAATAATATTTCCATATGTGTATAGGTTAGACAGGGACAGGTTAGCTTATGGAGAGTCAAGAGTTCAGCCTGCGGAATAGGGTAATGACTACTAGGAAGTGGTTCTGGGCAAAAAGACATAAATGCAACTAGAACAGACTGATTTTCCAACAGAAAATCAAATGTCTTCCGGTGGAACACTTACGTCTCTGAATAAGCTACAGGTGATAACAAATTACAAATGACCAAGTTTGGTAGAAAATTACAATCCTATTTTAGCTCTCACATCGATACATTACTCTAGCAATTTTCATCAAGTTTTTCAAGACTTATTGCAGAGAAACCAATTTCATATAATTGACCCGTTGACCTTGAAAATTAGGTCAAGGTCACCCAAATACAATCCCAACCTTGGTCTTACCTTGATACATAATCCTACCAAGTTTCATCAAATTCCATCCTGTTCTTCATGACTTATCGCACGGAAACCAATTTCACATAAGTGACCCTGTGACCTTGAAAATTAGGTCAAGGTCACCCAAATACAATTCCAACCTAAAGTCTTGCCTATATACATAATCCTACCAAGTTTCATCAAATTCTGTCAAGTCCTTCAAGACTTATCGCACGGAAACCAAGTGTTGAAGAGCCTGAACAACAAAAACAACAACAACAACAACAACAACAACAACAACAACAACAACAAGCGGAAGAAACGGGCACTAAAACAATACGTCCCCCGGCTTCCACCGGGAGACATAATAACACACATTTAAAAATTGCAGCATACTCAAATTAATGAAAATATTTTTTAAAATAAGACATTTAAATCCAAGAATGAGGCACAGTATAGACTTTGAAATAAGTAGACAATACTGTACGTGCAGCATGGTCAATATGTGAGAAGGTGCAAGCTACCAGTTCCGAGCGATCTGTGTTCGCAGTTCGCAGTTCCCAGTTTTGGATAACACACTAAATCATGCCCAATGCATTTATATAGAAATGAGTATGTCCAAAACTAATACGTCATCAGTGAGACACCCCCCCCCCCCCCATTCCCACTCCCTGGTAATCAGTAGAAGGGTTTAAGCATACTCACACGTTTACAGACCAGACCAATTTCGTGTCAGTAATGTAAAAAGTGCAACTCTAATCCACAATTTGTGGATGTATTACTATGAACTAAATCTTCCATTGGTAATATAGCTCAATTAACATAATATTGTTGCCTCAAATTCGTAGTCATTTGCACGATCACAAGCATATTTTGATCATAAGGTCTTATGTGTTTTGAAAATTTTGATTTTGAAGCATTGTACACAATTTAGACAGTTTACATCAGTTAAGTCATGAATATAAAGTACTTGTTCATTGTCCCCTTTTACTACCAAAATAACTGCAAAGTAACTGCTTTAGTTTAATTTAACACAATAATTCATGTTGCCTGAAATTTGAGATACAGTTACTCGCTTATCTTAGTAGTAAACCGCGACATACCCAAACATAATTATGTCCCGCTAATATACTGTAGTTCTTCAAGTTAAAGCACTTGACTTAACTTGGCACGATTTATGGGCGCAGTCGCTCAATGTATTAATTGAAAATGTGCCAAAATGGCTTTGCAGATGTAAATAGGCAGGCACAACCATCGATATGTGCTACTACAAAACGCAACAGAATGTTCAAATATAAGAAAAAAGTATTGGTGCTAAAGTATGCGTAAGTTTTTCAGGACTACAGTATTATATCAGTGCCAATACTAAGTCAAGCTGATTAATGGTTTACATTGTTATATACAAAAATTAGGCAGGCGAATATCTGCGTTAACAAAATTACCACTAAAATAAAAGTAGTTTAAGGACAACTGACAGCTGGAATAGAATTGGCTACTGAAAAATAACAGGCAGTTGTAATAGATAGTAAAAACCAGAAAACGCCATAGTGTGACCCATCCTGCTCTTAAGTATGAGGGAACAACTACTGAAAATGTCGAAGAACATAAACATCTCAGTCTCTTACTACAAGCAAATTTGCCTTGGCCTTCGCATATCAATTCTATATTTATATTAAAGCTATGAATATGGTGGAAATTTTATGTAATCTGCAGCATGAACTAAACAGACGTTCACCTGAGATTTTGTATTTTTCGTAAATAGGCCCAGTCTTGGAATAGGGAAAGATGATATTCACTAATTGCTCCCAAGCCAATGAAACCGAACTGGAAAATGTGCAACTGGCAGCAGCCCGTGCTTTAACAGGGAGAAGGCGTTTTACTAGTCATGGTCAAATTCATAAGGAAAGAGGATGGGAAACACTGCTTGTTCGAAGAGACAAACAGAAATCAGTATTAATGTACAAGATTATCAATAAGGTTACTCCAAAGTACCTGTTTAATTTGCATCTGGAAACAGTAGAGGGTAGAACAAGTACAATGTCTGCATGCATTCTAAATTTCCTCCAATTCAAACCCGTACAGATCTGTTTAATAATCTTTATTCCATCAACTGTAAAGCTGTGGAACATTTTACAAATTGAATTCGAAAGAAGTGAGACTGCAACATGTCTACTAAACTCGAAATTCCCCATGCAGTTATTAGGTAAATACAAGGAACAAGACGATTTCCATAGCAAATGTTACATTTATTTTTCCATGGTACGGAATCACGAAACCCTAATGTGACTTTACTATCATTGTTGTAAAATGTGATGTGAATCTTTTAGAGATTTCTTTTTGTTCATGTATTGTCCTGTAACCCGCCCGGTATTTTTTTTTGCGAGACGGGTTCATAAAGGCATTGCCTGCTCTCCAATCATTTTTTCTTGCAAGAAATAAAATAAGTTCAAACCAATAGTATTGGCTACTTGGCAGAGCCGTGGTAGCTGGCTGAGAATTTGCGACTGGATGAAGAACTGACAGTTGGAGCAAAACTAGTAGATGATAAAGAAGCAATTGTGAGAACTGGAGTTGGAATAGTATTGGGAGTTGCACTATCACTGGCCACTGGAACAGAGCTGGCAGCGGGGAAGATGACAGGACGTTGGGAAAGGAATACTACCTTGGTGGAGAATTGCCAGCTTGGCAGAGGGTTGGCAGGTTCCTGGGATCTTGCCAGTAAAAGGAGAAGTATGGCAGCTTTAATAGAATTGGTAACTAGGGGCACAAGTGACAGCTGGAAAGAACTGGCTTCTAGGATGAGAACTGGCAGGTGGACTAAAACTGGCAGCTGAGAATGTAAAATGTCTGCTTTGCTAAAACTGGCAGATGAGTGAGACCTAGCAGCTGGAAGAAATGGTGTCTGAAATACCAACTGGCAGCCAGGAGACTAAAGGCAGGACTAAAACTGGCAGCTGAACAGGGAAAATGGCAGCTAGGAGCAATACAGACAGCTGGACTAAGCTGGCAACTGGGCAGGGAAAATGGCAGCAACGAAAACAAATGGCCACCTGCCGGGAACTTGCTGCTGGACGGAGAACAGACAGTGTAAATAGAACTGGCAGCCAGAAGGAGAACAAACAGCTGGACTACATTGGCAGCCAGGTATGCAAAATGGCAGCTATAACAGAACTGGCAGCAGGCTGAGAACAGGCATGGGCACTAAAATTCGCAGCTGGGCACGGAAAATGACAGCTATACTAGAACTGGCAGCTGGCTGAGAATGAGCAGCTAGAGGAAAGCTGGTAGCTGGGCGTGGACATTGGCAGCTATGATGGAACGGGCTGCTGGCTGAGAACTGGCAGCTAGTTGGAAAATGGCAGCTATAATAGAACTGGCAGCTGACTGAGAACGGGCACCTACACCCAAAACTGGCAGCTGGGCTGACAAAGTGGCAGCTATGATGCAACAAGCAGCTGGCCGATAACTGGGTGGCAGCTAGGCATGGAAAACAGCAACTATAATAGAATTTTCAGGTGGCTGAGAACAGACAGGTGGAGTAAAACTTGCAGCTGGGCATGTTAAGTGGCAGCTATGTTGGAATGGGCAGCTGGCTGAGAACTGGCAGCTGGACTACATTGGCAGCTGTGCATGGAAAATACAAGCTATGATTAAACTGGTACACTGGTCTCATGCTTGGGTTTTAACCCTCAAAATTCCGATGAAGCAAAATCAGATAAAAATAATCAGCTGTTAAAGTTAAATGCTTTATCCGCAGAATTTAAAAAGCCATGTCCAAAATGGACCCAAGTTTGATCATCCACACCACCTCGATTTCGTTTAACTTCGTTCTTTCAATTCCTCAAACATATAAAAAATCATAAATGTTGTACAAACTACGTTGAACTGAGATAATATTTTCCCCCAAGATAGATGCACATTAGGGCACGCACTTTAATCACATGCAGAAATGTAGCTTAAAACATGCTTGGTGGACCTTATCGTGAAGCAAAGTAAACTCTACCACAAACACGTCAATTACGTATTACAATGAAAACTATTAAATAGCAATCCCTTCAAGTGATCAACACCAAACCAGAGTTCTGGGCACGCACGTTGACAACATTCAAGAGTTTACGCCTTTGAAGGGTTGTAGAACGGACAATAAAAATAGTAATGAAATGTATCCTTGATTGGGTAGCTACAGGAACAGGCTGCTGATGGTACAATATTTACGTTAAAAAGATGTAAAATCCAGGCGGAGTTGGGTCTGAACAATATTTACAAAGCTGTCCCGTGAGAAAAATATGAAGCTTTACTTCCTGGAAAAATAGAAGTTTTTTAAATTTCAGTTTGAAGTTGAGAGTGAAGATGATTCTCTTACAGCAGGCGGGAGATCATTCCAAAGTCTGATAGATGATGGGAGAAAAGATCGATGTGTAGAAGCAGTCAGTTCTACATTTTGTTTGTTGGAGTTCAGCGGGATTTCTGAATGGACGACGAGCTTGTACAAAAACACAATTAGGTATGAGGTCACATGGATATTGTGGGGAAAGTTTGTTAAATATTTTGTACAGAAGTACTAATTTGAAAAATTTTCTGCGGGCGTGGAGTGGCTCCCACCCAACTTCTGCCAATAGACGAGCACGGGAAGTGAATTGAATAGCTCCAGTACAAATTCTGGCAGCTTCATACTGTCACACTTCTAACAGGTCAGACAGTTCTTGGGTACAGTTGTCAAAAAGAACGCAGTCATACTCCACAACATGGGGAATCATAGCGAGATAGAGTTTTTCTAATTTTCCTGGAGAGTTTAAATCGAAGTCGTTTTAGGAGTGAGAGGCGTTTGCTTGCTTTAGTGACAATGCAGTTGATATGTGAGTGCCATGTTAGGTCGTGGGATAGTGTTACACCTAAATGAGTGTGACTTACAGCCTCGGGTATTGAGGAGTTACCAAGATATAACGTTGGATGATCTACTTTGTTGCGCTTACACGTAAACTGGAAGGAAAGGGATTTCAGAGCATTAAAGGAAACACGCCAAAGTCTGGCCCAATTATTTAGATGGCCAAGATTAGTGTTAATGTGAGTACCAGATGTCTCCAGATTATGAATTATTTCAAGAAAACACGTATCGTCGGCAAAGAGTCAGACATCGCATGTAGCATTATTAACTTTGTCATTTATGTAAAATAGGAACAAAAGGGGACCAAGAATGGAGCCCTATGGAACACCAGCCTCAATTGGTAACCATGAAAAGGATTGGCCATGTATGACTACTCTCTGTTGACGATTGCTTAGGTAACTTTCGACCCATTTAACTATAGGAGGTGTTATTTCTAATTGTCTGAGTTTGAAGAATAGACCTTGGTGTCACACCCGGTTGAAAGCTTTTCATATGTCCAAGAAAACCATTCTGGCTTCTTTGTGGATTTCAAGTCCGTTTTAAATCTTGTGAACAATGCTTACGAGTTGATTTATCGTAGAACCTTTTGACACAAATCCGGAATTGCGATTACTTAATAGGTTATTTCCCATTAATTACTCATAGAGTACATTATAAACGAGTCTCTTGACAACCTTTGATACATTACCTAATGAAGAAAAAGGACGATAGTTTGATTTAACTTGCATATCTGACTTTTTGTGAACAGGACATGTGTTTGATTTCTTCCACTGAGTCGGCAATACACCTAAGGATGAGGGCAGGTTAAACAGTTGATATAAAGATTTACAGATGCTTGGAGAAGATAATTTCAGCAGAAAATTACTAATACTATCTGGACCAGTCGCAGAACTAACTCTTAAAGTAGAGAGATATTTCAAAACTTCCCTTTAATTTGTCTCAAATTGCTCTCGTCTTGCATCGGTGCGATACTCGAAAGCAGGAAGAGGGCGAGCGGTTTCATCTACAGGGATTTTGCACTGGTTAGCAAAGTACTGACTGAACATTTCAGTGAAGTTCGCGGACACACTTGGGGTATCATGCACACATTGTGCCAGTAACAAATAGTGAATGCGTTTTTTTTTTCATATGGCGTGACATGTTGGGGTAAATATTATGACTTTTATGTCAAAACACTGTATTAACGGCCCAATATATTTTTTCTAAGGAAAGATTATTTTTCCACACGAACACTACCTAAGAAGGACTTGTTCTCTTGGTCCTTGGCACTGGTTATTTTGTCATCAGGACTTCCATCAATCAGCATCAACTTCCTCAGACGTGGCTTTGTTTGATTACTTGTATGCTTAGCTTGTGTAAAGAGTTAAGTTTAAGGATCAAAGTCTAATATTTACCGCAAATATTACCATTAAAACACTTTCTAACACCAGTTTTACCTATTTGCTCGATCTTGGTAACATGGCCGTCCGCTAAGCAGTTCTGGTTAGTATTAGCGAGATGTGATGATGATGATGATGATGATGATGATGATGATGATGATGATGATGATGATGATGATGATGATGATGATGATGATGATGATGATGATGATGATGATGATGATGATGATGATGATGATGATGATGTAGTATTTGGAAAACTACCCGTTGCAACAGGGGCACAAATAAAACAGAGTTTAATTATGGCGCGTCCACACATTTCCTTTGATTTCATTTGTAAAATACAAGTACAAACTATAAAAGTTAGTGTTTCGCAGATTAATTCCGTTCGCAAACATAAATGATGTACCTACATACATGATATAATAATATAAACGTCATCTTGAAAAAAAACATGCAAGTGAAATTCTGAGAATACCAAATTACTTCCCATATCAAGTTGTGGCATTTTCGATCAAGGAAAGAAAACAGTAAAACAAGATAACGAGAAAACACCGATACGAAAACACGAAAATGCGAGTGCGAAATATGGTAGCATAAAAGTGCCATCAAAAAATCTCTGACAGAAAATGGCATGAAAAAAAGAAAACAAGAAAACTAGGAAGCGAAAACACGAAAATTCGGATGAGAAAACAAGAAAATTGGAGACGCTAAAAGTCGAATACACGAAAATTAGAAACGCGAAAAGTAGAACACTCGTAAAGTAGAAACTCGAAAACAAGAAAACAAAGAAACTAGAAGGCGAAAACTAGAAAAGTAGAAGACGAAAATCTGGAAAAGGAGGAAAGTAGGAAGCGAAAACAAGAAAATAAGAAGACAAAAAGAAGAAAAGACGCTATCAAGAATACTAGAAATGCGAAAACAAGGATAATAAAAGTGGAAAAGAAAAAGTTGCACTTTTATGTCATAATCATTCCGAGTCTGCCTTTTCTTCCTTTTGCCTTTTTTGTCTTTGCCATGTGTCATTTCCCATAATCTTTTCAGGTTGGGTGTTGTGCAGGTACCTTTTGAAGTAAGGAAGTAATTTGGGATTTTCAGAATTTCACGTTCATGTTTTTTTTCAAGATGAGGTTCATATTATTATATCATGCATGTATGTACATCATTTAATTTAACTACCGAAATTAATTTGCTGAACATTTTAACCTTTATAGTTTATACTTGTATTTTATAAATGAATTCAAAGGAAATGTATGGACGCACTATGAAATAACACAGTTTAATTGGTGCCCCGGGTGGTAACGGGGTAGTTTTTATTATTATTATTATTATTATTATTATTATTATTATTATTATTATTATTATTATTATTATTATTATTATTATTATTATTATTATTATTATTATTATTATTATTATTATTATTATTATTATTATTATTACCCGCTAATACTAACTAGAACTGCTAAGCAGACAGCCATAATATCCAAACTGGTATCGGAAAGCACCACTTTTATATATGTTGCATAAATGATAATATTTACGGCAAATATTAGACTTTGATCATTGAACTAAACTCTATACACAAGCTTACAAGCATAAAAGTAAACAAACAAATAAACTCTAAGCCAGTCATGTCTGAAGAAGTTGATGCGGATTCATGGAAGTCATAGCGACAAAATTACCAGCGCCAAGGATCAGACAGACAAGTCCTTCTTTGGTAGAGTAAATTGAAAATTTTCTTCCTGTAGAAATATAATCTTTCGTTTGACAACAATTGGGTCATTACTACAGTGTTTTGACACAAAAGTCATTATACCTGTTATATAAAAAAAAGTGTATTTACTATTTGTTGCTGGGATAATGCGTGCATGATGCCCCGAAACGTGTCCGCGATTTTTCGCTGGCATAAATCCCAGAACCCCGAATCGGTGATTGAGGTTAAAAAATTCTCATCTCCGTGTTCTCCTTACAAACTGCAGATCACTTAAAGGGATTGCTATTTAATAGTTTTCATTGTTATACATAATTGAGCTCTTTGCGACATATCTTACTTTTCTACAGGATAAGATCCGCCAAGCATGTTTTAAGCTGCATTTCTGAATGTGATTAAAGTGCATGCCCTAAAGTGTATCTATCATGGCGCAAATTATTTTCTCAATTTTAGGTATCATATCAAGGTAGCTTGTACAGCATTCATGATTTTTTATATGTTTAAGGAATTGAAAGAACGAAATTAAGCATAATTGAAGTGGGTGTGATCAAACTTGCGTCCAAATAGGACATTGCTTTTTAATTCTACTGACAAAGCATTTAACTTAACAGCTGATTATTCAATCTGATTTTGCTTTATCGGAATTTATTGGAGTTGAAACCTTAGCATGGCACCCATATATCAAAAGATATTTCACTCCAAAGAATTCACAAGAAGGCCAACACGGGAACCCACATGCAAAGGTCAAAAGATGGCGTAAAAAGATTATGTGAAATGACACATGGTAGAGACAAAAAAAGGCGAAAACAAGAAAAGGCAGATACGAAAAGTCGAATAATTATGACATAAAGGTGCCACTTTTGCTTTTCCACTTTTATTATCCTTGTTTTCGCATTTCTAGTATTCTTGATAGCGTCTTTTCTTATTATAATTTTCTTGTTTTCGCTTCCTACTTTTCTTTTTTTCCAGTTTTCGTCTTCTACTTTTCTAGTTTTCGCCTTCTAGTTTCCTTGTATTCTTGTTTTCGAGTTTCTACTTTTCGAGTATTCTACTTTTCGAGTATTCTACTTTTCGCGTTTCTGCTTTTCAAGGTATTTGACTTTTCGCGTTTCTTGTTTTCTTGTTTTTTCATTTTCTCATCCGAGTTATCGTGTTTTCGCGTTCTAGTTTTCTAGTTTTCGCTTCTAAGTTTTCTTGTTTTCTACTTCTCTCGCCATTTTCTGTCAGTTTTTTTATGGCACTTTTATGCCACCATAGCAAAATCAGGACATAATTTCTGTCGTATTTTCGCGTATGTGTTTCCGCGTTTTCGCCTTCGTGTTTTTTTTACTTTAGTGTTTTCGCATTCGTGTTTCTTGTTTTCGATCAAGGAAAGAGAACACTAAAATAAGAAAACGAGAAAACGAGAAAACGTTAATACGAAAACATCAAAACGCGAGTGCGAAAACACGATATAATTTCTGTCGTATTTTCGCGGTTGCGTTTTCGCATTTTTCGCCTTCGTGTTTTTTATTTTAGTGTTTTTGCATTCGTGTTTTCTTGTTTTCGTTGTTCTGTTTTCTCATTTTATTGTTTTCGCCTTTGCATTTTTATGGAGAAAGAAAAACATTTTAGTGGCACTTTTGTGCCACCATGCCATTGCTTTACCAAATTTTTATCATAGATTCCCATTGAAAGCCAGCTCCCTCTGATTATTTAAAAATGTTTTACAAAACTTTTAATGTATTTATTGGCGTCCACCCTGACGATGTTACAGCGATATCTTAAAAACTATTCACCGTAACTTTACCAAATGTTTATCACAGATGCACCTTATAACAGACCAGTTTCCTACTGAAAATCAGCTTTCTTTGATTATTTACAAAACATTTATGAAGCTTTTCATGTATTTATTTGAAAGCCGTCTGAGTGGCGTCAACCCTGATGACGTTACCGTGATATCCCAAAAAATGCTGACCGCAGGTTTACCAAATTTTTGTCAGAGATGCACCTTAGGATGGACCAGGTTCCTACTTCATTCAGCTTCCTTTTTGCATTTATGGTTTTTTTATGAAATTTTAAAGTATTTATTTAAAGGCCGTCTCAGTGGCGCACACCACGTTATCAAAATATCTCAACAAGGATGCATTGCAGCTTCACAAATTTTTATTAGAGATGCACATTATAATGGACCACGTTTCTCTTGAAAACCAGTTCCTTCTTATTTTTAAACTTATGCAACTTTTGAAGTATTCATTTGAAGGCCGTCAGAGTGGCGCACAAGTGGACAATCGTGTTACCACAATATCTCGAGAAGGATTCATCACAGCATCATCAAATTTTTGGCGCAGTAACACCGTATTATGACACCTGTGAAGTCTAAAAAAACATGCAGAATTGAGGGGGAAAAAAGATTGTGGGCTCCGAGGGTAATCTGTTCTCTGAACGCTATTAGAAAAAACAAAAAACAAACCAAAAAAATATAATCGGAGATCCCTTTGCTTAAAATGGATGCATAGATAAGAATATCAAATTTAAAACAAGGAAAATATTTCCTTTGTACCTAAGTAGCAGTAAACGTTTATACAAAGGAAAAACAAAAATGACGGAATAAAAAGCGTCTGCATTGCGGCACCAACCAAGTATTTTTCTTCTTACTACATATTGGGCATATTGCGTTACATTGTACAGAGTTCAAAGTCTATTTATTTCTGTACATTGTTCATTCAAGATGCATCCTAGTGTAAATACATTCATTCACTTGGGGGTTTTTTTCCATTAAAATAAATTTTCATTTTTTATATTTCGCTTCCCACAGGAATCTTTATCAACTCACATTCTAGTGAACAATTCTATATATATACTTGAGTGAGGGCGAAAAGCAATGTAAACATTCACTTTATATATCTATAACTTAAGCAATAACAAGAAAATAAAATATAACACTTAAACTTTGTAAACGCATTTGTAAGTGTTTGAAATGCATGTGTACCAAAACGTTCTGTGTTTTATGTGTTTGACAGAAACGCGTCGCTCAAAGTGTTTGAAACGCATTGCTGGAAGTGTTTGCGTTCCTCAAAGTGTTTGTAACGCAATGCTGGAAGTGTTTGAAACGCTTCCCAAACGAATTTCAAACGCAAACCAAACGCTTTCAAACGTTTCCAAACGCAAAACAAACATCAGCCAAACGTCAAAAACGCATTTGGCTGTTAACTTAGACGGGCGGAACTGTAGGTGCCAAAACAGAATGGTCCAAATCCCACAGAAACACAGTTTTCTTCCAATGTGGTAGACAAAATTACGATGCTGGTACAAATCCCACAGAGGCACAGCTTTCTTCCAATGTGGCACAATTAAACACCAAATACACCAGTCCACTCAAAGGCACTGTCTCACAGGTATAAATGAGTATCTGCTGTAGCAATATAGCTTACAGTCTCACTAGGTTGATGACACACAGCTCCTGTCAGATCTCAGAATTCTCCTCTTCCAGTCATGCAGGGAGCTGCTTTATATACCCAGGCTGAGAACTCTCACCAGTCTTCTACAGTTTTCTAATTAATCAGACATCTTAATTCTATGTGATCTTTCTAGACCACATCAGAACTTCCCCTTGTTTACAACTATGAAAGCAGGTCACCACTTCAGACAAACCCATTGTTCACTGATCAGCAACATGTGAGCTCAATGACAAAGCAGGCCAACTCAGTGACCTGGCACACACCTAATGATTTCAGTGACCTTTCCATGTCAAAACAAACAACCATAACAGTGCTGCTATTGGTAGACACTGATGAACATAAAATTGTTCATAGACAGAAAGTGGAAAATGACGGATAGCTACTCATAAGCTCAGCTGACTGAAAACTAACATGAGCTAAAAAAATAACAAGATATCATGCAAAGCACTTACCCCGTAATACACTTTCGGCCAACATGATTTCATATGTTGAGTGACCTAAGTTTGACTTTTATTGGACAGCCAAGGTTAAATTTTAAAACACCAAAAGAATTAAAGCAAATAAGTACTTTGCTATTCGTGTTCAATAGTAACCAGGGGCCATACCGAAAAATTCAGAAAAAAAAACCTACATTCATATATTCCAACCCAACAATGACAGCAGTTAAATATAGCAAAAGGCAGAGATTCAAGAATTTCCAAAATCAACTTTTCAGCTTTCAAAATCAATGTGAAGAAACAAATTTTACTCCAGACTTGAGACAGGCAGTCACCCATAAAACGCAACTGGTGGTTTTAAAACAGTCCTCTCACCCTATGAAATATTGTCAATTAACTAAAAACTTCGGTCCTTTCAAAACATAAGGTACACCTTTGAAATAACTCAAGTTTGTAGTCAATGAAGAATATTTCATAGGTTGAGAGGACCATTTTGCTGTATTTAAGGGGCCATTCATAATTATCATTTTTTAAAAATTTGGATTTTTTCCCAAATTGTGGGTTGGCAGGTACAAGAAAAAAATCGATAATCTGTAATTCGAAAATCCATCAAGTAGAAATGCACACTTCAATGCTCAAATACAAACTGTGAGTACTGTTATAAAAGCCCCCCAATTTCAGAACTGTTTGTCCACACACTGTACTGAAGTGGGGTATTTTTCATCCCATCCCCAGTGCAATTGTAGGAAGCTACAAGAGCTACCTTCAACTGAAATTTGAGTGCATTGTCAATGATTCCATCCCAGAATCGCCAAAGATAAAGAGAGACATGGCGGGCCTGCCACTTTTTGGTGTTCCTGACTTGTGATAAATTTTGGGCTTTAAGTGGTCAGGTTCTTATGTTTCTTGACCCGGTGTGACCTTTCAAGGTCAGCCAAAGTCAAATTTAAAAACACCAAAGGAAAGCCCATAGTACTTTTCTATTCATGTTCAGTGAGTGCAGTACAAGCATGTGATGGTTGGAGATGCCCTTTCTTGAAATATTTTTATAATCGCCAGATGAAACAAATCATGCAAGATAATGCTCTGTGACTTTGAAAAATAGGTCAAGGTCAAACATGATTGAAAGTTAGGCTTTACAATGGTGCATATCAATGTGCAATTTGGAAGTCAGATCTCAAAAACCTTCTTAGTTACAGCAGTATTACCATTGTGCACTCTCAACTGTTGACCTTGAAAAGAACAGTACAACCCACACATAGGTTCACCTCCCATGCTAGCATTATTTTTAAGCATGCTGAAATATGCTGGCATAAAATCTGGCACATGAGAGAAAAATTCCCATCGCAAAATGCTCATGCTCAACAACCAAATATGCCAGAAGCATCTGGTGACTCACCATTGGCACAATGCTTTTGGTGACACGTATAATGCGTTTGCCCAATGGCTGCTTACAAACTGCACACAGTGCATGGTGTGATTGGCAATGAGCATAATGCGTTTGGCTATAAGCATAATGCCCCTAGCCATTCTCCATATGCCTTTTGTCCGTGAAATGCCAGTGGCATTGCATGGTTTGCACTTTCTCGCCTGTCTCTACTAGCATGCGCACACATGCTAGCATTGGTTTTTGGCCATGTGAGCACACATTATCAAATATAAGGGTATTGACTTTAAATAGGCTTTTGAATCACTGACAACAATACTTCTTTTGTGTAAAATCCAGATTGATAGATACAGGCTTTCAAAAGTTTGAATGGTAACATCACCTTGCACATACAAGATAATGCCCTGTGACCTTGAAAAATAGGTCAAAGTCAAATACAGTAGTCTCTCCTTTGAGAAACCGCCCCTAGTGCCACCCAAAAGATGGCCACATAAAGCAGGTGGTCTCTCAAAGGAGGTATAAATAACATAAAAAGTACCACAGAGAGACCTGACAATTGTGGTCTCTCAAAGGAGGTGGTCTCCCAAAGGAGTGGTTTTTCAAAAGAGGGACTACACTATATATGAAATTTAGTTAGGTTTTATAATGGTGCATAAAGTGCAGTTTGGATGCCATGTCAAAAACCCTCTAAGTTACACCAGCACTTCTATTGTGCACTTGAATTTTTACCTTAAAAAGTAGGCCAAATATAAAGGTATGACCTTGACTTTAATTAAGCTTTCAAATACTGTGATGCTTCTATGTAAAAGTCAGCTTGATAGACATGGGCTTTCAATAGGTAGAGTGGTAGCATTGCTTTGCATATGTCACCACAGTGTGACCTTGAAAAGTGGGTCAAGGTCAATCATGCTTACATACAAAATAGATCTTATAGTGATGTACAATCACATGTAATTTGTAAGTCCCAACTCAAAAACGTCTTCAGTTATAATGGTAGCACCAGATGGGGTGAGACGTATGGTGCAGGGGATGATAATACCCTTCAGCCTCATAAGGCTGACCAGTAAATATCACACCATCACATGTTGAACAAATTAAAGTTTGGGAGCAACCAGAAGCACTCCTTTGCAATTTTGAGGTAATAGACCAAGTGGTGTCAGTGAAGGTTTGAATATTTTGCCCCCAAAAAAAAGAACAAAAATTTTTTTAAATATTAAAAAATCAATAAAGCATCACCATTTGAACAACTTAGATGGAGACCAACCGAAGGTACATCCCCAGGTTGAAGTGGATCTGGTTTACAATTTAAGAGGAGTAAAACTGTCAATTGTGGCTGTGGGACAACAACAGACAGAGACTCATCACAAGAGCTCAGGTGACTGACAAGTTAGCTGAGCTAAAAAATCATGGCCTGCATTAGAATGACTAGAAGCCATCCCATAGAAACACATTACTTGAATCAAAAATGGACATGTTCAATGTGCAATAGTTAATATACTGCTTCAGAGCATTCTTTTGCAAGCTTCCTTCAGGGTTGGTATCAATGTGTAATGTTCAAGAATATGATCTTTGGAGCCATCTTGAGAGGATGGTCAATTATGTGCAGTGCCCAAGAACATCTTTTTTTCAGGTCCTGTGATGGAATCGTCAAGGTAACCCCCCCCCCCCTTAAAATGTGTGTAAACCCTCTTGGCACAATTGTCAATGTGCAATGCTTCACATCCCACAAATCCACTTACAAACACAGGCACCATGAAGTGTTCAGAGCTATATCTCACATAAGCGCCTTAAATAAGTCTCTTCCTTAAAATGGTTCTTCAGCATGCTGCATTAAGTCAACATTACAAGTTCACTAATTCATGCATGTGCAGATGGTAATGAAGAGAAAACCCGCATTTTTGTGTATTGCTGTTTATTTTCATCACAACTGACAGTATATACAATTTACTTACAAAATTTATATACAATTGTTCTAATAATGGAAATCACAACAACAATTGCAAACAAACCATTGTGCACATAAAAATTTGGTCACAAATGAGAAAGAAAACAAACCTCTGAAGGAACTTCCTCATTATTTTATGAGCTATTGTTGATATACAATGGAAACAACATAATTCTATTATAATGTACTTATAGTTCACCTTATTTCATCATCTTGCAGAAACTAAAAAAATAGTCACCAAAACTGAAGGAACTTCCTAAAAACACCAAGAATGCAATCTACATCATTTACTGTGCTACAAGAAGTTAGCACTCTAACTGATCCCTCCCCACCAACAAACCACCACCATTGAGTACAAAGCCTTACTAAGAGTCACAAACAGTCAACAAACTGAACCAATGACAATGTGTGTTTATTCATAGGACGGAAATGAAGGGCCTACTTGGAAACTCCAGGACGGAAAAATAAGGGCTTAACTCCTCCCTTGATGGACAGCTTGCTCTTTTGGAAAAAGGCAGTATGTCACTTGGGAACAGAGTATTGTACTTGGTCACTATAATGTACAAATCTGGCCTACAAAACTAGAAAACAGAAAACGGACGGGTTGTTTTCAGAGGGGGGAGTTGAGTCATGCTGGGTACCAGGCTGTAGGTGTAATCAAAGTGGTGTGCTGCCCTCTGCTGGACAGAATTCCTGTTATAAACAGTACCTACAGGTAAATTGGTATAACATTATGATATGGTGTGACTCAACATTGGTTCTTGTGGACGGAGTGAACATAATCAGGGTCTTAATGATGAATCACATCATACAAAGCAATCTGTTATTGGCTTCAATAATGGCTGATAACAAAGTGATTGACACCAAATAAATCTTCCAGTCATAACGTGAAAATTACATGGGTTATTCTATTTTTTTTTTTTTTTCGAGATACCAAAACAATTAACCAAATTTTTGTCAATTATTGACAACACCATTTAGGAGGTCTTTTTACACACTGTCTTCATTCAGGGTGATACAATCTTGATTGGTTGGTTGTAATCAGGTAAAGAAGCCAATCACAGACCAGCTTTCTTCAGCAGTCACCAGTCTCGCCACCTCTGTCAAAAAGTTTTTGAGTATTGGTTTACTTTCCCTTTAAATTGTGAAATAGCTAAATTATAGTCGCACTTCATTTCCACAGACTGGTAGGTGTTATCTATCTATCATTAACAAGTTGTAAAAACAAATCTACGATACAAAGTAAAGTGACGTGTCACAATTTCTGCTTGAATGTTACCACACGTATACACATAGCCGAGTGCCACTAATACAAATCATAAAATGAAACCTGTTTTATAGGCATTTATATATATATATATATGTACAACTTATACATAACAAAAGAACTGAAGAGCTGTACACAAACAAAAAATAAAAAGTGATTTCTGTACAGAAAAGTGCTTTGAGCAACATAGGAAGTACACAAAGGAATGAATATAATGTACAAGAAACAACTAAACTTGATGAAAAAGACATTATTTACAAGCAAATTTAAGTCCATAAGCTGCAGGGAGCACATTGTAATTTTTCTTTGGGATTTTAAAGTACTATGAATTGTATTTTCCTTAGTGCATGCTAGCACACTAAAATATGTTGCTGAAAGCTAAACCTTTCCCATTGAAGAAAGTTCTCATGATTATATTTCAATTTACATGTAAATAACAAAGAAGTTTTGAAATGACAATCCTCAGTTGCAGATTGTTATCTCAACATACACAGCACCTGGTCTTTGAAACTTTAATATGAAAGGATCAAAAGACTGACTGTTTCTTCATTGTTTCCTTCGGGTGTTATGGAATGCATCAAGTGTTTGGAGACAGATTGGGAGACCTTTGAGTATGAATTACCAGGCATCCCTGGTTATACAATCTTCTCTGTGCTGCAACTACAAATATGGTAAAAAACAAAAAATTGAAAAAATAGCCTTAGACCCATACTATCCACAAATTCCCAGAGAATAATACACATATTTCAGAGTGGGGCCTTTGAAGATGTTTCTGGGGAAAATGAGCTGCTTTCGAGAAATTTTCCAGGTGAGCATCATAGGCACAAGCCCAGGTGTAAGTGGGAGGGAAGTGGCATACCCCATCCCCCAAGAAAATTTCCATTTTCAGGTGAAAAATACTGCACTTTGGGCTATAATGTGGCATGTTTCATTATTATCCTATGGCACAGTGGCCTCTACAATTAATTCTGCCAATTGGGAAGAAAACTTCGCTCATTTTGCATGAGGATTTGTTTTGGAAAAATGATAAGACCCCAGCCCTGCAGGAGGCCTTTATTTGGCTCCAGTTTTGTATGGTTGATTTATTGCTGACTCTGACACACTGTATTTCTTTGCAGCTTTTACTTCATTGTTTGAAAAAATGATCGCATCACGTGATAACTACCAATTTTCTGTACATTTGCACACACACATTCTGCCAGAGCAAGATCAACTATAAACGTAAAGTTGTGTATATTTCAAGCCAGATGAATTGTGAACACTTGAAATTGGCATATTTCATTTCGAGATCACAGTATAACATGACTTTGCCTGCACATCAGTCAGTTTCACTTTAACTTGTCAAATAATCATACAAAGCTTAAGGTCTGATGTGCAGGCAAAATATAACTTTTGATACCTTGTTTGTGGAATGTTCAGTACTTTTATTCTCAAACAGATAAAATCCACTACTCTCGTTAAAACTATCACAGATACAGTTTCACAGTGCACAAGTTCCATATTACATTTGAAGGTGATATTCTTCACCTTCAGGCATTATGGATTGGAATGTAACAAGCTCTCTGTTTCACAGAATCTGCCGATATGTTGTGCTAGATCCATGAGAAGTTCAACACTTCTGCTAAGGCTTACAAATAGCTTCTTCTGTAGCCATTCTTTCTCCAGTATGAGCATTAAAGACATACTTCTGTGCAAGCAACTTTAACCATTTTGTTCAAGATTTCAAAGAAATGTTGACATGTCACAAACACTTGTTTTTCTTGAATTAAAAAAAAAATCCAAATGATTTTGAAATGGTAAAGAAAATGAGATCACTGTATGGTCATTACACTTGTGAAAATTTGATTTGGTGTGTATTAAAGTGCAGTACTGCTTGTGCTGTGACTATGTACATTTATTGGACCCATCCCAGCATGCTGAGTTAGAAATCGAAGAAATCAAAAAACATTTCTCTCTGAATATCACAGTCTCTTGTTAAATATATGAAAGGCAGATCTGTATATTTCAAAATTTCTGCAATAAAACAATTGTCTGTGTTACTTCTTCTTCTTTCCGGATGGACTTTTCTTTCCTTTTGCACTTTTGCGACCCTTTGGCGAGGGTGCATTCTTCTCTTGTTCTGCTCGAAGGGCAGCCTCTTGTGCCGCAATTTCTTCCAGTCGTTTTCTTTCTGCTTCAAGAAATCTCTGGCGGAAAGCCTCTCTGGGTTGATAGACAGCCTCTCGGGCAGCATCAAGAGCAGCCTTGAAAGAAAAATGTACCGGATCATTAGCATATTTTACATTTGAAACTTGGCTCATCTTGATGCAAGGAAATGGAATATATAATGACAGTTCTTAAGCTCCTTACAGATTTGGACTTGCACATAACACAGTGCTACATTGACATAAATGTACACCAAAAAGTTTATCTTTCCAGATACATAAACAGGTGGAGGTATGTATCACAAAAAAAAAAAAAAACACCACATTTTTAAACAGCACTTTCTGTACAAGTTATGGAGCACTGTTCATAATGCGTATATAGTAGGCTCTCAAGAGTTTATCATTAGAATTTACTCCATGTGGTAACATTCCCTAAATCACCATAAATACAACTTACCTACTATCACAGACTGACTTAACTAGATACAGATTGTTTCATACTTTTGCAATTACCATGATTTCTTTCTATTTTGAGTGATTTCTTTTTGATCTCATCTACTGATATGTCACAGATTGTAATTTACTACTAGGTGCCTACATATACCACACAGAAATGTCCATGCAAAGTTTTATGATAACAGTATTCATTCTGCATTTTTCATAACTGCACTTTCTTAACATCTTTATACAAATTAAATATTTAAGCCACGTAATCTCAAGCCCATGTAATTACAAACTAAACAAAACTCTGTCTTTTCCCTACAAATGTGTCCCTGGTAAAAGTCTACTTACACAAACACAAGAGGACTGTGATAGTCCTGTGCTCAGCTGACCCTGCATGCACAGACTGAAGTGGTCCTGTGAACTTCAGAAAGATATCAAGGTCACCTTTGCTTAAGGCCATCATCGCTGCTGCTAACCAGAACATAATTATCCCCTTTATTGACTTTTCTGAATTTTGATAATTTGTTAAAAATCAGAAAATGACAGCCCCAGCACGGGATGAACAATTTGGTGCAGATCAAGTCCATGTACATGTACATTCCCAACAAGTCTGAAGGGGCGCCAATTTACTGTTTGGGAGAAACAGTCAAGAAAGGTACCCAAATTGAACATTCTATTAAAAATCAGATAATCTGATGCAGAATATCCTCACCTAGTCAACAACTTAGTTTGACCCTTCCACAAGTTTTAATCAAATTTCAAAAGAATCTAAATGACCCTTTGGGAAAAGTCAAAAAAAAAAAAAAATAAATAAATAAATAAATAAATAAATAAATAAATAAATAAATAAATAAACAGAAAGAAATCACAGCATCATCTTGTGAACAAATTACAATCTAGGGGTCCCAAGAATAGTCTCTATGCAATTTTGGAAGAAATTAGCTTGGTAGTTTCAGAGAAGCTTTTTCTTTTATTTTTCTGAAAAACAAGTTTAAACAATTTTTTTAAACCCGCAAATCATTGAACTGTGACCATTTGAACAAACTTGGTAAAGCCCCACTCATGGTACATCCCTACCAAGGTTGCAGAGAATATGGAATGTGGGTTTGGAGAAGCCGAAAATGTGCAATCTGAACAGACAGACAGACAGACACATGACAGATCACCACCCATCCTGTAAGCTCAGCTGACTGACAAGTCAGCTGAGCTACAAAAAAACAGAGGAAGAAAAACACACAACATGAACGGGTAGAATCTACTCCAAAAGTGTTGATTCACACATCTGCATGCAGGTGGACAAAGAAGCAGGCATTTTGTCATGTCCAAAACCAAAAGGAGGTTTGCTGGCAAAGGGTAGCCATAGCATGCTTTTCTTGTTCTGTCATAAGAAAAGTGCATAATCTATGAACAGCAGGGATGTCTTGCTTGGTGTGGTTCAGTGGCAAGATAGGTCTCTTAATTAAATACTTTATAAACTGAGTAAGACTTTTTTTCATTTCTTTTTTTTTCTTTTTGCCTGTGATGACCTCTTCTGCTCATTTGCTTCATGGGGACTTGAAGTACAAGTAAATAAACATGAAGTATTTTCCATCAGAAGGTGGCTGCAAATTTTTTCATAAAAGTTAAGTCAAGTACAAAAGAGCCAAATAGAGCCCATGATTTTTTTTCGTTTGTGCCTTTTCATCTGTAATCTATCACAAAATCCAACTATAATATATATGTGTATATATATATATATATATATATATATATATATATATATATATATATATATATATATATGTATATATATATATGTGTGTGTGTGTGTGTATATATATATATATATACATATATATATATATATATATATATATATATATGTATGTATAAGGGATTTATATGTGTCAAAGTAATGTTTCAAAGAATAACCTCATCTCCTCTCCACTTTGTAGTTATAAACATGCAACTTTTCCTTATACGAAAAGCATTTCCACGTTAATGGGTTATTTACAGTGTCCCACTCACACTAACAGCCATGAACACCACCAAGCACTATGGGTCCTTCCCACTAAGAACACATAAATGCACATTTTGGGAAGTTAACTACGTGTGTTGCTAGGCACAGCTGGTATTTCCATAGCAACCTGACAGAGTTTCAGACACAGATTCATTGTCTGAGGTCTGGGAGCTGGAATCAGCAGCCAACTGGGCCAGTCGCTGCTGTCGATACATCTCCAGTTTAATAGCTACTGCTGCTCTGGTTTGATCTATTCTCTCCTGTGTTAGTTTGAAAAATCAACATCAAACTTTTATCAGCGGCCTTCTTGTGTCTCAATAATCAGTTTATCCTGTAACATGTCTGTATTTATTTTTTGTCATTTACATTTTACACAAGATTTTTATCGAAGATGCAATAACAGTCAAAATTCCTAAAACCTACCAGTTTTAAATTATATATATATATATATATATATATATATATATATATATATACATTCACAATGTTCTATTGAAGGCTGTAGCCGAGGATGCTTGTTTCAACTGTCATAAAAAAGAATGCAGCTGTTTTTCAATTAACACTCTAAGCCCTAGTAATATCATGTCACTAAAGGACTGTGACAGTCCTGTGCTCAGTTGACCTTGCATACAGAGCCTGGAGTGGTCCTGTGACCGAAATAATATCAAGAGTGTACAGCTATTATCACTGTTTGTAATATCAAAGTCTTCACTCACTTACATGGCTGGAGTCATCATTTTTGGAGTCACTCAAAGTCAAACTTAGCACCACCACAAGACACCCCATAGGCAATGTCTTATTAGTGTTTAGCAGTAACCATTGTCAAAGGACCCACCATTACTGAGATATAAGCCAAGATGCCAGTTTGACCTTTTGAGGCCAAACTGACATCTTGTGTAGGTGCATTCCCACCAAGTTTGATAAGAATCCAACATACAGTTGACGAGAAGTAAAAAACAGTGAACAAACATAAACATCGTAAAAAAAGTTACAGCATCAACTGTCAAACAAGTTGAATTCTAGGGGAATGCCTGCACAATTATATACCAATTGGTCAGATACTTTTGGAGAACATTTTTTTTTTTGGATTTCACAAACACAATAAATAAAAAAAATCATAGAACAAAAGGCCCACAGGGCTACTGCTCTGCTGACCACCATCATCGAAAAATCATTTCCTTATGCACATTCCCTCCCTGACCATGAAATATTAATCAAAGTCATCCATACCATGCAATATTAAACTTCCAAAGGATACACATTTGTGGTACATTTGGAATCATTTGCTTCATTCTTTATCGAGACAATGAATTAAATGTCCCTTTCTTAGTACTTAATGACCTTGAAAAATAGATCAAGATCATGCAATCATTCGATCAAGATGGCATATATACCATATAACTGTAGGTGGCGCCACCACTATCTAACTCAATGTACATTTTCATGCACATGGCAAGTCCCGAAAATTATATGGGGATCTCTTGAAAACTGTGGACTGTATTGCGCTCACAAGCAAAAAAGTTTATGGATGAATGGACAGACATGAGTGATGCCATGAACGTTCCTTAAAATGGAAAAAAATCACTGGAGCATGACTATTTGAAGAAAAAACTCAATAGAGACGTACCTAAAGTACATCCCAACAAACTTTGAAGTGAATCTGATTGATGCTTTTGGAGAAGTTAAAAGTGTGAACTAGAACAGACTGATTTTCCAACAGAAAATCAAATGTCTCCCAGTGGAACACTTACGTCTCTGAATAAGCTACAGGTGATAACAAATTACAAATGACCAAGTTTGCTTGAAAATTACAATCCTATTTTAGCTCTCACCCAGATACATTACTCTAGCAATTTTCATCAAGTTCAAGACTAATTGCAAGGAAACCAATTTCATATAAGTGACCCTGTGACCTTGAGAATTCGCTCAAGGTCATCCAAATACAATCCCAACCTAGGTCTTGCCAAGATACATAATCCTACCAAGTTTCATCAAATTCTGTCAAGTCCTTCAAGACTTATCGCACGGAAACCAAGTGTTGAAGAACCTGAAGAACAAAAATAACAACAACAACAAGCAGAAGAAGCAGAAGAAACCGGTACTAAAACAATATGTCCCTCGGCTTCCACTGGGAGACATAATTACCATTGCAATCACCATTGACCTGCACAGCAATCAACTGGAATGTATGCATCAAGCAACAAGTACCTGAATTGAAATACTAATTAAAATTCACGGTTCCACATTCTTCACCACCTAGCTATCAACTTAGTTTACCCTCCCACAAGATACCTTTCCACTAGATTTCTCCAGAATTGTCCCTAAGAAGACTGAAAACACACAAAAATTGTCTTAAAAAATTTTTAAAATCATAGCACTACCTGTTGAACAAAGTAAGGTCCAGGATCCCCAGAGGTGACCATATGCAATCTTGAAGCTGTTGGCCAAACACTTTTGGAGCTTACCATTTACATGTGAACCAACTTGGTAGAGACCCACCTAAGGTACATCTCAACCAAGTTTGAAGTGAATCTAGTTGACAGTTTTGCAGAAGAGGCCAAAAATTAAAATTACCACTGCAATATGCATAACTTGCATGGTAATAAATAGGAATACATGCACCAACCAACAAATTCTCAAACTGAAAAACTTGATCCAGAGTATCATCACCCAATGAACACATTATTTTCACTCTCCCACATGCTACAGTTCCGCCCGTCTAAAACTTAACAGCCAAACGCGTTTGTGACGTTTGGCTGGTGTTTGGTTTGCGTTTGAAAACGTTTGAAAGCGTTTGGTTTGCGTTTGAAATTCGTTTGAGAAGCGTTTCAAACACTTCCAGCACTGCGTTTCAAACACTTTGAGCAACGCGTTCGGTACACATGCGTTTCAAACGCGTTTGGTACACATGCGTTTCAAACGCGTTTGGTACACATGCGTTTCAAACGCTTACAGATGCATTTACAAAGTTTAGGTGTTATATTGTATTTTCCCCTTGTTGCTTAAGTTAGAGATACACAAAATGAATGTTTACATTACTTTTCTTCCACACACAAGTGTACATAAAATTGTTCACAAGAATATGAGTTGATAAAGATTCCAGTGGGAATCGAAATATAAAAAAATAAAGAAAAAATATTTTAATGTAAATAAAAACCCCAAGTGAATGAATGTATTTAAACTAGGATGCATCTTGAAGGAACGACGTAAAGAAATAAGCAAACTTGGAACTCTGTACAATGTAACGCTATATGCCCCACATGTAGTATGAAAAAAAATACTTGGTTGGTGCTGTAATGCAGACGCTTTTTATTCCGTCAATTTTGTTTTCCTTTGTATAAACGTTGTACTGCTTAGGTAAAATATATATATATATTTGAGATTCTTATTATCTACGCAGCCGTTTTAAGAATCTCCTACAGTAATTTTAAAAAAAAATAGCATTCAGAGAACAGATTACCCTCGGCGCCAACAATTTTTTTTTCCTCAATTCTGCATTTCTTGAGATATTATGGTAACAAGATTGTCCCCTTGTGCGCCACTCAGACGGCCTTCAAATGAAAACTTCAAAAGTTTCTTAAGTTTAAAAATAATAAGAAGCTAGTTTTCAATAAGAACGTGGTCCATTTAATATAATTTGTATCTCTGATAAAAATTTGTGAAGCTGCGATGCATCCCTGTTGAGATATTATGATAACGTGGTCCCCTTGTGTGCCGCTCAGAAGGCCTTCAAATAAATGCTTTAAAACTTCATTTACAAAAATTATAAATGCAAAAAGGCAGCTGGTTTAAATAGGTACCTGGTCCATCATAAGGTGCACCTCTGAAAAATAATTGGTAAAGTTGCGGTCAGCATTTTTTGAGATATCACGGTAAAGTCGTCAGGGTTGAGGCCACTCAGACGGCCTTCAAATCAGTGCATGAAAAGTTTCATTAAAAAAAATGTAAAAATAACCAGAGGACGCTGATTTCAGTAATAACCTGGTCCATAATAAGACGCATTCCTGGTAAAAATTTGGTAGAGCGACCTTGAAAAAGTTTTTGAGATATGGCGGTAACATCGTCATGGTTGACGCCAAATAAATACATTAATAAAAAGTTTCGTGAAAAGTTAATAATTAATCAGAGGAAGTTGCTTTTCAATGGGAACCTATCCATTATAAGGTACATCTCTGATAAAAATTTGGTAAAGCTACGGTGAAAATTCAGATATCGCACGCGGCAGTAACAAAACATCGACAAGATGGACGGACGACAATATCATCCGGCACTTCATGTGCGGAGGGTAAAAAATGGGAATGGAACACTTACAAGGGCGTATGAGACTCCAATGATTATACATGAATAAAGACAATGCTCTTTCAAGTTTGATTTTATGTTGTTGGTTTTTTGTAATGAGTAAACAAAACTGAATTGCTTAAAGATCCAGGTATTATGTGTGTGCAATCACGCCCCAGGGCTTACAATGCATGAATTATTTCCTGATTCTCTTTTCTTATTTCTCCCCAATGGTTGCACTTATCTGCACGAGTTGTGTGTCAATTTTCTTTTCGTTTCTTTCTTCTTCAACTCCGTCGCCCCCCAATTCTAATCAGACCGTTCCGTGCATAGGAAATAAGGTAATGCTAACTATGTAGTGGTGTGCCCAGGACTGACTATACCACTTTTGTATTAGGGGTGTTGGCAATACATTTGATTCTGTGTTGTTATGTCACAGGCTTCCATGGGGCTTGGTCTTACATTATCAAATGTGCCAGCGGTATTATATATATATATATATATATACATATATGATATATATATGTATGTACATTTACATATATGTATATATATATTTACATATATTTGATTTCTTACACATAGGGACCATGGTCCTTTATTTGTCTGCTCAACACTTTACAGACGAAAGAGTGCAATGGACTATAAATATGCACCAGGCAGCATTTGAATATAAGTGGTGTGGACATCGCCTACATTCTTCTTTCATTATGATTCAATTTTGCGGATTTGATGAAATCTATAATAGATTTCGACATAAAACTCAAATAAGAATGTGTATTAGCATCATGAAAACATGAATACAGAAAGGAACAATTTCCCAAATTAGTCTTTTATTTTTAATTAATGATCCAAATGAGTATGCTAATGATTATGGTCACAAGGTGTTGCTGTGGGTGACACCTTGTGGCTAATCCTAGCAGTAACACATGTGCGGCAAGCAAAATGGACACTGGTTGGCTTGACTCCTGTGAGGATTGCAAGCTTGTGACAGTCGGCAACAATATATATCCAAATAGATACGTATATGTATTTCCAAGTGTTTCAAGTAGGCCTTGTTAAATTTACTGGTGCATCTAATAGGTTTGTACTTTTGTTGACCAACACGCAAAGGGATCCAATCTGATGGTGGATTAGAAATCGCATCAGCTCTCTTGTTTTGTTGTGTTGTTTTTCTGCAGCTAAGATCACTGATCAGTGCCGATGATCCACATGTGAAGGATACGTGGGAAAGACTTCACACAATTGAGATGGCAGTTGTCAACTCGGCCCTCTGTCTTAATTTTTATATTTGTGTTTATCTTCACTAATTAATTACACACTTTGGAAAAGGGCTAAAATGCGTAGATCACAAGTACGTAAAAAAAAAGACGTTTAAGTCGTTTATTTGTATAGGACTTTTTCCTTTGAGCGTCGCATTTTGAATATTTATTTGGATTACCCCCCCCCCCAAAAAAAAAAAAACAGAAACAAAGAAACAAAAACTGTACGATTGATTTGCAAAATATCCAAGAATCATAAATTTTTTTTGGTGATAAAATCCAAATAACTAACGGTAATTAACGTCCGGTACAAACAGGATTCATGTTAAAATTTCAAAAATGGGTTTTCAACATATTACTAGGCCTACATGTATTTATACCTGCTATAAATTGGGAGTTGTTTTTTTTGTATATTTGGTCACCGAAAAATAATTTAGGTATGTAGGCTACCTGTGCATATAATGTCAAAATAATAAGCGTGTCCGTTATTAAATGTGATTTCCTTCGCTGTATTTTCTGGTGTGCCTGTATTCAAAATGAAATTAAACTATAATTCTTTCAAATGTTGACATGAAGTAGCGTAATCAAATGGCAAGATCATTAATTTTGTCAGTGCAAAGCCCGCAACTATTGCAAATTTTGCTCTGGTCAACATCATTGAAAACTTGCACTCACAAACTAGTCCAAATTAAAAACAATTCACTGAATCTTTTTAATTTGTCATTACGTTGTTGTGACGTATCGGCATACAATTCCTTCATTGGCGGTTCCTTGCTCATAATCTGTGGAAAGCGTTGGTAAAAAGGTAGGCCCTAATTGCAGAAAACCATTAGCTTCAATATTATCGTGCACTGAAAGATTTACAAATGTTGACCACCATTTTGACCGTGGGCGAGGTCACATGATCTCTGCATGGACCACATGACCCCCATGCCTGGACTTTTGCACACGTGGGGAACAGCGGTTTCGATTTTCTTTCATTTTTGTGAAAACGTAAATAATTGAAATTGATGGAGACCTACTACAACTCTCTAAACTTTGTTGAATGACAGTATTGGTTTGTTTACTGACAATGAAGAAATGGAGACAGGGAACAGAGCAAATACTTATTGCAATTAAAAATTAAAAATGACATGGTTGTTCAAAGTGGTTGTGGATGCCGGAGATTCAAGCACTGAAGCAGGTTCGAGAACAGGCCATTTCATGTTGAGACTGACACAGCAAACGATAGACTATCATGTTTGGACGGAGACAAACTTCAAAAGTGTTGTTGTAGTTACGTCCGTCATTTTTTCCCCTGAATACGAAAAATAAAAATTAAAAAACATCGATGTTCATTATCTTTGATAGTGTTTTTACGAGAACGGTGGCAGCTGCGGATGGTGCTGTGCCTCGTGGGCCGTTCCTTCCGAAACTGGTCATTCGTCTTGGTCAAACAATTCAGTACAGAGGGGCGATCAAAACGATGTGGCCCCTAAAGTTTTCTGCCCTCTTTACATTGCATTTAAGTGCATATACATGTACAAATAAATTTATTCAACCTGCAACTGAAGCTTTATTTCTGTGTTAGGTTTAAGTAAATGAACACATAGCTTGTTGAAGTGGGACATTTTACCACTATCAAACATTTGGGAAATGCTTTAACTTGTAATAACTATGCGATGGAAAGTCATTGACCTGTTTGGATGTGTTTGAAATGCAAGTGTGAAAGTGTTTGAAACGCGTTTGGTGAAGCGTTTGAAACGTTTTTATTATCAGAGCGTTTGAAACGCGTTTGTAACAAAGAGTTTGCAACGCATTTGCAACGCGTTTGCTTTGCGTTTGAGTTTTCCCACTTGCGTTTGAGGATCGTTTGGGAAGCGTTGGTGCGTTTGGCGTTTGATAACTTGAACGCGGGCGGAACTGTATATTTCCACCATGTTTCAAAACAATCTGAGTGACAGTTTTGGAGAAGTCAAAAATAGCTTTAACACTCAAAAATGCAAGAGAAATTAGAAAAACAATCACAGTGACACCTGTTCAACAAATTCAGGTTTCAATTTTAAAGCAATTGGCGAGGTGGTTCTGGAGAAGATTCTGCAAAAAAAAAAAAAAAGAAAAAGCAAAAAACAAAAATCCAACATTTGCTGGAGCAAGACCACTTGACTAAACTTAGTACAGACTCACCCAAAGTACATTACAACCAAGTTTTGAGTCGGTGTGACTGATGATTTTGGAGACATCAAACATGTGAACTGTGGATGGACAGACAATAGATGATGGATGACAGACGACTGACCATCCTATAAGCTCAGCTGACTGACAAGTCATCTGAGCTTAATATCACTATACAATTGTAAAGAAACAAGGTTGACAACGGATGAAGACTCAGATAACACAGATACCACAGGTCAATGAAGACCTTGTGCAGCATGCACAGAAATGAGTTGAACAATTAATGATGATAGTAATAGAATGAACGGCTGAAATGCTGAAATGCTGCAAATTAATAACTTGTGGAATCATCGTTATATCACTAGTGTCACATCCTTCACAAAGCTCTGAATCAGATTCCTTCCTGCTGCAGATTAAACCCGGTAAGGTGTCCAGCAGGAAATATCATGTGAGAATCATTTTGCATCAGATCTTTGCCAAGGCACACAGCAATGATATTCAGACAACACAGAAGAGAAAATGGAACTATAAACATCCAAAATTCAAATGGGTCAATGGCAACCTATTCGTTTTTGAAAAATATCTGTTCACTTCTGATGCTTGCACATTTACCCCTAACCATAATAAATGACTTATTTACAACAGCAAAGACTCATCTGGAAGTATACACATGCCTGGCTCTGCAGGTTATCAACTTCTTACAGCGTTTTATCAAGGTACAGCACACTTACAGACAAGTCGTTTGACCTGCTCAGGCACTGCAGCCAAATACATTAACCCAGACAAGTCAAAAATGAGTATGACAGAAAAAACTGGTTTGTTGATTTACCTGCATGTCTTCACACATTTGTAGCTGTCTGACTTTGATCATGTTTCTGTTGATGCGATCTTGTTCACGCCGAGCCTCCACCTCTTCTCGGTAAGATCGGTAGTTCTGTATCTCTTGCTGCTTGGCGTCAGTCTGTCGCTGTAGTTCCTCTTCATCCAGAAGTCTAGGCTTATCAGCAGTTTTTCTACAAGACAACAGTGATTGTAAAAACAGACTACAAACAAATGCATTATATGTAATACTGATCATTTCCAAAATGCAGAACTTGCAAAAAGAATTCTAAAATTCACCTTATTGCATGTCATCAGCAGGATGCCTCCAACTGCCCAGTCTTATGCTAACTTACTTTCCTTTGATCCCTCCATCTTTTGACAACCATGCCTTGCAGATCAACTTAATGGTCTGAACTGTGAATGCTTCAAACTTCCCCTAGCTATTCAATTAGATGGCAATACTGCCATAAATAATAGGCCATAAACAAATCAGATTTATGATCCGGCCCTCCTCACTATTTAATTGGGAAGACTCTCCTCCACAGTTACAAAAACATGCTTCTTTGGCCTTATCCAGTACACGCCCTGTCAGTCAGAAAGGCGTCATATACATGTACTTGTATTCCAGCCTTACTATCCAATGAACAATATGTGGTTGATGTCTTAAGTTACATCATAATATAGTTACATTGTCTATACCAGTAGCAACATTATCCTGCCTTTGAAAAGGACTAATGTGACTAATGCAGCATTCAGTGTTGCTTGAATGGCAAGGCAGAGAGTTGAAACAGAGACCAACTCTAGTGTAACTAGTAACCATAAATATTTATGGGTGACAAGGGGTTGAACAGAACTCAATGGCTTTTGATGTTTACTAGTAAGGCCAAAACTGGCCCAGCAATTTTGTACATTGTGTGTCCAGTTTCATCAGCACTTGCTTCATTTTTCTATTGAGTCCTAAACCAGCTTCCTTTTGCTGGTCAGCCATTAAACCTGATCTTTCAGCATCATAAATATTTGGAGCGAACTTCTTTAAAGAAGAAAACGAGTTATTAAGGGACCAGTTGCCTCCTTCAGTCACAATTCCTAGTTTCCACATCAGCTTGCTCTTTTCTGGACTAATATACGCTCTCCAAATCATGCCCACACAGTTGACGCTGCTGCATACTGTATAAGTACAAATTTTCCCAAGTTGTGCCATTCAGGAAAAAAAAAAAAAACACTCAATGCGCACAACACTGTCAGGAGCTTTGCGTTACCAGTCGGCAATTCGGGAAAATAAAATCCGGGAAATTTTGAATTTATGTAAATCTCGGAAACTTAATGTTCAGGATCATTTGTCCTTATACAGTATAATGTTAGGTTTGTGTAAAAGGATAGGGAGCAGTCAGTTCACTTAATTTTCTTGTATACTTATTTCTGCTCATTTCAATAATGGTTCCAAATTACAAATATAAAAATAAAATAAAAACACCATGAAATAGAACGTCTACATAGACTTAATAAGAACTATATCCAAAATAATGAAAATAAAGCTTCAGTTACATGAATGGAATTCAAAAACTGTGAAAATTCAGAGAAAATTACCCCTTTCAGTGCCAAAGTTTGGACAGAGTCAACAGCTTTTCTCTCTGGGACTAAAGGCATACTGGTACTTGAATGAAAGGTCTTTTTACGAGGAATACAAATCTTGGATCCTAATGATAATTCAGACTACTTTGACTTAAGTAGATCAACTTAAGACCTGATTGGCACTGAAAGAGTTAATACACATGAAAATAAGTACATTTTTCAGCACCACAAGCCAGCCAGAAGGACCCAGTTTTGGTTGTTGGGTGACATGAGCTCACCTTATAAAGGGAGTGATATCAATAGGCTGTAGCACTTCCTTAGGTACAGGTGGCGGTGGTGGCTCTAATGTCAGCACAGCTTCACTCTCTACCACGTCCAGCCCAGACAGTGGTACTGGAGAGGCAGCACTCTCTGGGGCACCACTACCTACTGGCCCAGGGCCCACCGAGTCCCCGCCCTCTGTGGCCTTGTCTTCTTCCTCCTTCTGCTCCTCCTCATCCTGCACCTTCACCATGTTCTTGTTGAGGTACTGAAGACGAGACTGCATGGCCTTCGCAGCACGTCCAGGCTCGGCTTCCTCCCATGCCTTCTTCATGGCACGGATTTCATCTGCACGTTCCGTATCCTTCTTGACTTCTACCTCTTCCTGCATAGTAGACAGAACCAAACATAATGTCTGCAAATGACCTCCCTTTAGGGCCTTCAATTTTCTCTCTAAAACATAGGTAAAGCGTAAGTTTGTGCTTTTTTTTACTATGTCACTCAGAATAAACAATAGGTTCCTTGTACATACATATGTGTACAGGTAACAAATATGAATGCAGAACTGGAGGAAATGTAAACACCCAAGTTCACGGTATGTATTCTGCAACCCCTGGTGTCACGCCCAGCCTGTCAGTCTGCCCACTTCATCTTGCCTCATGGAGATGATTAAAAAAATCAGAGCAAAAGACATCGTTTGCCATCTGGATAGGCGTATTACGAAGCATGCCAGTCAGTAAATAGGTCCTAGTTACTGATATATAGGTCAGTGGCTCAGAAATCTAATCAGTTTATCCTAGTCTTGTGAGGCACCCAAGAATTCAATTTTGCTGAAATTGTGTTTTAAGTTCCAATGATGACCAGATAAATGTGCACAGATTTACACACGAGGCAGATGGGCAAACAACCTGCAAAAATAATGCCTGCATGCATAAGGGGAGACATGATTAGAGTATGATTCTGTAATCTGGTAATTGTGTAAAATTATGTAAAGGATGCCTCTACATAAGGAAATGACAATGAGTCAAACTTCCCTACAAAATGACAACAGGAAAAGATACACCAGTGGTCATGCGCCAGTTATACTGACCCATATTGACTTGACCAATTCAAAGTCTCTTACCGATGCACTGCCATCACTAACGATCCTGAGGGTCCAGTTAGGCTTTGTGAGGTCAAACTGCTGAGACGGTGGCCTAGACCCATGACCTTTGTCCTTTCCTCCCTTGTCCTTGTCCTTGCCCTTGCCCTTAGACTTGCCTGAGGCACCAGATGCTGCCTTCTCATTCTTGGGAGGAGATGGTGGCCTCTCTTTAACTGCAACTACAAAAAGTTCATTTTTTTCCTAATTTATCAAATTACTTTCTTCCCCCATCCACATTTCCTGCATGACAGTCCCTTTTGGAGAGGGCAGATACAGACATAACTCCTATGTATGAAGCTTAATATCCTGAATGAGTTATCCCACACTGGTATGAAGGATAAGGTTTAAATTGTAATCTTTCATTTGATTTGTCACTCACTGGTTTCAAATAGTAGACAAACCAATGAGAGGCCATGGTGCATTTAATAAAATTCCGACTCTTCCCACTTTCAAAATAGCATCATTTCAAACTTATTTCTCTGACGGAACTTTGATTTGGAGTGTATTTGCCCTTTGTAGACATAGGAGAAACAAAAATCCAATATGGGTGGCCCATTAGGGATAACATTGGGTTCACTTGTTGTTTGATTTTCATGTTTTTGCTTGGCACAGCCATGAAAACATGAAAATGCAACAACTCGTGATCCCAACATTATCCTCAATGGGTTAACCATACTGGATTCTCTATATCTTTATATAAATGGTAGCCTAACACCTCTGTTCATGAAATCCCAATAACGTTTAGAAAATGTTAACTTTCACCAGGGAGAACCCTTCTTCATTTTGAACTATCTCCAGTGCAACAAGTAACTGCTTGTACTTTCAATTTGAGCAATCTGATTGAAAGTTTCAATCAATAAATAAAATTACAGTTCACACTGTTGCCATGTAAAATCACGAGTGTACACAGATCTGGGAATTTATCTTACTTTCCATATTTGTTAGCAATACTTACCTATCTACAACATTGGGTATGATATCTCCCGATTGCATCTACTCCAAAATTTTATCCCATCAGACAACACTTCTCTGTATATATTCCTCTGGATTGGAGGCCCATGGTGCCATCTAGCGGCTGACCCTGGTACCTATTACTGGACCTCGGGTATTGACTAAACACATCAGTCTTTCATGGCAGACCAACCTTGGAATGATCCTATGTGGTTCAGCAAGGTGGGCTTTTGTGTGGTGGATAGGTAAGTACTACTATCAAACATGGAAATAATATTTTTTTTTTTTTAATTTCCCAGACTTATAGACTTATGTAATAGTACACTACCTAGGTACTCACTAAATTTGGTTGATGTACTAAAGGGAAACAGTTGAATGCTGCTAAAACAATGTAAAGTCCGTTAGGGTTAAACCATAAACACGTTCAATACCTTTGAGCTCATTTTTCTCCATTTCCTTGAGCATCTGTACAAAGGTCCAGCTGGACTCAGACAGTGGCCAGCTGTTCCTCAGCACCACTGCTTGGATGATGTACTTGTGTGGCTGCAACAAACGAACAAACATGAAGAATTTATGCTTTTGTTTGTTTGTTTGTTTTGTTGTTAACCCTTAAAGTGCTGATTTAAGACTGAGTCAACACCTTTCCTCTGCTGGTATTTGAATGAAAGGTATTTTCACGAAGAATTTGAATCTTTCACCCATTGTATGTTTAACGGTAATGAGAAAATGACTATAGCTGTGTTTAGCACTTTAAGGGTTAATGTCAATATCAGGCAATATCATGTGGGTACAGATACACTTTAACTCTTTCATGCCAACTATTGACCCAGTCAACAGCTTTCCTCACTGTGCTCTGGGCACCCAAAGTGCACCGAGGAAAACAATCGATGTGTACCATTCTGATGGTTTCTGTGACTGTGGGCATGCTGGCACTTGAATGAAAGGTCATTTCACCAAGAATCTGACTCTAGGATTGTCATTTCAATTCATAAGTTGAAACTTGCAACAATTGAGTTTGGTAACAATACACTGCTAACATCCATTTAAAACTCAGAACTACAAACGCATGTTCTCTATATGATTTTTAATACCTCATGGCACCCGCATGTTACTGATACACAGTTAAACTACCAAGGTTTATCATGACTATAATCCAACTGAACAATGCAGTTGTGTACCAAATGTGTCACAATGACCACGAGTCCCCTCCCCCTTCACACACACCCCACCCCAACTGGGAAAATGACTCTCTTTCTCAAGTATATTTGCCATTAGTAAGCACAAAGAAAGAGATCAAAGCTGTTGTCTACACTTGAGTTTGTGTCAGGTTCCACTGTGATCAGTAGCCTGCACTTCTTTCCAAAAAAAAAAAAAAAAAAAGAAAAAAAAAAGACCGCCCTCAGGTCCTCCTCCTCATTATCAAAAAAAAGACTCACCTTCAGGTCCTCCTCCTCATTATCAATGCTGACAACAGAGTGACGTGTGCTGGATCGCTGAAATATGAAAGTAAATTCAGTGATATAATACTGCATCAAATAAAACTGCAAGAGCACAATTCTAGCCACAGAACACACCGTAACATGTAATTTTATTTTAAACAATTGTTTACTTATTTTGATTGACACTGCAGTTATCAAGGTGCCTTGTAAAGTTTCTCCTGTTCTTTCAAAATTTACATGTTCTTCATTTATGAAGTAGCATGGGTCATCCTGTAACCACATGGGTCCTGTGACCTTGAAATGAGATCAAAGTCACCAAAATGTAACCAAGCCAGGACACTCTGTCAAGATTCAATTCAATTATATTTACGTGACCTGTGAATTACGAGATATTTTGCTCACTTTAGTTTCTTAACTATCTGCAGGGTGTGCCAGAATGTTTACTTTATTAATTTAGGTCACTGAAGCAATCTCAAATACAAGTTTGTTCAAACTAGACAAATGTACTCACTGAAGCAGCTCTGCCCTCTCTGGAGGCAGACCCTCCCCTCTTCCCTTTGCCTGCCAGACTGTCCTTGCTCACTGTGGCATGCAGCTTGGCGGGACCTCCCTTGTTGGCTGCAAACATACAACAAGTGACACTCAGTCAGGAGAGATGTTACAGGTGCATCAAACATAATCTGCATGATGAGACACAACTTCAACCACAATAATTATTACTAAAAAATGCCTTGTTTCTCACAAAATTTGTTCACCAGACACATAAATGTCCCTTCAAGTTTGTCTGGGATCCTATTCCTGAATTTCTTTAAAATTTTATTTCAGTTAACTTTGAATGGCTTCCCTTCATCTTCCAGCATGAAGTTGGTCGATCGATCAGTTAGTCCGTCTCTTTGTCTGGTGTGTTGGAAAAAACATGTGCGGCCTCATTACCAAATTACACCCTGACATGCCAGGAATCCCAGATTACCACTTTGCAACATTCACTCACATGATCTGGAACTGGATCGCTTGCTCTCCTCTTCAGTAATGTGGTCCTTCAAGAATATGTAAGAAGGTAGCACCACATGACCCTTTCCCACAGCACTGGCTACCTCCTCCTCATTATCTAGCACCTGTAGTTTGATGTACACATCAGACTTGGATGTCATCATCTGGAGACTGGCCAAGTGGTCCTCGGTCACCTTCACTGCATACCTGCAATGACAATCAGTATTCAAGCTTGTCTTGTGTTTTGTACATTTATGTATGTGTATGTGTGTGTGTATATATATATATACATATATATACATACATTGTGTCACTCAATGTTTTGGAGAGCCCCCCCCCCCCCCCCCCAATAAATAAATATGCTTACAATGATAATTTAATTACTGACTAAAACAGGAATATCCAACTGTTGTATGTTCAAGGATCAAAGTTTCTCGCTAGGTTTATAACTGTCTTAAACAGGACATGGCATTAAGTCATGCCCTATTGTCCAGGACAAGTAAATTTCCAAATAGGTCAAGCAAAAATTGTTAGCTTAATAGCAGAAATGTATCAGCAATTTTTTTTTTTTCTTCAGTATCCAGTGACTATAACTAAGATTATTTGTGATCACGAAATCATTATTTTATTGTATCACTAAAAGTGTACACAACCATGCATTCCTTTCTCCAGCATAATGTTTCTATTTCTTTATCCCATCCCTGGTCAGACTACGACTGAGTCCACAGCTTTCCTTGGCAAAAAGTTGGGTGCAAGGAAAGCTACTGACCTGACGTGTACCATCATGAATGGTCTTATTTACAAATCTCAGCAAAAATATTTGCAAGCAATGTGCAATTCAAGCAAGCTTAAAGTCTTCAAATTTCTTCACGTATGTTTGCAATAGTTTATAGTTGACAGTCTCCAACTCATTAATCCCCATCTGTATAACTTGTAAATAATGTGCAGTTTTAGGCAGAAAATCTGCAAATACAATAGAATGTTTCACTTGAATCCCTCCTGCCTGTCACACCTCTCTGTGTAAAAGACTTAATGGAAATTAGAAAGGCCTACCTCAGTGATAGACAATAGCGGAGTAGGTAGTCATAATTAGAACCAAACACAGTTCCCTCCACCATCAAAACACAAAATTTCAGTGTATCGCATTTTACTTACACATCTTAGTGTGCCATTTTCAATTGAAACAGTCACTTATTTCTTTTTACTCCAGATCTGTTTTACTCTACATCTGAAATTTGCCTTAACTGTTCAGATCAAAAATCTTTACAACAAACCTGAGAATGATATTTTTCTCGTTGGGGATGTAGTAATCTCGTAGCTCTCTGGTATGGAAGGAGCTGTTGACCTCATTTCTCAGTGGTGCCGGCATGGGACTCAGGGCACCAATCAGACGCATCCTCCAGCGTCCAGCCTGCAGGGCCTGATCCTGTGTCCGGGCCTCTGCCACAAAGGTGTACCCTCTCTGAAAGAACAAACACAGAACTCCTCTTATCCCTGGAGCATCACTTTTTTTGCTTTTTAATTTGAAAACACTTTTATCTTTGTCCATTTTCAGCCACATACAGTGTTACTCAAGCGTCCAATCAGTCTGATGCTAGTAGTACTGTACGTCCTCTGCAAATATCTTCATAATTGACCACCAAGACACCTATAATTTTAATTTCAATTTTGAAAAAAAAAGGTTAATTTTCAATGCATTTAGCTCACCCTGTTCTTTTTGTAGACATAAGGGGCCACTTTCTGGAAGACCCTGGGGACCTCCTCCCCTGTGTCATTGTTCACCACTCTCAGCATACATGTCGGGATAGGCACGTACAACTTAGGCACACAGAGCATCTCCTCTGACACAAAGAAGATCTCTCTAAACACTGTGAACCACGTGTTTGGTGGCTGTTCTGGGTGGCTCCCTTGGTAGTCTGCATAGGAGATCTTGTTCCACTCGTCTTGGTGGAAGGGGTACTTGGGCATCAAGTCTGGGTCTGCTTTGAACATGGTGCGGAAGAGAAACAACCCAAGTTGTTCTGCATTGGGCTCCATCACGGCCCACGCTTTCAGCAGCTGCTCCTGAACCTTCAAGTTTTCTTCGGTGCCTGCAAATAAATCATATAAAAGTTTGAAGGAATATTCTTTGATATAATAATATGATCTTATTGAACTCAATAAGTGAGGAAGATGAACTATGTATGTGTATATATATATATATATATATATATATATATATATATATATATATATATATATATATATATATATATATATATATATATATATATATATTATGTACATATGTGAAAATATCATATAGAAAAAAAAATTAAGTTGGTCTGAGACAATATGCAAGTGGAACATTGCAGAGTACCTGGTGTTCTGGCAAATTTCATCTTCCTGACCCAGTAGCCTCGCCAGACCTTCTGCACCTTGATGGCTGCCACATGTTCTTCTGGGGTGATTTCTCTGTGAAAATACATGCTTGCCATATTATTTTGAAAGTCCACCCTTTTTTCTTTAATCCCTTTAAGTTATAACATTAAAACTACTGGTTACTCCTTGTACAATACATCCTACAGGAAACAGATCTTACTTGTATAGCGGTACGAGACAAGATATATACCCAAGTTTGCTGGATTCTGTCTGTTGTCATTATAATTGATTTACTTCATAAAAACTGTAACAGATCTGCTGAATTTTAGGATCCAATGAAAAACATAAAATGCATAAACTGGAAAAGTTAATCACGCATAATGACAACCAAGGGGGATTGGAAAATAACCTTAGTTGTCATTACAGCCACTAGGTGGCAGCACATCCTAAACACCACCAAAGGAATGCCCCTCACTGTGGAAACTTACCTGTTCAGCCAGTGTTCTAGTTTGTTCTCTTGAGGCTCACCTGCAAACAAAGACACTTTATTATTATTATAAGTTAAACAAGTAAATGACACAAATAAATTGAAAGTTTAAATTTCTATATTTATTTACAGAGCCTTGAAACAGTCTATGCATATCAAAAGTGACACTCTATTTCACCTAACTTCCATTTTCTTCCTGTATATTATTTCATTTATCATATGTTCAATACCAAACAAAAAATATGGCACACATGCTTACATTAAAGGCCCAATTTTTCATTAAATATAGAAGAGAAAGAATATACCACAAAGGCTAGCTGAGGTGTCTCCGTCCCCAACTCATTCACACAGGAATCATTAAGGCCATTTATAGCAGATCTGATTTTTAGATATGTGATATTTATTTACTTGACATTTCCTCAACATGAAAAATTGACTCTACAATTGACAAAGTTTACACATAATTTATAACAAAATCTTCCCAACACAGAGATTAGCGTTATTATTCACCAGGAGTACATGATAAAGAAAATATACAGATGCGTTTTGCAACATATGTATCAAAATTGCAGATGTGTTTCTCAGTTTCATATGTGTTGTATCTTAAGCAGTCTCCCACCTGTTTAGTATAAAACAACTTTGGAACCCAAGCTCTACATGTAAGCACACCATCAACGAATAACCCATGGCCCAGTATGTTACTATTTACATGTACTGAATCCCAAACATGAGTGCATATCAATTTAATCATGTTGTCATTGGTGAAACAACTGACTTGCCATTTACTTGTCACTTGCATTCCAAACAAACAAGAACATGCATCAAAAAAGGACAGTGTAAAATCACTGCAGTCTGATTCCCCCATTTAGATACATCCCTGGGCTGTAATTTTAAAGAATTTTCAACAAAGATTGGCACTTCTGGTGACTCATATTCCTACACATAAAGTTTACATGTGGGCAGTGGTTTTGCGATGTTTATGAATAGTTCAAGAAACTGCTTTTTGAAGTGTACACATCACTTGTTTCAGAAAGTTAATCAGCATTACTAGAGCTTTCTGTGATCATGCCCTGATGATAGACAAAAGGATGGCTGAAGTTTGCTTCATGCAGACAAGCTCTTTTTTTCTGAACAGGAATACGGAAGCTGTCTCCCCCCCCCCCCAATCCCTAATCATGAACACCCATACATAAACAACAACCCTCATGCATTAACTCCCCACACTCCATACCAGTACTTATTTCATCTTCCTTCTGACTTCCTGCAACATGCATACACAGTATATGTATATGTGCACAAGAGATGTCGTGTGTATGATTGCATCAATAAATATACAGGTATGTCTCCAGTCTGTGGGCCACTGGGTCAGCTTGCAGTGTGTGATGACAACGCCAGAGCATAATGCAAATACATGATTCCAGAGATTTGGCACATGTAAACAAAACTTCTTCGTCTCTCCATGCAGGAAAGATTATTTTCTATTTATTTGTATCTTTTTTAATTTTTAAACAATTTTTCAAACATCTAACTTACAACCTTACAGCATGTCTGGCAGTGAAGACAATCACAATTTGTTATATGTGTTTGCTTTTCATCTCTTGTACCCTTTCCTAATGTATTTATTAAATTTACAAACTTCTACCTCTAACTACAAAATATTTGGACTCTGTTCATATACCTGTCAATTTAACCCTGGAACATCAAATACTGATAGTCACTTTGAAGTTCTTACTTTCACTGAAGATATAACATTGTTGCTAACAATTTTGAGGAAAGCCAATAACCCAATCCCTTCACAAAATATAATTTCTTATAAAATCTTCCAAATTTTTTACTCTCCCAATGGCAAACAAATTGACAGGTATGTAGCAATAATTCTGTTAGCTTTGAGTGGACCTTTAAAATTAACTGTGTCAGTATGCAAATGCATTAAAACTACTTGTTGTCCAGTTAAATGACTGGGGAAAAAGTAACGGTGTTAGACCAGCACTATCTCTCCGCCCCTAGCAATGGCAAAAAAAACCAAGATAGATCAAGTTCAAACAAATGTTCGGTACACGTACCATGTTCCACCGTAAGTGATTCTATATGACACATGCCAGGAATGACGAGACAATGGGAGTGAAATAAAAAACATCATGCAAATTAGTCGGGGATGTGAGCATTCAAACCACAAGAACAGTGCATTATAGTCATGATTAGCCTACATGTGACACATAGTTGTGACATTAAAGTCACTAATCATAACCAGCTGTGACATTCAAGTGACCAATCACAACCAGCTGTGATATTCAACTGACCAATCACAACTAGCTGTGACATTCAACTGGCCAATCACGCCCAGGTGTGACATTCAACTGACCAATCACAACAAGCTGTAATATTCAAATGACCAATCACAGCCTGACATAACAAACATGTGACTAATTACGTTCAGTGTAAAAATCGATGTGGGTGACCATTTACATTCTACAGTGAAACAAATTTTTCTGGTGAAACGTGAATGATGTGATCACTAATTCTATACATGCCTCAATCTTTCTACTCGTCTTAGTCAGAACATCAGACATTATCAAAACTGTTGGTGGAAATAACACAGTATTAGAACTGACATTCTGTGCTCCTATGTGGAAAGTTAATGAGCTAAGTGAAACTGAACATTAATCTATTACTATCATGCTTCACTCTCTGTGGTAAATTTAAGACAAAATCAGGGTGAGTTTGCCATAAAAATGTGTGTATGAGCTAGTATCACTAGAACTTAAGATACATGTATATCTTTATCCTAGATGTAGATCCTCTATTTCATGATTGCATTAATCTTCAAACAGTAACCATGTTAGTTTCAGTTTACTATTGCTACTACAATCTACAAACTGAAAACTACCTCAACAAAGAACTTGATGAATACTTGTGCTCCCAGATGTAGGGCAATTCCAAGACGAATTCCGTGTTTTTGAAAGAGGTTTTTACGAGTTTATTGACATATATCACATCAAAGTTAATGGTCAAATAGTTACTTGATACACAGTTGATAACTTTTAACTTCCTTTTTTATTCCAGTCATGCACAACATGTAATCCTGTAAATTTCAATTCATAGATAATTGATTCTAAATTCAAATTCTATGTGCACAGATTTTGGACTGGTAGATAAAAAAAAATGGTTGGTACAAAGAATACAATTATCTTTTTACCACTGACATGACAATTAAATCAAATTTTTTTTTCTCCATAGAATCCATTGCATGAAGTCCATGTACACTGAGATTCAATGAGATGAATATCTACGCAAGCCAAACAGAAGTAACTATCCAATCATCTCAGGGACTTCAAGTTCTGCAGGGCACTCCTTTTTGTCCACATGTACTTCAATTCTGCTAGCACAAGTTTACATCTGTTCAGTCCATCTTCCTATAATCTAGATGGAAATATATTTCAAAGCAAGTAGAGAAGCTACTGTGAAAGTTCTAAAGGAACAGCATGCTTCTATATCCAAAAAAAAAAAAAAAAAAGACAGATTCAGGTGTAAGTGCAAACTGAAAATCTTACAACAGTCCTACGCAGCTAGCTATAAGTTTGTGACACATTAGTGACAGCTCCTGATTGTTAGTGACAGAGGCCACTCATACAAGAAAATGTGTCACAACTGCATGTAGATCAGCTGAATGACTCTATCATAAGAAGTGCACACAATGATAGATGAGAAGTCAGCAAGCATTTCACTCCACCTTGATGATACCCCATATCCAGCGTTACTTCCATTACGTACATGTATAGTATTTCTAGGTGGGTGACTACGAAAGCCCCCATACTCCCAGAGAGTTTGCTTAGAATGTTACAGTGCAAAGGATCAGGGACCCTGTGTGAGCAAGCAGGCTTGCTATAAAACAAATCCCATCACTTCTAAGAATATATTTTATATGCATATGAGCAATAGTTCCATGCCAAAAATACTACTAGTTCAATTGATGGAGGATTCAAACTTGTCCATTGTTTTGATCTTTCTGTATCTTGTAATGAAACTTTTATTTTGATATTGATATGTAACGTGAATGTTTCCTTTAGATTTATCCATTAAATTTACACAGAACACACTTTTGACATGATCATATAACTTTCTATTACTTGCATTTTTTTCTTTTTTTTTTTTTTTTTTTTGGTTCAGTGACTTTAAGCTATCAAAATGAACTATACCTTACAGTTACACTTGCAGGTCTACCTTTATGCTTGTTCATACAGCAACTTCTATTGTTGGATAGCTTAAAGACTGCACCTTTATATTACACAAGTAAACCATATAGCAAGCCTGCAGTGAAATTCTCAGAGACTCGCGTTACCCATATTTGCTTATAGCATGACACGGCTCACAAAATCTCATCTTACACAGGTCCAGTGTTCACATGTGTGTGTGCCGTTACCAGGAAACGTGAGAAAAAGGGGAAGTGAGACCACAGTGTACATAAGACACAGGCAGGGGACACTTACGCCTCTTATTGGGGTGTTTGGCAGATCCACGATGACTAGTGATCCCAGTGGCTGAAAATAACAACATCCGTACTACTCTAAGCGGGCACGTTATGGACATGGTCTATCACGAGTTACATCTTCCAAATTACATTCTCAACTTTCCATTAGATTTTCCATTGGCACACTAATCTGTTGATATACAGCCTATTGTATCATTGTTTTCATGAAGAAAGAATATTTCAATAAATCCACAGGATAAAAACACATTTTTACTGTAGTTACATTCAGATCTATGGTGGCTATTTTTCCCAATTTTGATTTCTTGTCTTTCCGCCATCTGGAACTAAAACTTACAACAGCACAAACACTAAGGTACATCAATGTACAATTTGTGATTACATCCCATCTCACCAATTCTATATTGAACTGCAAAAAGGCAAAAGTAGTGACAAAACACTCTGTGAAAATATCTACAACGCGGGCAGTTTTCAGAGGCCAATCAAAGTGAATAATGTGTACAACCTGACAAAGCAACTACAAGCTGGCTCCATTCCAACAAAATTATGAAACTCGTTTAGGTTATAAACTCACATATTATTATTATAACTCCTGGGGTCACTTACTATGTCATTCTCTATGTCTATACAATGAAGAAAAGTGTTAAGAAAATCAGCCTGACATTTGAAGGGAACGAGAAATGCTGCTACCACCAGGTGGCTAATTGTATGTTAATTATATGCATGGGGCAGACCAAAGTACAAGGTCTCTTGTCAGCTCAAGAAGTGGGTAACACCTCAGACACTGTCACCCTGGCCAGCATGCCTGGCCGACAAACAGAGACGAAAGAAAAGCGAATTTTCACGTGGCCATTGTAGGATGACATCACAGCTCAAGAGCCCACCCAGGAAGTGATAAGTGGCCCACTTGGTGTCTCAAATGATGTTTGGTGGACAGACTTTATATCTAACAGGAAGGGTTCAAACTGTTATGGCATGTATATTTGACCCTTTTGCACTAAAAACACCCTGATGTAAATTGTCACCTGCCTTCACATTTTTACTTAAGTTTTCTTGTCACTAGAAAAGAGATTTTTTTTTTCTGAGATTTACATGCATGACCATTCATGATGCCACACCATAGTTCTATAGCTTTCCTAGTGCGGGTAGGGCTCATTACTCCCAACCTGCACCAAGGAAAGCTACTGACTAGGCCGTACTCTGACCAGGAATGGGTGAAACAAATTCAAAAAGGTCTGCAACATTAATTTCCACAGCTTAAATTTGGGATGTAATTTTATGTGCATTTACTTTCAATTTCCCATCAGCCGCTGGCCTATAGTAGCAGTAGTTTTCCCCAGTTCTTGGTGGTTCACAAATTGAACTTTGTCCCACCACACAGCCATTTACCAGCTGCCATTGCTAGGGTGGGCCTCAGAGTTTGCCTGGTCCAATACTAGCAGCCATATGTATGCTCCTTGTCTATTAACCAGATGAACACCTCCAGTTACTGCATGGTTGGCTCAGCGACAACGCGCTCGCCTTTCACACCCGTACAACCCAGGTTTGATTCTGTGGCAGGGGAACAAGTGGTGAGAGTTTCTACCACGTGGACTGTGCACTTTGGTGGTTTTCTCTGAGTCCTTCCGTTTCCTTCACCACACAAAAGGGTAGGAAGCATACACATACATCTGTGCCTTGCACAGTGATGTATACAATAAGTCAATACTGAACTACTTTCACCAACCACATAAAACAAATTGGTCTGTACTTTTTATTGTCCTCCATCATCTTGGTTTTTTTCCCTCTTTAGTTTTTCAATCATCTCTTTTTCTTAAAAGATTTCTTGCAAATGTAACAGTAACAGAATGATTAGAATTAATCTTTAACACAGCACAAGTTTGCAGTAAAGATGATTAATGAAAGCAATTTTTCGCAAGACACAAGTGTTATCTATACTAATTTCCTGCACAAGGAGGAGTAACTGACATACTCTGAAATTGCGGCTACCTTCCATTAAACTATTAAGCATAATCCACCTGAAACAGCCTACAACATAAAGCATCATTCAATGCACCACTAAAGCATTTTGCCCCCAACTGTCCACTTTTCATACAAGCCTCCTCATTTGTGTGATCAACTACTAAGTTCACAAAGACCACGCCCCTTCTATGTCAGAGAGATTTGATCAGAGAGCACACAAAATGCTGTGGTTTGATATACTGACTGAGACTCTGCATATGGTCATGGTCACCAAATTCAGCTCCTGAAAATGTTCATGCCTATTCAACTGGATCCATCATCAAACAAAAATGATTTGAATCTCCATTGGTACTTGTTCTTTTTTTCCAATAAATTCAAAGATACCAAAGAGACAAGTTTCTATTGCACGAGAGACCAATATTCATGCATACTGTAAACTGCTTCAATTTCACTGTATTCTTATTATTGCTTATTTCGCTGATGGTACAAAACCGTAAAATTAAAAACACAGTGAAATAGTATTTTAACATTGTTAGAATAGGAATTATGTCCAAAACAGTGAAAAGTTAAAAATACAAAAACCATGAAAATTTATACATGCAGAAATAAAGCAATTTACACTACACTTGTACTGCTTTGTGTCCTCTGAATACGGACAAAGTCTTTCTCATTTAAATAATTTTGCTCTTGTCGTGCAGGTACAATATCCCATTTTGCTTTATTTTCAACAAGATACTAGATACAACTGCTGATCAAGACATTCGTAGCATCCAAATGGTATAGTGCAAGGACACATACATCAGCACTAAACGTAACAGAAGACACTGTGTAGAAAAGTTTCTGCAGTGCAGAGTCTTGTACACATCCCTGGCCATCTACATGCACCAAATATTGGGACAACAATTGAGTTGAGTATTATGTGGCATGTAGCACATATATGCTCAATGGAGTAATCAATCTATACTGCATGGACTGTGCTTGAGAGGCTCTTTATTTTATTTCTTATTTTACCAGGGTTACTGGCTCAGTGCCGCATCTCTGATCTCCTGCCAGGCTCTTTAAGACCGTGATGGATAGCAATACTTTCCAGTCAGTATGATGAGCTTTGCTTAGAAGGCAAATATTTGAAGCCTGGGTGACAAAAGCAGAAATGGCAGTAATTATCAACCGATTACAAGGTATACCTACAGATATATACTGTACCTGGATTGTGTACAGTACAGTCTGTATTGATGTACTAAATGTGTACAAACATAGGATTTTCTTCCTAAAAAATAAACCAATGCTTGGGTCATACCCTACCATATTTCTCCTTAACCCTTTCACCGTCAAAGACTGAGTCAACAAGTTTTTTTGGAGTGGCCAGGGCACTAAGTACCTAAATCTCACCACAGAATCTGTTGACCTGAAGTATGATTTCCCGATAGGCAGCGTCCACAATGCTAATCAAGTCATTCATACTGTATTCCATTAACAAGAAATTGAAGTGAAAAGATTGTGGGAGACACATACTGTCGGACATCTGGGCACTTTTGTGTAATTTGAGCAGGAAAGGGTGTTTTTTGGTTCGCATCCTTACCTGGTCTGCTGCTAAACGGGAGGCCGAGAATGTTCTTGGTGGTTGCATCAAAGTTGAATGCTCTCCAGGCAAACGACATCTCCGGTACCAGAGCCTGTCCATCAGCCAGAGCCTTCTTCAAGGTCTGATAGAGGGCGTCATTAAACACCTACAAGCAAGACACTTATTTCTGCATGGACTATGGCACAAAATGCATTATGTATACAGTTCTAATCTGAGCAAAATGCTTAAAATTCTCGACTTCACCTATTGCTACACAAATTGCTCACAAGGTATAAACCAATTTGTTTTCAAAATCAAACTTTCATTTCAATTTTATTTTAGCATATAAAATCTACTAATTCACTTTTACACTTACTATTAACTTTTCTCTTATGTGATTTTTAACCTTTTCACTATTCCATCATGACTGCAGATGGATTATATCCAATGCCATAAACACCATAACAAATGGACTTCATTCGGACATGCGGAATGAACAATATCAGTTCTGTAGTTAATCCAGTCTCCATGAATCAGCCCACACAGAATTGCTTCATCCCGATGCTATGGCACACACATGCAAACGGACAGATACTGCCCAGTACTGCATTGCTCTCCTTACTTTATGGGCATGGAAGGAAAGGCAACACATCTGGTAAATTCGACAGATCTTCCTCACCAAGACTGTCACGTAAACTCACCCTGAAGTGATACTGTTTCGACATGTGTTTGTCATTCCTGTATGGACAGTGGTTATTAATGAATTCTTCCATCGTTACTTTGGACATCTCTGGGTCATTGAAGGCTTGGATGCATTTACCCAGGCTCAGCATCACTTGTGTTGCATTATCAACAAATCGGCAGCTCTCCTGTCAAAGAGAAAGACTGTGTTTAAAATTGCAACAAAGTGCCTGGATTTTGTAATTCTAGCTACATTTTATACAAATATGTCAACTCACTAATGCACGCCTCAGATGTGAAGACATTTAGATACCATTTGCTTAATGATTTTTGGAAATATTTTTTTAAATTCAAAATACAGCTTATAATTTTTTTACTCGCATGTATTACTATTATACTGGTAATGAATAACAATCTTTATTTTCTTTGGCCACAACCTACAGGCCTCCAAATTTTATCATGTACACATTATATACATTTATATGTTTTGAATTTAACCTTTTAAGTCTTCCATTCTTAAATACACACAAATTTTCAGCATTTTTACGTGCACATTACGGGATCGGAATGGTAGCATTCCACTGGGTGCCTATCTTCCTTTGTCTGTTTAATATTTATTTTTTACATGATGAAAATCAAATTTGTCAATCAGTGAAAAGAAAGAACCTCCAAAAATAAAGGAAAAACAAAAGTTGTTGTTTAAAACCTTGCCACTTACATTAGTCAGTTCAGCCATTACTTTCTCTTCATCACCAAAGACGAAAGGCACAGTGGAACAGAGGTGCACATGGTAACCTAGAGGAGCTGACATCTGGAAACGCAGCACATGACGCCTGAAATAAAAGTAACAAAGAAACATCCTTATGTGAACCACGATAAACTGAACGTGACAAATAAATGGTGAAAGTATCCAATGTGATACTTTTTACTGCATGTTAACAAACATGGTTCCTTTGGCATCCAAGTGAAACAAAAGCAAAGCAATAAAACTTTAAAAGCAAAGATCCTTACAAGATTCGTATATTATGTACATGTACCTGCAACTTTTTGTCCAATGATTCTGTTCTTGAGATTTTTTTTTTCATCTCCCGTGGAAAACTCTATTCCTTCCACATAATTTCCACAAAGTCCTTAATTTACTCTTTCTCACATCACAACTTATTGCCTAATTAATGCCTGTAAGTGCCGATAGGAGTCTTAGTCAACAGCTTTCCTCAGGGCACTTTGTGCCCCAATATGCCCAGAGGAAAGCTGTTGACTCAGTCTTATATCAGCACTTTAAGAGTTAATTTACTCTTTTTCATATCACCACTTATTGCCTTGTAACAGTAAGGATGACTGACCCTGCCGGCAGACTCAGGACGGCTGCCCTGGTGGCGGTGCTTCGCAGTCTCAGGATGGGTTGTCCTGTCACCAGACTCTTCCAGGAATACGGCTCAGCCACCAGGAGTCCTGGCTGTGGTGGGGGTTGGGGAGGGGCCTCCCCTGTTGAACCTGCAGTGAAATATACCGAGAAAGAATGGATTACATCAGGTTTCATTTAATAATCGGTTAATAGTTCAGTCTCATTGTGTAAGTAGTCCATTCTCCACACATTTTTTTTTTTTTTTTTTTACATTTATGAGACACAGAAGACTTTTTATCTTCATATTGTGGCATGAAATAACTTTTGCATCAATCACATTATTACGTCAGAAGTCAACTACATGTATATGTATATCACACCATTACTACTTGGTTGGTTTTGATCTTCACGACAGTCTGATGTCTTACCGTCCATCACAGTGCTACTTTCTGTGGTAAAGGCCTCTGGAATGGCATCCTTGGCTTTGTCCTTACCACCTTTCACTCCAGTGCTCGAGTCTTTCTCCTTCATGGGTGGTGGAGGTGGCTCATTCCAGCGACTTAAAGCCGAGAAAGATACCACAATCTCTGTGGGCTTTAAGTTATCCACAACTGATTACATTGGTTAAGGTACAGATAAATTCAACACTTTTTAGTTCTGCCTTAATTTTTTTTTTTTTTAATTTGGCGAGGCTGCAGCGTACATTTTTAAAAATAATTTGTTGTACCCGTCATGATGGACAGACAGACGGATGAACAGATAATGCAGGTGACACCCATACCCTCTGGCACTTTATGTCCTGATGGTAAACTTGCACATAAGCATTAGGGAGTCCTGTGAGGATCAATTAAGTCAACCCAAAATGGCAGACATTACCTGCTGTACTAGTCTGCCAGGCACCAATTCAAACAGCAATGGCTTTCAGGAAAGCCACAACAATTTTGCTGAAATCTCAGCATTCCAAACAACTGCCAGTGGCCAATTCAAATAAAAACCATTAAAAATGAAGGAATCCAAAACTTCATCTACACATTGACATCAGTAGATCCAGCACATAAAGGATACACATGTAATGTGGAGCTTTGTCGTCGTCTCTTGGCTGTAACAAAAACATCAGCTTGTGTCAATGTCCAGTAAAAGTAGCACATTCACCACTGTGGTTTGTTCTCATTATGATCCTTTCTTGTGATATTTTGTGTACGTGAACATGAAATACTGTCTTATCTCTCTGAACATATTTAAGGGAAAAACTGTTTTCAAAGGAAAATGCTAAACTTGGCACAAAACATTCTAACCTCAAGAGTTGGCCTATGTGTCTGAATTGTATTTTTTTGCCTCACAGCTAGATAGCCATCATTGTATATATGTATGTATATATATATATATATGTATGTATATATATATATATATATATATATATATATATATATATATATATATATATATATGTGTGTGTATATATATATATATATATATATATATATATATATATATATATATATATATATATATATATATATATATATATATATATATATATATTTTACAAGTATGTAGAGGCTTTACCCACAACTATTGCTATTTTGCAATTCACATATAAAAGTGACAAAATATCCTTCAGATTATGACCAAAAATTGGCTAAAATCTTCCTTGCTTTTAAATTCCGATTAGTTACTACAAAACAGTTGCTACAATTGCTGTCACTATAAACATCAAATTTAAATTGGTCCAACGTAACATTTAACAACTCATTTCAAAAAAACCAAAAAAAAAACCATTTCAATCAGATAGTTGAAAGTTAAGAGTTACAGTATCTTAAAGGTTACTGAGTTCAAAAGGCAAATTGTCAAACTGATTATTTGTTATTCTGTAAGAACTTTAGTTAAAAGTCAAAGTTTTGAAGAATCAAAATCACCAGAGACAGACACTTTATTATTTTATGAGAATTTTATAACAATTTAATACCAGTAATGTGTTTAACTGTCATTTATGCAGAAATAAAGACCCACACCAGCATTATATCACTGTAGGAAAAGTGGAAAACCAATTACCACAGAATTATGGGGGTGTGGGGTGGGGGGTGGGTATGGGTGGCTGGGATTGGAGTGCTTGTCACTCACTGTATCACATACAGTTACTTACTGTATGAAATACAGTAACTTGCTGTATCAAATACAGTAATTCACTGTATTTGATAAAGTAAGTTAATGTATCAAATACTGCAAATTTACTGTATCAAATACAGTGGCTCACTGTAACACTACAGCAACTTGCTGTTCATGATGCGGGAACTTACTGTACAGTAATCTTAAAGCAATACTCAATCATTCAGTTGCTTCCACGTCATTCAGCTTCACCTCTGTCAAACAGCGCTAACAAACTGATGAAGTACCATTTCGTCAAAAATATAACTGTGATCTCTTTTTGATAACAATGTAACAATTTTTCTCCTCTGTTAAATTTGCTTACAAATTTTGTCCTTGTGAATCATAAATAAATGATATGCACATATACGACACATTTCCCGGTGGATATAATTAAACCTTTCAGTGCCAAATTTTGGACGCAGTCAACAGCTTTTCTTGGTGCGCATTAGGCGCATTGGGCCCAATGCATGCCAAGAAAAGCTGTTGACCTGGGGTATTCTCTCTGGAACTATAGGCATACCGGTAATGAAAGGTCTTTTCATCAGGAATATGAATTTGGGATCCTAATGATAATTCAGCCTTTTTTTTTTTTTTTTCTTCAGCCTTGTCTGACTTAGGTAGATTGACTTAAGACATGATTGGCACTGAAAGAGCTCAAAGCAAAATCTATCAAAGTTCAATCTCAATCTCAATGCACATGCTTTATGAAGTAGTCTTGCCACAGTGTAGGCACGAAAACCTGGTCTGTATTCAAAATTTCATGGTTCAAAGACATAACATATACATGTTCTGACTACTGTAATACATTGAAACAGTTGAAAATCTTCATTACACCAGATCTCATTGGCAATCTATTTCAATTGAATTTTTCAGTTTGTCAAGAATCATTAAAATTATGTAAACTGGGTCTTTTTTCATCGTGGAGTCTGTGTAACACCTTCTGCTCGAGTGTGCAGACATACATATACTGTATGTAAGTGTCCAGTGATTGGACTGTGTACCCACAAGACACTGTCAATGGTCTTCTGTTGAAAATGTGTACAAAACAAAAGTACTAAATGAAAGCGAGTTCACATCTAATCCACAACATCATTCTACAACTGAAGCTCTTTAAAATTCCAACAGCAAAACTAAGATACCTGTGATAATTGCACGCACAATTACCCATACAAGAGGCACATCAAGATAGCTTGAATTTATCATACTTGTCAACACCGTTTGACATGATTTGAAAAAAAATCCAAAAAACAAACAAACAAACAAACACATAAATAGAAGCACTTTTGCTTTTGTGGAATAAATATTCAAATCTTACAAAAAGTAAAGAAGACATTGCAGATTCTCACAAGGCAGATTGTCCAAAAAAGGAAAGACAGATTTCTACTGAAAAGTCTGAAAGCTCAGACAGTAAAACTGGGGCACTCCTACCAGACACGACATGTAGGATTACTGAGATCTACCTTGTTGTCCATTTCAGCCCCACTAACCCTTTCCTCTTTCAATTTTGAATTAATTAAGACCAAGTCAACAGCTTTCCTTGCATGGGTTGGGTACTTCATGCCAGACCCATACCAAGGAAAGCTGTTGACCTGGCTCACATTATCTTGATAGGCCTCCTCTACAATTCTCAATCAAATTCTTTTTCCTCACTGTTGAAATTAGTTGAAACACTGAACCGAAGGACATTTAATCACCAGCCACTTTTGGCCAGTTGAAGGGGGAAAGGCTTACTTTAAGCCAAAACTACTGGCAGCACTACATGTACAGTTGTTTTCAGACAGCGCGTACAGTGTGTCAAACACTTATATCAAGTCAACAAAGGCAAGGCCCGGGAATGGTAGGTGAATGCATTAGCCAGGTGCATACTCACAGTCAACTGAAAGAGAGGTGCATTTTGTGCAGAAGCACGCGAAGAGGATTGGGCAGTACTTGAGGAGGATAAATTTACCGCTGCAGTTGGTGGGGCAGACTTCTTTTCCCTGCTAACAGACACCATGCTCTGCAAGAAAAGAAGCAAACCAGACCCCCAAAACCAATCAAAACACAGTCTGTGCACTAGTAAACAGATTAGTCGGCATGTCTTTCACAAAACAGAAGCATTAAGAAACTTATATATATAATATATATACAGCAAATAATTTTGTGTATTATCATTTCACAGAAACGACAAAAAAAAAAAAAAAAAAAGGTGTTTTCATGCATTCAAGAACTGTATAAGGTGTACAGTCTCTTCAGCCAACTCAACCCTTTCTCCATTAAATCATCCAACACTGACTGGACATTTAATCTTATTGTAAATGAAACACAACTTTAACGATTGTTATAAATTACGGGGATATGTCTGGAAGACCGGTAAGAACAGCACGTCCAATGTCAAAAGCTTCCCCTGGCATGGCTTGAGCCCTCAATGCCCAACCTACACCATGGAGAGATGCTCACTTAGTATAATGTCAAGGGAGAAAGGGTTAAACTTGATTGCATAGATGGTCACATAACGGAAAATCACCATACCATAAGTCTCCCTGTGTCTTCCATGCAACATCAAAATTATATTTTTTTGTCACAAACAATGTGGAAACATAAAAGAAACTGCACATTCTCAAACATGTCGGTCCCATTAACAAAGTTCATACTCAGCTGTAACAATGTACAGTCAACAAATGACTATTCACATGTTTAATAGTTATTAAAAGTACCCTATAGTAAAATTAAAATTTGGAAAATGCACAGTTTGACAATGTGTCCTGATATATATATAAGTTTCGTTCACTAATACAATAACATATAACTCCGGTTACAGCCAAGTATGAACTTTTCACACATGCCCAAACCAAAAACTGTTATCATTACTGTTACCAGAATATACGAATTTTTTTCTTACAGGGTCACACTGCAAAACATATAAAAAACAAAATTTCCTTCAGTAAGCAAATAACATCAAAATAATGTAAAACATATCACAAACTGATGTACACGTAAAGGCCTCAAGTTAAAAATATAAAGCACATGACAAGTCAATTTGATAAGATACGAGTCAAAAGCCAAGAGTTTTTAGCAGAATAAGGACTCATACCTTGGAAATGCTTGACCTCTTTTAGTGGTAAGTTTTGGATGGAGTCCACAGCTTTCCTCGGCATGCTTTGGACACATTGCATCCAAAGTGTGCCAAGGAAAGCTGTTGACCTGGACCGTCATATTCTCTGTAATAACAGACATGCTGCTACTTGAATGTAAAGTCTTTCACAATGAATATTAATCGAGCTTCCTCATCACGATTGAAGTGCAGTTGGTCTCAAGTAGTTCGACCTTAGTCTCAGTTGGCATTGGAAGAGTTATATTTTCCACTTAATTTGCAAAATGTAACTGAAGCTTTGATACCTACATAAAAATGTCAAACACAAGTTATCAAAAAAACAAATCTGAGGCTCCTTTAAAAATGATAAAAATTCGCCCAGCAGGTGAGATAGGTAAAATATATTGAGGTTAACGATGTATGCTATATATCTGTATCTGACATATATGACAATATGTGTGCACTAAGGATTAGATTCAGCATGCAGTGTTGCCATGGTAACTGGTTGTGTAATGTGTGGGCTTCCTAATATACATGTACACAAACTAATCACCAAGAAAAACAAGCTAGAGAACGTGCAAACTTCACTCGTCCGTAATATAGGTCATTCTGCAGGTCTATTGATCAAAGCCAATGTGTTCCATGCTGAGGGTTTGACAAGTCCATCAAAAAAAACGTGGGGACATGGCTGCATGCAAGACATGGGTGTCGTTGTCACACTGTATGATTGCTGAGGAAAGGAAGCCATCCCAAACAGGATGCAAAATTGGACACATTTCATAAAAATGATTTGAAACTGATGAAGCCATCAAATAAATGACAACATCTGCTGTCAATCTCTGTATTCTGGTCAATCAAAAAAAAAATGTGATACTATGGCTGCATCTAGTTTCATGATGCTACTACTTGAAGCTATTTGAGATTTCATATACAGTAAGTAGTTATGAATAATACAATTTCTAACTGGAGTGTACCCATGATATGCCTAAGGGTACCAGGGACACAGAGGGTTATATGATGCAGGGGTCATTCCGAAGATGTGCACAGGTTTAGAGTTGTAAGAGCCAAGGTGTTACAAACCTGCGTTGGTGGTTGTGGATGTGTTGGTTGTGGGTTTTGATATAACTTTTCCAATTTGTGGTACTGTGAATATTAATTTGGTGGTTAGTTATTTATAAAGCGCCACATGTCATTGGTTTACGTATATGGTCAATGTTGCAGATTTGTGGTATTAGTTGATCATTAGTACCTGGTAAATGGTTTAATCACAGCACAACACAAACATAATCATAAGTTAATAATCATACATAAATTTAATCACAAAGAATCGTTAATATCTTCCGCAAACAGTTACAGTGTCCTGTTACACTGATGTTCAGTCTCTGTACGATCATATCAAACTCAGCGTTATGAGACTCTGCGTGATATCAAATGTTGCGCGTTCTGGTTAGCTATGTTGTATTTCCCTTTTGTCTATTATTAGTTCATGTCATATTGCTCAACAAGCTTGAGGCTCCAACTTTCGTGCATTTCTTTCAACACAACAGTTTGCAAACTTTCAAGACTGGGGTGAATTCTGCATTGGCTTTGCCTTTCTGGTGACGAGTGTTTGGGTCAGTGTTTCTAATAATCATCGGGCCTACCTTGAACTCTGCGTGCTTGTGGTTCCCTAGATATGTGGCTGGCTTGTGGTAAATGTAGAGCGTCCTGTCAAAATTAGAAATGAAATTTACTGTTTTTTAATCAATCTGTGAATAAGTTGCCTGCTCAGCAGCCTCCCTGGCATGAGTGATGGCCCAATTATCAAAGAGTCACTGGCCGGGAAGTCTGTTATGCAGGCAACAACACACGCTTCATGAAGCCTCATATTACTTCAACGCCTTCTAAAGAACTGCCTCAAGGCTTTCACAACTATGCACTTTGAAGATTCTTCTGTGCAAGTAATGAACAAAAAGCTGTTCAGTTTTAGAGTGAAATCACATATATAGCTTACACAATACCAAGAACAAAAAACAAAAAAGCAAAACAAAACAAAACAAAAAACAAAAAAAAACCCTCACTTGAAGCACTTGCAGAAGTTCTCAAAGTCCATCCACACCTCCTGTGGTTTGGGTTCTGCCTCCTCCTCTTGTTCTTCCTCCGGGACCTGTTCACCTTCAGGCAGGACCTGCTCCTCCTCCCCAGGGACTGCCAGGGGGTCAGCCTCCACCTCCTGCTCTGGGAGGTTTGGCACAGCTGCCCCCTGCTCTGCTTTGTTGGCGCTTTGTTTGGCATCTGCTCAAAGCACAGACATCACATTAACCCATTAGAAACTCTTTGCCCATTTGGCATGTTTCTTTGAATATTTTTTTTGGGGAGGGGGAGGGTAATTTTTGAAAATGCAATGTTATTTTCAGTGAAATAAATCTATTTCAAAATTCACATGGAAAAGTACAGAATTCAAGTAAGCAGAAAATATGAAGGAAAAACAAAATGGCGGAACTCCTCATTATCCAAAGACCAGTCCACCATAATTATGTCTGATACATTTCCTTTCACATACAATGCGTGATTCTCGCAAATTAAAATTTTCCCCTTGCAATTCAATAACATCACCTTTCACCTAAGTTGCTATCAAAACCATACTGCTATTTCCCTTCTGTATATAACAGCAGTTAAGATGACATTGTTTTGTGCAGACAACTGTTGTACGTACCTTTGTCCTTGACCTCTGTCTTCTCCTTGACTTCCTTTCCTCCCTTGAGGTCACCTTGACTTTTGTCCTTGTCCCTCACTGATGCACTGCGTTTTCTGTCTTTGGGTGTTCCTGGTTTCTTACTATCCCTGGGTGACTACACAAGTAGGTATTAAATACTTTTAATAATTACGGCCCAGTAATGTACATGAAATTGTTGCTTTTGCCACATAATTATAACTATTGAAATGAAAATTCCATTTATACACTTCACGCTTCAACTGCTGTTTCACGAGTCGGCAATTTTTGCTACATAATTACAAAAAAAGACACATAATATACGTCCGACTTGGTTAAGTTGGTTCCTATCTTTGACAAATGACAGAACCATATTGTCCAGGATGGACTGTTTGAAATATTGCTTTACTCGACACAAAAAGACAAAAAGCAGGAAAATCTCTTCAAAATGATGACCAATAAGCATAATTTGTGTTATTTATTTCTGTAAAAAAATACAATTGAGAACATTTTGACATTAACTCATCTTAACCCATTCCCGGATAAATCAAAATTGAGTCAACAGCTTTCCTTGGCCCACAGTGTGACAAGGAAAGATGTTGACCTATTGAACATCATTCTGAAGAACATTTCAGGAAATCTTTACACAAAATTTTGATAAAACAAATGACATTTACAAAAAATAGTAAGCAAACAATGTTTGCACATCCGTGTGGTTTAGAGCATTTTTGGTGGGAAAAGGTTAATATTCGTGAGAATTACCTCTGGCTCTTTGCTGGCCTCTTTTTCTTTCTCTCCCTTCTTTGCGGAGCCCTTTTTCTTTCCTGCCGTTGATGGTTTGCTGCCCTTTCCACTAGGTGGCGTGGCTTCAGGAGGCTGCAGCAATCACGCAAATTTATTAGTCCATGTAGTATTATGCAGAACAAATAGGATCAAACACTTTTTATGTACAATGAATCAAAGGCCCTTTCTGCATCCAAATGCCGCTTTCCCTGTAACTGTGCCCTATACTTTTTGGCTACTGTCTTTAAAAGTATGTATTACTTACACAAATTGACTTCACTTTATTTTTCTCTTTTCTTTTTTGGTTAATGCTGAAACAATGAAAGGACCACTACAGCCAAGGCTCCCTGCACTGTATCAAGTGAAGAAAGTCAATTCTATCCAGAAAGTGCAAGTCACAGTGGTAGACTAGGTTATTGTCAGAGGCCTTGCCTGAAGTATTAACTTTTGGTATCAGTTACACATGTATATGTACAGAAGAAGAATCTGACTGAACCTCTGCCAAGGTATTTTTAGTTCACTTATCTACAACAAGCCAATATTACAGAAGTAAAAATAAAGGAAATACATCAAGATTGATGAGTAGTGAAATGGTACAGTTATGTACAAATACACAAAGTCTGTCATATTTGAAACTTCAAGACTCAAGTACGTTAGTGTGCAGGCAATCCACTAACAGAAAACAAGTGTGGCTGGAAAAAACAGTGTCTATGCACGTTGATCATAAAGGTAAGCATGTTACATGTACGTCTACAGTCAGACAGCAACAGCGAGGAATTGTATTCACAGAAATGAGGAAACCACTCAAGTTGAGATCATGACTCCACACAAGAAGAACAACAGTGCCAAAGACATACTTAACATGGTTTATACAACAACTGTGGTAATTCAAGCACCACGTAAAAAAAAATGTATCTCTGAGACCTAAATATAGCTATGTACTGCTGGTTTGACTTCTCAACTCTTTCCGTGCGAATCACAACTAAAGTCGATCTACTAAAGTGAAACAAGTCTGAATTATCATTAGGATCTCAGATTCGCATTTCTCATAAAAAGACCTTTCATTGAAGTACCAGTATGCCTATTGTTCCAGAGAGCATATCCCAGGTCAACAGCTTTTCTCGGTGCGCATTGGGCGCATTGCGCCCAATGCATGCCCAGAAAAGCTGTTGACTCAGTCCAAAATTTGGCACTTAAAGAGTTAAACTAGTAGTTGGTCACAGTCATAAAACTTCCAACAAAAGTATCTCGATCAATTAAATTTCATTCTTTACAAATTTCTTCCATAATTCCCTCAGTTTTTAACCTTCATTTGTAATTTTTTTTCTTGATCAACACCTAGGCATGAGATTTGCGATACAATGGTCCCTGTCCTGGGAGTCCATTCCAATGATACAACCTGCACTGAAAACCACCTATTCAACAAACTGCGCATGGTACTTTTTATGTTACACATACATATACCTCCTGTGAGAAATTACAACTTGGTTACCACAGATTGGTTTTCAAAAAACAGCTTCAACAGTATTCACACCTAGTGGGTAAATGTTTGCAAAATATCATTTTTTTTTTTTTTTTTGCTTTTTGTCTGTTTGTGTGTGTGTGTGGCTCTGGGTTTTTTTGTTTTTTGTTTTTAAACTTGTTTTTTACTCAACATTCATTAGACTGCACAACATCTAGCCATTCATTCTCTATCCTGAGAAAGTATAATTATTTACACCACACTGGTACATTTCAGATAGACCTGACCCAAGCAGGACAGAACTCTACTGCTGTATCATTCCCATCAAAATATGAACTGGAGTTCCTAGAGATGAAAAACCATTCTGTATGATTACTGCTACTCTCTTTCTGATCAAACTGCTGCCCCCTACCTATGAACACTTTGTCACAAAAAAAGTTGAAATGAAAAGAAAAAAAAACATTAAAACTTTAAAAAATAAAATAAAAGATACCGTTAAGCTAATCGCCATGGCATCTCCCTTATTTTTACATTAGGAAAATAACCCTAAGCTAAGGACCAGGCAAATACAAATGGCCAAAATAAAAAATAAAATAAACAAATACATATATTTTTTAAATGCGAAATAAAACTTTTTACAGCTTCGGTAGTGCATTCTTTCCAAAGATCAAGTAAAAAGTTCAATGCAATTTCAACCAATGATTTCAAGAATGCACACTACATGGACAGATGAGCAAGCAACCAATTCATCAATTTTTATTCTTCTTGCCCTCCCTGTGATTAAAATATGAAAATTTATAACTCATCCTGGACACAAAAAGTCAACCACTAATGGAGTTATTGAACAGGACTTGATATCGAAAATCCACTCTTCCAAAATGAAGCCATACACAATGATGTGATCAACATAATTGCAACATTCTACTTGTGTGCAAAAATGTAGAAATAAACTTCAAATGGGACTAGCTAGGACACTTGGGTTACCTCTGGAGATGCTGACCGACAGGACTTTAGTGAGCTACATGGACTCTTGGCATCCCCAGTCTGTTTGCCACCAACAGACAAAGACAGGGAAGACTGCTGGGGGACGAGAGAGCCACGACGACTCTTATCACCTCCTTGTTTTCTTGATTCCTTCTTTGCCTCCAACTCTTGGAGTTCCATAGGTTCTTCAGCAATTGACTTTGCATAGAAAAGGGTCACATGGATTAAACCGATTAAACATCTGTCAGCGTGGTAGACATTATGTACTGATCACAAATGTTAGCTTCTGAGGTGCTGTTATCTAGAAGTTGCAGATAATAATGGGTGCTGTAAAATGCTGCACATCATATGCAAATGTGGATGTGATTTGTGTTTCTTTTTTCTGAATTCTGTGAGTGAGACATCTATTCCATTGTCACGTAGAACTACAGTAACTTTGGTCCATAGGAAGGTGTGGAAAAAAATCTGTTCACGCGATGCAGAAAGAATAATTTACATGCTGTGGTATCAGCTGTCATGCATATTAGCCAATTACAATTGAGTATATAACTATATGCAAACGAGAAAGCAACTAGACTTGTGATTGGATGGAGTTCTGTGGCAGCATATAGCAGGGTGTCACTACCTATAAACTTGTAGCATGCATTATTATCCTTATACTACCACAGTAATGTACATGCGCTACTGCAGGTATAAATGAAAGTGAAACACATGCAGTATGGTGATCACCTACTCGAAGTCTCTTTCTACCCCTATGATGCTGAAAAGTAAACAGTCAACACAAACGTTTCTCAAATAATGGTCATCTATATTAGGAAAATGACAGTGCTTGCTGTAAAGGACATCAAATAATGGTCAATTCTACTCTGCATCTAAACGACTAGAGAGTGCACTTTGATCTCTTCATACAAATGGAATTCGTCGATACTGCTGTTGGTTTTGCTTTGTTAAAATAGCCAACTACCGACATCAAGAATATTATGGTCAAGTCTAAATGAATTTACGTTTTGACTATTTAATGCTACAAGAGAAGTGAGCTGAAAAGAAGACAGGAAGTTAAATTCACTGGTTAAATTAATGTACAGGCCCTGATTGGTTATACATGTAATGCATGTTACAAATATGTTAATGCCACAATCTATGTTAAG